>VXBP01002044.1:0-301939 GCA_013400115.1 Rhinopomastus cyanomelas | reverse complement strand
TGAGGGGTGGGTGTCAGGAGGATGGCACTGGGCTGTTCTCGGTGTCATGTAGTGATAGGACAAGGGACAACGGTTGTAAGCTGGAACATAGGAGGTTCCACATCAGCCTGAGAAGGAACTTCTTCACAGTGAGGGTGACAGAGCGCTGGAACAGGCTGCCCAGGGAGGTTGTGGAGTCTCCCTCACTGGAGATATTTAAGACCCAACTGGATGTGTTCCTGTGTGACGTGGTCTAGGTGATCCTGCTGTTGCAGGGGGATTGGACTAGATGATCTTTCGAGGTCCCTTCCAATCCCTAATGGTTGTCAATTGATTTGTTCTGAGGCTTTGAAGTGTCCTCTAAAGAGGTGGCTGTTTAGTATTCCAAATGCCAGGAAAAATAGTTAGAAACACAGATCTCCACTATTTAAGAACATGAAAAGCACTAAACTGATTTCCTGTGTTACTACGTTCACTCCCTGCAGTGTGTCCTAAAATCATACGTTTGTACAGTTTCCTGCTTCTTTCCCAGAAGAGTTTTCCACACTACTGAGAAATCCTCCCACTTTTGCAATTTCTAGCTCTGTTCCTAGCAAACACAGAAGAAGAGCTCCCCGCTGTGCTTTATATTTGGTCACCCTTGAGTTCTGTTTCTTCCAGGCACCAACCACTCTTCTTTCTACATGACTCATTTTCCAGCCATTTTGCTGTTCTGCTTGATTTCCCTCTCACTTGTTACAATTTGACCCCTCTGTTTAAAAAAACCCCTCATTTCTACCCCCACACTGGCTCTAGCTGAGTTTGCAATGGCAGTGGAATTTATTCTCTCTGTGTTTATAACACATGATACACTTATTAACACAACCTCCATACAGCATCTCCCTGCTTTGTGACCTGCCGTTTCCAGTTTCTCTTCCTCTCTATAAATCCTGTCTCCTTTGTCTTTCTCAGTGCCACTGCCACCTCTTCAGGATGATTATGAAATCAGTGGTAGACTACCAACTACTTAAAAGCCATAAAAGAGATGTGTTGCACTTTATCTTCAGCTCAGGATACATTTGGGGTGTCTGTTCTCCATTGGCTTTATTTCTTTCTTCTTTTTTTCCAGCTTTCAGCATTCACTTGCAACAACAAGCAAGAGTAACCATGAAGCAGCTGAAAATGTTGCTGTTATTTTGATTTAACGAGCTGTCTAGTCTCTAAAAGAGTCAATACTTCCCCAAAATAAAACCAGTGTTTCCTATAGGACTGCAAGAGGGAGCAGAAAAGTTTGTGAGAGTAGCAGAGTTGTTTCATAGTCACTAATCATCCTTTGGGACTGATGGAAGAACAAAAAGCGTGTCTTGTTTGATGCCTGGTAAACCTACAGCAGCAGGGAAATGATTGTGATAACTTCTGTGGTATCAGAATATGATCTTTTACCTGAAGACAAGGACTTGCTCTATTTCTCACATGATGACAAAATGCTGTAATCACAGAATCACAGAACATTAGGGATTGGAAGGGACCTCGAAAGATCATCAAGTCCAATCTCCCCGCCACAGCAGGATCACCTAGATAAAGTTGCACAGGAACACACCCAGGAAGGTTTTGATCATGCAGAGGGTTCTGTGATGTCTCTTCTTTTATGTAGATGCCCAAGACAAAGAAACATGTGTCAGGACACATGATATGGAACACAGGCCATGGGCAGTACCCCTCTGTGCATAATTCTGTGAATCATTCAGAGTGCAAACAGTTTGCATAGGAATAATCAGGAGTGCAGGGAGATGGTGATTTCAGGGGCAAGAGCGAAAACCTGATTGGTGAGCAGCAAAAAGTAAAGAGGAAAAGGGGGTAGAGGAAAGTCCAAAGGGTCAGTCAGAAAATGGCCTCTTCCTTAGATGGGCAATTTGATGATTGCACACCACTTTCACATCATTATGGAAGAACCTGGCTTCTCTAAATGTTCATTCCAAGCTTAATATGACCCATCTATTAACTAGACATATAGCTCTTCACATTTTTGTGGATTTGTATGTGATGAAGATTAAAATACCTTTCAAAAATGTATTCCAACTTTATAAAACAATGTCCAGCACTGAAGAATCCAATGTAACCTTTGGTAGTTCATGAATACTTGCCCTAACAAGTTGAAAAACAATTTATTTCTTGTCTGAATGTTAGGGATGAACCACGACTCCTGATATCCTACCAGGGATAGTTTCAGATAATGTCAGTTTGTTATTTACAACTTTTTTTTTAATGAATGCTTGATTTATTTTTTTTTCCACATTCTTGATGATTTAAGACTTCTAAAGAATTTTAATGGGGCATTCAGAGAACTGGTAGGCGAGATAAATAGTCTGAAACAGAGCAAGTAAATCTGCTAAAAGGAAAAAGATGGAAATTATTTATGTGACAGCAAAGATGCAGGACAAATATACCAGTCATTACTGAAAAAAATACGATCCTATATGTTAGGATGTTTCCACTCACTAGAATCAAACACTAGGGTCCTGTGCTTAAGAGTCCTCAATTTCCACCCTTTTTCTGCTAGACAGATAAGCCATCTCCCATCAAACTTCCAGCATTTAATTGTGGTGACTCCTTTCTAACCACATTAGATGGTGTCAAGGCAGGTACAGGTCTCCCAGAGTCCTTATACCACCATTGCTTAGCCCATGCGGAACAGCAGACATGGTACCATGTTGCAAATGGCTCTTGGATTGTGGCTTAAGCAATTGAACTAAGACTTCATCTCACATGGAAATAGCACTTACCATTCATGTCTAGAGGTCTTACCTGGAGCTGAATCCTCACAGAGGCAAGTTTCAGTTTTCCAAGCCTAAGTCTGTAGTGCCACCAGAGATGGCACAGCACCAAAAGAAAAGTCACATTATTCTGAGCAGAGTGGTAAATCACATAGGTTATATTCAACATTACACTGTGCTGTGCAGGACTGACATACCCTCACTACCCACTGTGTGACCAGGAGATCTAATCAGTTAATTCATTGATTAAGGACCTAGAACAATAGACTGTCAGAGAGGCCAAGTTTATGATTCCTGATCCTTAACCTTTGGTTTTGTCACAGGTGCTGCTGTAGCTCACTGCAAAGCCATATTAATATGCAGAAACCTAACAGCATTTATCCTCACTGTTGATTACACTTAACAAACTTTCCATCATGTCGCTTAATTCCCTCCTGCCTCCTTCAGAGGCATAAATTAGAATGTCACCTAAAAGAACACCCTTCAGAAACTGTCAGAAACAGAGTCAGCATCCTTGGAGGAGAAAAGCAGAGAAGAATGCAGAATACAAGCCTCATCTACGTTTCTTAGGAATAGGAATGTGAATCAAGAGCTTAATGTATTGCAAAAATATCTAATGAATCAGTCATTTGACAAAATATTTACCCGAGCTCCCAGTCTAACGAGTTAAGCACTGTAGAAGTTTGGTTCATTACTTGTCCAGACAATACTAACACTATATCTTAATAAACACAGATATTAAAATCTACAAGTAAGTAATAGATGGGCAAGCAGACCTCTGAACATGTTAGTTTTGATACAAGAAACAGGCTGCTTTCAATCCTATGGAGCTCTAAATAGGCAAGCTGAATTTCTTCCTCAATGGCTTCTCAATTTGTGCTCTTTGGTTATAGCCACCCCAGGCACGGTGCCGCGTAAATGTACCTACAGAACAAGCTACCTCATGGTACCATCCCAAGAGAGATCTCCTACTGTATAACCATTAATGTCCAACTGAAATCAAATTCAAAATTTTCACTGATGTCTATGTTCACTGCTTTTGCTTCCAGGTTTCTCTGTGCTACTTTATCTGCCACAGAGGGATGGTGGTGTGGCAACAGATGCTTTCTGAGCTCATCAGTTAGTGCTGCATATTCCCCACTGAATACCCAGTTGTCACTTTGGCTGTTTGATTTGCACAACTCTAAGATATTCATCTATAGCAGCACCAGTACTCTGGAAATTATTAGAAATGGAACAAATACCCAGATTTTGAGTTGATTTTTCAAAGCATTTACACTCAATGAGGTGATGGTAACCACTGGGCTCAGAGCCACATAAAAGCAGAATTAGCCTTGTGTGCCATAGGACCATGTCAGATGCCAGTGACCTTTATGGGAGCACAAACGTATCGGAAACATGACCCGAGAGGATAGATTGAAAGAATTAACGTTGGTCAGTCTAGAAGAGAATAATGACATACATGACAAAGGCATTCAAATACATAAAAGCTCTCTTCAGTAGGCAATCTATTCTCCAGAAGCCACTTGAGAAATCACAAAAGTATTGAGCTTGAAGGGCAATAAAGGGAGTTTGCCCTAGGTATTTGGAAAAAAACCTTCTCAGTGTAAGGGCAAGGAAGCACTGGGAGCCAGGACAAAACTCTGTAGGGCTGTGTGTCTCACCTGTCAGACAAGCATTTCCCAAGAATGCTTCAGGATCAAGCGCTCCTCTTCAGGGACAGCATATGGGACTGAACTAAGAGCATTTCTGATAGTATCTTTATATTTTTAGAACAACATGGTGCAAAGGAGGGGAGGAAAAGGTGGCAGACCTGCAACATGTTAACGTTCATGTGAAACCTCTTCTCCAGGAACTCCTGGGGAGAAGGCTGAGGACGTACACATTTGCCTACCTGTTATGCCTCCTCCTGGATGAACAGGACACTTGTGGTTCTGAAGATAGGTTTCACAGTCAAAATTCACTGACTTAGACTTGGGTTAATTTTGAAATCTAGTGACAGACCTTCAAAAGTTAGATGTTATACTTGAACATTTGTGGCAAAAATATGGCTGAAGATCAATTTGTCACATTGGGAAAGTTATGCCTCTAGAGACAATACCATTCTAATTTTTGTGATGTGTTTCTTAGCTGCATTCTATCAGGCAGCTGGAGAACATGATCTCGGCCAGAGAACTGCTAAATGTTGGCAAATTCACAGCACAAGACAAGCTCTGCCTCAGCAAATGTTTCATGTTATCTAGGTTTATCTTTCCCCTGAACCTCCTTTGTAAACAGAGAGGGGTAGAATATAGATTCCCTGTCAGAAAGCTGAATCCAGTTCCTGTCACTTTCTCGCTGGACTCCCTCTTGGAAAAAAGGGAAGCAAACTTCTATTATTGAAATTGCTGAGCTGGATCTGAACCAGGCTGGTGCCCTAGTGACACTCGAGTAGCAGTGCTTTTTTTTGTTGCTGTTTTCAAGTATGACTTTGAAGCAGCAAGATTCAGTGCTCCACATGTCTTATTGATTTTGGCTGCTGAATATTTTATGACAAGGAGTCACCCTGCATGAATTCTGAATAGGAGATCAATAGGCTGCTTAAGACATCGTGCTGTGTTTATCTGGCTGACACACTACCTTTCCATCATCACCACCACCACTCTTGCCCATTTTACCTCAACATCCCATTCCAACTCTGGACGGTTTCCATGTACATCCCTTGAATGCTTTCACCTGCACACCCTAATGGATCAGTCTAATTTCTAATGTACACCCTAATAGATCAATCACCATTATTATTATGGCCTGTGATTTTTCTTGTTAGTGTAATTAGCACCGAGGCACAATCTGTAGGAAGGAAGGAAGAAAGTGAGTTCACAAGAACCCTGCTTTCCTTGAATCTTCAAATTTCCAAATCAGGAATAGATTCCTAGAAAAACAACTTTTTGCATAAGGCACGGTTACGTTTTACTCTTTTTCAAAAAAAATATGTTTATGACTCGTCTTTATTTGAGGACACTCTTGGGGATTTCACTAGACTAGAGTCGTTTAAACCAAATGCTCTTTTGAGCTTGTGAAAATAGTCTGTGCTGTTTCTTCAGCTCACGTCCCCTACCTGTTCTGGTTCTGGGAACAGAAGTGCTGTAACTGCAGACATTGGATTCCTTCTCTAAGAATCAAAGTCTAGTTCCCTCATGCCAGTATAGGTTGAGGACTGACCTGTTGGAGAGCAGTGTAGGAGAAAGGGACCTGGAGGTCCTAGTGGACAGCAGGATGACCATAAACCAGCAATGTGCTCTTGTGGCCAAGAGGGCCAACAGCATCCTTGGGTGCATCAGAAGAGGAGTGGTTAGCACTAGTGAGACCACACCTGGAGTATTGTGTCCAGTTCTGAGCCCCTTAGGTAAAGAAGGACACAGAGCTGCTGGAGGGAGTCCGGTGTGAAACAACAAAAATGATGAAGGAAGCGGAGCACCTCCCTTCTGAGGAAAGGCTGAAGGAGCTGGGTCTCTTTAGCTTGGAGAAGAAGAGACTGAGAGATGACCTCATTAATGTTGATAAATATGTGAAGGTTGGGTGTCAGGAGGATGGAGCCAGGCTCTTCTCAGTGTTGTCTGGTGATAGGACAAGGGGCAATGGGTGTACGCTGGAACATAGCAGGTTCCATGTAATTATAAGAAGGAACTTCTTCACAGTGAGAGTGACAGAGCACTGGAACAGGCTGCCCAGGGGGTTGTGGAGTCTCCTTATCTGGAGAATTTTAAAACTTGCCTGTATGTGTTCCTGTGTGACTTGGTCTAGGTGATCGTGCTGTGGCAGGGGGATTAGACTAAATGATCTTTCGAGGTCCCTTCCAATCCTCGATGACTCTACGATTCTATGATACCTGCCTCCCTATCTCGCAGCTCAGAACAAAGTACAATGACAAAAAAAGAAGTCAAAGGTTGCCCAGGGTCGATTTATCATCCCTGGGTGTGTTTAAAGACCATTTAGACATGATGTTGAGGAACATGGTTTAAGGGCGAACATTGTAGAGTAGGCGGACCGTTGGACTTGATGATCCTAAGGGTCTTTTCCAACCCGAGTGATTCTGTGGTTGTCCCCCTCTATTCTGCTCTTGTTGGACCTCACCTGGAGTACTGCATTCAGTTCTGGAGTCCTCAATATAAGAAGGACATGGAACTGTTGGAGCAGGACCAGAGGAGGCCCACAAGGATTATCAGAGAGCTGAAGCATCTTTCCTTTGAGGACAGGCTGACAGAGTTGCAGTTGTTTTGCCTGAAGAGGAGAAGATTCTCGGGGGACTTTGTGGTGACCTTCCAATAGCTGAAAGGGGCCTACAGGAAAGCTAGAGAGGGGCTTTTATGAGGAAGTGTCCTGACAGGACAAGGGGAAATGGTTTCAAGCTAAAATATGGTAGCTTTAGATTGGATCTTAGGGAAAAATTCCCCATTATGAGAGTGATGAGGCACTGGAACAAGTTGGCCAGGGAAGTTTTGGATGCCCCTTCCCTGGAATTGTTCAAGGATAGGTTGGACAGGATTCTGGGCAACTTGGTCTGGTGAGAGGTGTCTCTGCGCATAGCAAGGGGTTGGAATTAGGTAATCTCTGAGGTCCCTTCTAACCTGAGACATTATGATTCTATAATTTCAAGGGAGAAATAGAATTCACACAACTGAGCTCTTGTCCTTTGTGCTTACCCAGAAGGATAAATTCTGGTTCAAAAGCTACTTTTTATTTTATAAGTAGTGGATAAATATGTTGGCCTCCTATCCTGTTATGTTACTTACATTTTTAGTAGAGAAAGGATTACACTCCAGAGCTCAGTTCCTATCCCAGATGGCTGTCCTGAGTCTACAAGTCATGGTACTTATTCCAAAGACTGCTAATGAAGCAGCCAAGAAGTCTTGGCTTTTTGTGACTTCTGTGATAACTAGCTCCTTCCAATTTAAAAAACAAAAAAAAAAAGAACACTGAATCTCAGCAAAAGGGAATCTGTCAGGCAAACAATTCAGAAGAGAATACACTTCTAAGTGTATTTGTTCTGCACTATTTCCAAGAGTAATAATTAGTCATCAATCACTAACAGCAGCTGCAGATCCCCTCCTTTTCTCTGCTGTCACTTGTCTTCTTTCTCCCAGGAGGACACAGAGAAAGAAGAGGAAAGAGTTCCAGGTATTTCTTATAGGTCACATTTTTGCCTTCACAGGAGTGGCTCCATTAAAGCCTTTGTGAGGTAGAATATTTTATAAATTGTTAGACTGACACGGAGCAGCACAGCACAAGAGACTCACGTGGCCATGTCAAATCCATTTGAACATGTTTTATTTTCCTTGCCAGTGTTTAGAATAGATTGGGAAAAGTCTTCTCTCTTACATTCAGAATAAAAGCAGCAGAACTGAAATTAAACATGAATCTTGCATTTATTTTATATTGTATCACAGTATCACAGTATTACCAAGGTTGGAAGAGACCTCATAGATCATCAAGTCCAACCCATTACCACAGAGCTCAAGGCTAGACCATGGCACCAAGTGCCACGTCTTCGTGACTGCAAAAAGTGATGGGTTTTGATTGGTTAAAAAAATAAGGACTTCAAAAGAATGTTTAAAAATCATTCTCATTCAACATTTTACATACTAAACAAGCATGTTACCATCCAGTTTCTTTTAGTATCTTCTAGTCATCAGTAGTCTCTACCACTCTGAGAGAGATGGGACAAGTCCTTTGCACTTTCAGGTGTGAGGAATCAATAGCATCAGTTTCAACTGCTTCCATCTAACTCCAGAACCTGGTGGAGCAAGCAGTGCATATGGAGTTTTTCAGGAGAGACTGTAAGAAAGAGATGGCTGAAAGCCTTCAGCAGCACATAAAAAGCTGCAAATTCATGTTTCCCTTAATTAGTGGGAGGCATTTTATCCATGTTGAAAGTCTCAAAACACACTAGGCATTTGCCAGGCAAGGAAATCGGTAAAAGCTGACCTCAAAACAAAGACCTCACTATTTACATACAACCTACTTCGTAATATCTAGAACTGAAACTAGGCTGAGGCTTTTTAAAGACTGTAGCAAGTAAATGGAGACCAACTTAAGAACATTTGTGACTGGATGGAAATAACCATTCTAGAAGTCTATAAGGAGTGACTGTGGGGAGAAGAGAGACATGTAAACATTTAAAGAAAAAGGATTCCCAACCCTCCTACATCAAGGAACAGAACAATATCAAGGTACACTAGAAGGACATGAGAAACAACAAAACAACCCAGACTCTTCTACAGAGATGCACTCAGTGTTAGTACATCTCACTTAACCATGGCTTGCCTACTTGTAGTAGATGTTGACTTAATTAAATATGTTCAGTAGTTACTGCTGGTGAAATCACACATTCAGTGACTGCTGACACAGTTAGTGACTCTAGTTGTGCTTTGCTGTGAGGATTTTTATTAAGTATTTGCCATACCATAAGAGTTGCCATGCCAACCTCATTTATAAATCAAGGATTGAGTGGGCAAAGTGTTCCTTCAATTGCCTGTCCCGGCTGGTGAGAAGCAGAGACCTTTAGCACACAACATCTGTGACACTCAGAGTGCTCCTCTTCTATGAACACTTACAAGAGTCCGTTATGGAGTTAAGGCACTGAAATTAAATGCAGGATCTGATCAGCATGGCTTGATTAAAACACAAAGGAGAAAAGGATGAAGGGGCCACTAAGGAGCCTCCTACCTTTGTCCTAATCTGCATTCCAAATCTGTTTCTCAAAGACAAGCTATCGATCACTTTTCATGAGCATGCAAACATCTATATAGAACACTCTCAAGGCATTTGCAGCCTCCTTTCCTACACTCTGGTTAGCTGGTCTTGACAAAGGAAGGAGGACCTACACTGGAGGAGCAGAGATCCTGAGAGTTCAGGAGTAACTTGCAATTATTTCAGCCTGACTTTCTGCTTTGTTACATCAATCACACTGGTGTTCTACATTTGCTTTGTAAAATTGCCTATCTCATATGAAAAATCTTTGTACTTATTTAAAGTTCCTAACACAACTGTTCAACTGTTAATACAGTGTTTCTGGACTACACCTGGACAACATATTTGGTAGGCATCAGGTAAAGTAGGGGGGAGAATCCTTGGGAGTCTCCTTTGAATTTGCCACTCTTCGAGTAATTACCTGTTGCTTGCATGGATGCTTTAAATTTACTGTAATCCAAGCTAATGGGAACTGACAGAGAGCACAGAAGAGGTCCCCTAGAAGGAGAAGCATAAGCTAAGCATGAATTCCACATGCTTCTCCTAAGATGTTAATTGTACTCTATTGTAATACGACATTTTCTGAACTAACTTCTTCTCAGATGAAATCTCTTAAAGTTCCTCTGTAGAAAAGAGCTAATTTGTCTCCTGCTGTGTATACTCTATGTGGAGACTGTGCTTTCTGCCCAGGGAGTCGTGGAGTCTCCATCTCTGGAGACATTTAAAACCCACCTGGATATGTTCCTGTGCAACTTGGTCTAGGTGATCCTCCTGTGGTGGAGGGATTGGACTAGATGATCTTTCAAGGTCCCTTCCAATCCCTTCGAATGTTCTGTGATTCTTTCCTTCCTTACAGAGAGATTCGACCAGCCTCTCTCCCAGAGATAGGAATGGTCTGACACAACAATTCTGCTTTTCCACATAGAACACTTAGAGCACCTCCCTTATGAGGAGAGGCTGAGGGAGCTGGGTCTCTTTAACTTGAAGAGAAGACTAAGGAGTAATGTCATTAATGTCTACAAATATTTGAAGGGAGGATGGAGCTGGGCTATTCTCAGTGTCATCTAGTGACAGGACGAGGGGCAATGGTTGTGAGCTGGAACATAGAAGGTTCCACATCAACCTGAGATGGAACTTCTTCACGGTGAGGGTGACAGAGCACTGGAACAGGCTGCCCGGGGTGGTTGTGGAGTCTCCTTCACTGGAGATGTTCAAAACCCACCTGGATGTGTTCCAGTGTGACTTGGTCTAGGTGATCCTGCTGTTGCAGGCGGATTGCACTAGATGATCTTTCGAGGTCCCTTCCAATCCATAGCGATTCTATGATTCTATGATTCAAACTCACTGTAGTCAAAAGTGAACCACTAAGAAAAATCTGTAAAACTCAGCTGGATAGAAGAGACACAGTTCCTTTACACGCTAAAATATACCCATTGCTGTAATGATTTACATTACTCTTATTTTAGCTTAAAATAATTCAAGGAAGAAATCTTTTCAGATAACTGAAGACTACAGAGTGTAGCTCATTTGGAAAATTTTTCACTAAAATAATTTATTAAATTAAAATCTGAGTGACTTCTGCCTGGAATATAGCTCAGCTTATCTCCAGTTGACTTGGAGTAAAGTGCACAAGTGTGTAACATGATCAGTATAGAGAGGCTTGAAGAGAGTTCACATGCAACTCTGTTTTTAACACCTGAAGTGACAGCAAATGCAATCAATGAACCTCAAAGAGGTGATTTTAACAAATGTCAAAGTGAATGTTTTCCAGCCCACTAGATTTCTTGTTTGAGCATGCAAACCCAGTGTGGTAACCACTAGTTACCACCATCAGATCAAGCAAGAGTCCGTGCTGTACAGTGCAGATATTAAGTACAGGCTGGCGGGGTGCAAGGTGCTAAGCACCCAAAGAGATGGAGCCTAAAGAACATTAAGTGCAACACACGATTCAAAAAGCACCAAATCTGTCCAGGCATGTGTTTACACTTTCAGCTTCAAAGTAGTTCTGGTTCATTACAAACCACTTCTGTTGGTCTCTTTGGTAAAGCGAAAGAGCTGTTAGGGAACAGCTGCATCCTTCAGCAATGAAAAGTTATGCTGAACTATCAGTTATTTACTTTTTGAGGTGTAACAAATTCCAGAGCTGAGAGAGCACCTGTAGTCTCAGACAGCAAGTGATATTTTCTTGGTGATCCTGATGAAAGACCAGAACTCCAAAGTCTACACTTTTCTGCAGTAGGGATTTGAGCTGTGGCTTCAGGTTTCCAGCCATTTACATGGGAAGACAAAGGCTTTAACACAATGGGCTTTGTGCTCCATATGCTTTTCACCTGTATTCCTGACTGTGTCCCTCATATATCTCATGCTCACAGTACATGATTAAATGTATGTGTCCACCTTGTCACTGCCTTCATCTGAACTAAGCACCTGAGGAAAAAACTATTTATTTCATTCTAAGATAGACCTCTGAAAGAAAATTCTCCAAAAAGTTCTATGTGCCTCTGTTGACTGTATAAAAGGGTAGTCTAAGTGGAGACATCTAAAGTTAGGTGAAAAAATAACCTGAGTATCATGAGAGTTTATGATCCAGTATTTGTAGGGTGAAGCAGACTTTATCTATGCTTGATCTATTCTCATCTCACATCCATCAGTATATAGATGTTAAGCTGTCCATCAGCTTTGTGCTTATGTCAGGATGGCAAGTATGAAAGTTCACTATGGATGATAAATTAATCTAGTCCTTGGGCAAAACTAGACTTTGAGTTAACAAGATAGCGTATTCTAAATCTTCCTTCATGAATCAGTGACCCCTCAGGGTTTCACAAAATCCACCTACAAGAGCATTCCCCTCCAGAGTTTTAACCCTTCAGACTTCCAGCCCAGGTATTGTCTGACAACTCAGCAGGAATTGTCACCTTAATTGAGAATAGCACTGTCTGTCATTAGCCCATAATGTGCATCACTGAAATCATTCCCACGACCTGACTACTGCATATAGTTAAGTACAGTCACACAAAAACCTCTTATCAAGCCCTCCAATCACCTGACTCCCACACTATTTGGTAACAAGTAATTATTTAAGTAAAATGCCTTCATAAATGTTTTGTTCAGTGCACTGTCGTCATTTATCAAAGAACTAACTTTTCTTTCCTGTGAATCAGGCACGATTTAGCAGAAGGGCTATTTATCTTTTAATCTTAATTCTTTCCAGCTCTTTTTCAGTTCATTCCTCCTTTTATCATGTCTTTTCTGTACTTACTGAAAATTCATCAAGTACAAGATTCTGTTTTAACATGTATATTGAATTTGTCATTGACAAGCAGAGATGATAAGATATTCTGCAAATTTTCAGGCTTGAATGTTGATGAGTCTTCAACATTCAACATGAAAAGGATCTTCCAGTGTCTATCATGTCTCTTGTTTAATATTAACTTGTTAACTACTGTCTTTTTGTTTGATTTTTTTTGTGTATTTTGTCTTTGTTGCTTTTCATTTTTCATTCAGAGATTGATCACTGCTACCCAAATTAAACAAAAAAAATGCTCAAATACAATAAAATATAAAGAAAAATCAGTGCAATTCAAACAAGCAATTGGGTGGAGATGGCTGGGAAAAAATTGTTCTGCTGACCCAGGAGTAAATAGTCACATTCAGACTCCTAGGACACTTCTGTAACCCCCCCAAAAATGGGGTTGTTTCAATTGTAATTGTGTTAATCCAATTCTATGCTTAGATGACAATAAATCTAGACAAATCTGTTGTTTTTACATTTATATAAGTGAGATAAAAACTTATGTCACCTCCCCATAGTTATAACCAACCGACCCTGGTCCTCAACGCTGCTCACAATCCATTGTAAAAGGTATTGGAGAATAAAAACATCCAGGCTACTTGTACAAACATGAAAGGGAGGTTCTGCTCCAGTTAAGTTCTTCATTGCAATTACTAGGTGAGTTCTTAACCCTGAGGGTGAAAGAGAACTGGAACAGGCTGCCCAGGGATCTTGTGGAGTCTCCTGTGGAGACTTTGAAAACCCATATGGTCATAGCCCTGTGCAGTCTGCTCTGGGTGAACATACTTTACTGAGGAGGATGGGCTAGATCTTCAGAGGTCCCTTCCAACCCCTACCTTTCTGTGATTCTGTAATTCTATAAAATACAGGGGGTGAATAAGTTCACAGGACTTGCCACAGACCAGGTGACCACAGTACGTGGCAGCCTGAGTAAATGATTTTGGCCAGTTATCAAAAGGGAAAATGGCATAGTAAGATATAAATAGGATCCTCTTCTGCAAGTTACATCAGTCCAGCTCAATACTGACACGGTTTTGACTAAAGAATGGTGTCCACTTGTGAGCATCGCACGCCACAAAGGATGCTGACCAGTGTGAAAAAGCTCACAGTAGAGTGATGACGATGGTTTGTTATCTGAATATTAAAAATTAATGGGGACAGACTAAATAAGCTGGTGGTCCTTAGGCTAAGGTATAGAGTGCAGAAAAGATGGTTTCAGATGGACAAAAAGCATCTCCAAAGCAAGCAAGAATTCTCTCTGTAGCCATTTAGAATAGGACAAGAAGAAATCAGATTAAATTGCAGGCATAGAAGAAATATGCTAATGAGGACTGCTGGCTGCCTGGGAACTGAGGTTTGCAGCATCAGAGATCTTCTTTAAGATGAGGTGAAACAATGGGGAATAAAGTTGAAACTGAAAATTCCTTCACATGGAGCAGAAGTATGAGTAGTGTAACCATCAAGAGTCCCTTCTGATTCTGCAAAATTCTTTACCCCACTATCCTTCACTGTAAACGGTGTGGCACTGTTATGTACTCAGAGCTGTGCAGCACAGTGCCATGAACTCCAAAATATGCAACGCCACGGGGCTTTATTCAACCAGTCTGTTCTCAATGGGCAAATGATACATTTATTGACCAGTAAGCACTGGATTTCTCTGAACCTGAGATAATTTGTCAAGAAGTCATGAGTCTTCATGTCAGAGTCCTGCCTTGGAAAATCTCTAGAGCAGTTATCAGCCTGTAATACTTTACTTTATGCAGAAATATGCAAATCTGTCCTGTTTCTTTGGGATGAAGATCTCAACATTAGGAGGCTTGATCAATCACAGCATAGGAAGAAGTGCACCTGTAAGAATAATGTTCACACAGTGAGTCAGAAGAAACAAAACATTGCAGTTCTGACCTGAAACCAGCCATAAAAGGCCCTGGCACTGCTCAGGGACTTTTATGCCTCTGTATTTATTTCCTTATTTACAGGGTAAGTGACTCGGCAGGCATTCTACAAGGCACTTGGTGACCATCTCTACATAAATACTGGGTAACTAAATGTTCTGTTGCTGTGGCTACTGGGCCCTTTTTATATTTTTCCTCCCTTTTTTGCCTCCACACACAACAGCAGTTGCTAACCAATTAAAAACCAAATAACAGAAGGAAAAGTAGGAAGGCAAGAGTTTCACATGTCTTCATCTGCAGCTCATTTGAATGCCAAGTGGCCACCAAGAAGATTTTCAAGTGTAACCGTTTCTAACTGAACTAATAAAGAAACCACTGAGATTTCAGGGCAGCGGGATATGTGCAGAGATTTTGATGCATTATGCCATCTGAGGCAGCTAGCAAAGTACCTGGAGTGGTGCAGCAATTCTGATCACACTTTAGCTCTTGCATTCAGATAATTACAGATTGTCTTGCTACCCCCAGTTCCCTGGCTCAAGCTCATTATGTAAATAAGATCCGTTCAGAATGGATCCTGGTTTATCGCAGTCACTAGCTGTCAAACCCAGACGAGACCAGGCATTAATGGTGTGCATTCACATCACAGAATTGTACTCTTCACTTGGGTGACTGAACTAGCAAAAAAAGTATGATTTAAAATATCTTATTTTTATCAAATATGTAGACAAATTCAGTAACAAATTTACTGAATTAGTTATTTCAAAGGGAACAGTTCTGAGATGTTTAAGACACACCTGTTACTATCAATGTGTTTTTCAGAATAATGCTCATCAAGTGGACCAACAGGTTCCAGCCTGAAGCTGCCCTGGTCCAGAGTAGATGCATCTCTGCACCAAAAAAAAAGGTGACTGTGCACAGTGAGTTGCCTCCACCTGCCTGCCTAAGAAGGGCAGGCACAGTGAGACAGGTGGGATACAGCCATGCCAGGTATCCTCGAGGGCTGCACTTGCTGTAGGCAGAAATCTGGCTTTCCCCAGTGCACTATAATCAATATTCACAGTCCTCACACCCAGCTCTGACATTTCTGAGACACACAAGTAGAGCCAGCCAATCTAAAAATAGACTAGGCACAGAGGCAGAGCTAGCAGGCTAGTGAAGGTCCTTGGGGGATATCCCATAAGTTGATACTTCTTTCCATTCTCGAATAAACCTAAAACCTTCCAACTATTCTTTCAGAGCAAAAATGTATGTTAGTGTGGTTGGAAAGCAGAACCTTAGCTGTAATGTTGAATGAGGCTCCTGCAAATGCTTTCTGGTGTTTCAGGTGTTCTGTGGCCAAGGAGGGGAAGATGCATGGAGAATACGTTTTATCTCTTACAGCACTTTTTAAAAAACAATAGTTATTTTCTCTGCCAGGCCACAGAAATTAGATTGAAATTGCATCCAGTTTTTACATTCGAATTCAGAATTTACACTGCCCATAACAAGTAAATCCCTTTCTGCTATGGAGTAGGAAAACTGAACTTCTTTCATCCCTGCCATATTTTTAAAGAGTCTCATTAAATTGTTCTGTGCTTTTTAAATCCAGTTCTCTCCAGTTATGTGTTTTGGTCTCCTCTTAATACCCCATCTAATATTCTTACAGAGGAGAAACCACTTTTTGACCGTTTCCTATTCAGACAGCTTTAACAGTACCTAAAACACCAAACTGCATCCTCTCTGCAAGTTTACCTCCTACTCCTTTGTAAGTGATGGTTTCATAGAATCATAGAATCATTAGGGATTGGAAGGGACCTCGAAAGATCATCTAGTCCAATCCCCCTGCCACCGCAGGATCACCTAGACCAAGTCGCACAGAAACATATCCAGGCAGGTTTTAAACATCTCCAGAGAAGGAGTTAAGATATACTTCATAGTGTATATATATATATATATACACATACACTTCATAAACCTCATAAGATATGTCTCATTAAGTGTTTGAGAGTCACTTTTGTATGTGTGTTGACATTGGATGCCAGAGTAAAGCCATGGAAAATGAGGAAAAATAAGACAAGGAATTGAGCCCAAATGTGCCTTCTTCATTCTCTACTTGCCCTTGATATAGGTAAAAGGTTCCTATAATGCAGAAGTCACTGCAGTATATTTTTGCTTACCTGGTCTTTGTTTCAGGAGGAAGTCTACCAACACAGCAACAAAATCCATTCTCAATTTTCTGTGCCAAAGTGTGTCTTTTTACCACCACGGTCTGACAGCTGACTCATGCAGGCGTAATCAGACCCTAAAGCAATTAAGCTACTTTGGCCTTTGTAAGTCAGTTTAAGAGGCAGATCCATTTCAACACAGTTCAAACAGCACAAAGAAAATATTTTATTACCCTGATTTATTGAGTTTTTCCATTTCTCTTTTATTTAAGTACAATGTCTTCCATTCCATTTAATTACTGTGATTCTGTAAAGCATTAGAAAGCCCTATGACTATTAAAGGAACATTTATTGAAGTCTAATAAGAAAGAAATCAACTTTTCATTTAAGTGCCTCAAAATTAACACAAGCAATGAATGGCTGATTATGTATTTAATGGCACCATAACTTACACTGTACCAATAGAAAAAGCTTTTGCATTTCCAATTAAACACTATTACCCCCTGTTATCATTAAGGAAAATGTTTATGATTATTCTAATTGGAAGAAGCAACTTAAAATCCATCTTCATTTCAAAGTAAGTAATGCAAATGATGCTCACTGACAAACTCTTGACAGACTACACTTTTGGGAAAAGACCAACAAGTGTTGAGCAGTATAGGAAAGGAAGAGAGTGAAAGGCTACCCCACTTTGTTATGAAGCAGACCTCAGCACTACCTGATACCCATTACATTGTAGCCCAGATATACTGCCCAGTGCTGGGGTCCTTTTTGTGGATTCAAATGCCACAGAGGTTTCTCCTGGGGGGAAGGATTTCCCCTCCAGGCTTAAGGAATCTCTAAATATTAATTTCTAAGAAAGTTCAGTCCATTTGTTTAACATCATCTCTATTTTTTTATATTATTTGTAACTGGCTCTGAGGAAGGGTAGACCACTGTGGGTATAATTCACTGACAATCTTATTTTCTTTCCTTAGAATTAATTTGACTATAAAAGCAAAGGATAGGACACTTACTGAAACAGGAGGTATCAGCACTGAGATTAAACCTGCAAAGAAGCAAAGACCTTTATTTTTTTTTTTCTAAGCTCATAAGAAATTATTTACATTTGAAACAAGGATTAAAGACACTGTGAAATCTATTGTCCCTGCACTTAGCTGGGGAGGATGGCAGAGCGAAGTCCTGGAATAGATGCTGTCATTCCTGACACCCTGTTAGCTTAGTAGTACGAAATATGTTCAGACAGTGCAGTAATATTTGTAAAGCTTATTGGGAAGGATATCAAATCATTCTGCTCTTGTTTATTCAGTGAAGCTTAAGCACATCACTCTTGAGCTTATTCTGTGTCTCACTTACACATCTTGAATCCCCTCCACCCTTCTTTTGCTAAGAGTCTCTCACATAAAAGGCATTTACCTCCGTGTTCAAACCACTTTGCACCATTTCACTGTTCAGTAATGTAAATTATTCAGTTCACGGCTGAGGTTCAAAGCCGTCGAAGTGTAGACTTTTTGTTTTCTACAATTCACTTACGTTGCAGAAAGGCATATTTAGAGAGCCTAGGGACAGTAAAAAGGCAGTCGTCCATTCCTGCTCTCCTGATGGTCTTCTCTTACTTGCTGTCAGTTACAGAATCACAGAAACACAGGACATGAGGGATTGGAAGGGACCTCAATCGACCATCTAGTCCAACGCCCCTGACACAGCTGGGTCACCTAGACCAAGTCGCACAGGAACATGTCCAGGCAGGTTTTAAACATCTCCAGTGAAGGAGACTCCACAACCTCCCTGGGCAGCCTGTTCCAGTGCTCTGACACCTGCCCTGTGAAGAAGTTCCTCCTCATATTGATGTGGAACCTCCAGTGTTCCAGCTCACACCCATTGCCAGTTGTCCTGTCATTAGATGACACTGAGAAGATCCTGGCTCCATCCTCCTGACACACAGTCCTCACATATTTATCAACATTAATGGGGTCACCCCTCAGTCTCCTTTTGTCCAAGCTAAAGGAACACAGCTCCCTCAGCCTTTCCTCATCAGGAAGATGTTCCAGTCCCGTCATCATCTTTGTGGCTCTGCACTGGACCCTCTCCAGCAGTTCCATGTCCTTCTGGAACTGAGGGGCCCAGAACTGGGCACAATATTCCAGATGTGGTTTCAGCAGAACAGAGCAGATGGGGAGGAGAAACTCTCATGATCTGCTACCCATCCCCCTTCAGTTCCATCCCAGGACGCTCTTGGCCCTCTTGGCCACAAGGGCACATTGCTGCCTCATGGTCATCCTGCTGGCCACCAGGACCCCCAGGTCCCTTTCTCCTATGCTGCTCTCCAACAGGTCAGTCCCCAAACCTGCTATACTACACCATTTCATTGGTGTCTTCCACCTGTTAGCTCCTGTCAGTCAGACTGAAAATTTTTGGGGCCAAAAATAGTTGATTTGATCTTTCAGTGTCATAGTCAAGTCACTAACTAATAAGCTGATACATATATTTTTGCCTCAGATAAAGAGCATAAATATTCTTTTCCTTTCCTAAATACAGAACAAATTTCAGCAGTTACAGCTGATTGCGAGTGCCCGGTACCTGAGTGCTAACACAAGCCATTTTTTAAAGTCCTAATCACCGAAGACAGGAAGACTGAACACTCCCTGGGTTAAAAAAATTTTGGAGATCACAAGCTGACTGCTTTAATGCTTTGAAAATAATGCATCTAGAAGCATGTCTGTTCCAGACATTTCAAGCATGAGTCATACCTTACTTCAGAATAATCTGCTTTTCCGCACAGAGCATTGCGATGCAAATAAAATACAATCAACAAAAAGAGAGAGAACCTGTAATATCAAAGGTGGTGTATCACAAGCCCTGGTACACTGGAGTAAATTCATACAGTCATTTAAAGGTGGATCCCATCAGTGTTTGATGGGGGCATGCTTCTGTATCTGGTTGTTTATTAACACTGTCTTGCTTCCCAGAACTGACAATCCCTGTATTGAAGAGATGACAGAAACATTATCCCTTGCTTGATTTCAGATAACCACATCCACTTCTCATAAAACAATTAATTAATGTGGGAATAATTCTTAGTTAAAGATGGCTTGAAATTAATCAAACACTGACTTTGCAGGGTGCTCCTTGCTCAGAGCAAAGCTCAGCTAGTTGTTTAAATGCTGTCCTTTGCAGACTCTTCAATGAATGACAGACAAAACGGCTCAGCAGAACTGACTGAAAGCAAGTTATAGAGCCATAGAAACATTCAGGTTGGAAAAGATCTCCCCTTAGCCTCCTTTACTCCAAACTAAACAAACCCAGACACTCCTCATGACTCATTCTCTAGACACTTCATCAGCTTCATTGCTTTTCCTTGGATGCACCATCAATACAATCAACACAGTGATGTGGGAAAGTCTCAGATAGTTTTCATTTGTTGAGAAATGCCTGCCACTGGAGAAAGCTTTTGGAGCTCCACTATAAGCCCTAGATAAGGGTGGCCAATCAGAGAATCAGTTTGCCTGAAGAGACTTTTGAGATCAACAAATCCAACCATTGTCCCAGAACTGCCAGCTCATGAGTAAATCATGATCCCACATCCGTATGTCTTTTAAATACCTCCACGGTTGTTGACACCATTACCTCCTGGGTAGCCTATCCCAATATTTGATACTGCTTTCAGTGAAGAAATCAGCAACCTCAGCGAGTAAACTCAGATTCTCTGGGAGAACTGCATTCCGGTGCCACTCTGGTGGGCTGCATTCAGAGAATGCCATGAAAAAAGCTGATCAGAATTTAGGCCTTCAGCCAAGAACTGGCCAGTGTGCTCAAGGCTTCCTTTCAGCAGTGTCTGTGAGATGTGGCTCTAGACTGAAAAGACACCACAAGAAAAGATGGATGATCAGTGTCAGTGCCATAAAAACGCACTGCACAACCACAGCAAAGAAGGACTTTAGAACGTCAGATACGGGCAGGTGCCAGCTCACCTAGTGGCAGGAGCACTGGAATCCCAGGAAATTATGTGAGTGGTAAGAAATCTAGAACAGGCAATAACTGAGTCATGCAGTAAAGAGGGACAGAAACAGAAACTTTTGGCTTTGTTATGGGCGCTTGAGACTGAAATTCCTTCAGGCAGTTTAAAAAAATCTTTCTCATTGTTTCTTCAGACCTCAATGTCTTCAACATTCCTAGGTGCAACATTTGTTGGAAAATGCTTATTTCAACAAATGTTGCACCTAGGAATGTCATTCTAGTTGGTGAAAAAAAGATCAGAGGAAAGTTCAGTGAATTGTTTGAATAACTTAGCGCTAATTGTGGATTTTATTTAACTGTCTGTCACCCAGGAGTTGACCCTGTGTAACTCTGCTTGGTTTTCAAAATCATTAATGTCTATAAATATTTGAGGAGTGGGTGTCAGGAGGATGGAGCCAGGCTCTTCTCAATGTCATGTAGTGATAGGACGAGGGGCAATGGTTGTAAGCTGGAATATAAGAGGTTCCACATCAATATGAGAAGGAACTTCTTCACAGTGAGGGTGACGGAGCAGTGGAACAGGCTGCCCAGAGTTGTTGTGGAGTCTCCTTCACTGGAGACGTTTAAGACCCGCCTGGATGTGTTCCTGTGCGACTTGGTCTAGGTGATCCTGCTGTGGCAGGGGGATTGGACTAGATGGCCTTTCGAGGTCCCTTCCAATCCCTAATGATTCTGATTCTGTGAACACAGCCCACCACCAGTCCTCCACACACTCATGTCATGATACAGAAGCGCTCACGTTTCTAACACGGACTGAGTGGTCTCATTTTAGTCTAAGACAGCTGACTCAATCAGTCCTTCTCATCAGTAAATGGTAAGCAAGGAAGAGACAGTAGCAGTCATGAGCAATGCTGCATGTTCTGTATTAAAGATTCTTCTAACTTCTCTTTTGCTTTCTAAAATCATGTGGGAAACAAGCCTAAAGGCTATTTCTCTAAAAGGAGGTAAGCCCTGCCTACTCAGCAGGAGCAGATGCTTCCAGAGGAGGCTCCTTGCAGGGAGAACTGGAGACATCCATCAATATGCACTTGAGCTTGCCCTAGGGAAAGAAGCCCAGGTGTTGCTGAGCAAAGACGCAGACCATTCTGCAGCACTGGCATGGGAAGGGGGAACAGTTCACAAACTGCCCTGCTATGGAGCTGGGCAAGGTCAGCCCTCCCTTTCTGAAACTCAGACACTGAAACTCAGCCAGTACCTGCAGTCCACATGCACTAGAGACACTGTGGCCAGCTCAGGGGCTGCAATGTGCAGTTATGCCAGAGCAAAAGTAGGTGGCACATGCAGAGTGATCTGTATGTCTGTCCCATGTTTGGAGACTCAGCACAAGCAATTCCACTTCCATGGGTTGTGGAGATGCCCTTGTGGAAATTAAAAGGAAAGATCAAAGTCTGAACAAGGAATAGTGCTCCCCGAAGTTACTACTTTCATGGTTACTTTTGTGCTTCACAGCCCGGTACATCAGGGGGCTTTTTCATGTCTTTTTCATTTTTCCCCTCTTTTTCTTTTGGTGTTTGTGATGCTCAGCAGCATATCTTCTTTTCATCTTATTTGATGGATTTTCCCCTAGTTGTTTCTGTCCTTTTATTCCCTGAAACACAGCTTAGGGCTACCTTGTTTTCTCCTGTTAAGGTGGCATCATGAACCTTCTCACTGTACCACGGCATGATTTCACACCGACAGCTCTTGAGAACAAAGCCCTGCTTCAACTGAGAGTTCAGTCTCCAGGGCTCCGCACTCACAGAGTTCAGCTCAACTTGCTGAGGTCTTGCACCTTTCTGTGGGGGGAAAGGAAAGTGTGAGAAGCTATCGAGTGGGAGGAAAGGAGAGTACCCTGAGCTGAAATTGGGAATGTGGCATATTCCTCTT
This sequence comes from Rhinopomastus cyanomelas, assembly GCA_013400115.1. Lineage (NCBI taxonomy): Eukaryota > Metazoa > Chordata > Aves > Bucerotiformes > Rhinopomastidae > Rhinopomastus > Rhinopomastus cyanomelas. Next base: position 279,264 of record VXBP01002044.1, on the reverse strand, counting down.
TAATTCCACTCTAAATTCAGCCTTTGAGCTTAGTCAGGGCATGTAGCATGTCACTGCTGGCTGGTACTGGAGACACACAGTACCTCCAGGGGTAAGCATGGCATAAGTAGTAAAATAGAAAATAAACCAGAACATTGTATTCACTGAATGAAGATAAAAAAATGGTAGTTTTTCTAGAGTAGAGAGAGGATCCAATACATTCCAAATAATCTATTTCAGGAGGGCGATATTAAAATATTCCAAGGGAAAAAAATTATAAAGTGAGATATATACATCTCATTATATCTCATATATATATAAATATATATAATTATGTATTTTATAGTATTTTCATATATACAAATATATATTTTATATGTATGTGTATATATATGCTTATAATTATTTGTTTTATATACATGTCTATATACACATATATATACATATATGTGTGTGCTTGTGTGTGAGTGTATAACATAGAAGTTACTTCTTGAGAGGTCTAAGCAACTGTAGTTCTGACCCAGAAATGAGCACAGGACAATCCTAGAAGAGCTCTGTGGCTTAACAGAGCGCTGTGTGCTGTGGCACGTGCCCGAGCTCTCCCAAGCTGTGGCAGGAACACAGCACTGTAAACTGACACTGAAAAAGCCACCCAGGGAAGTAAGAGATGGGGAAATATAAACCACTCAGACAAGGGAAGAACCATCATCCCTGGGACAGAACCAGAAAGGACGTGGCTAGTTTGAGCTCCTGGTGTCACGCCTAGCGATATGAGAAAATTCTCTTTTATAGGAGTTGGCGTGCTGGTCCCCACTGTTTGTCCATGTGTTCCCCTCATGTAGCTGGTCTCTCAAAGTAGGGCAGAGTGTTTCTGGAAACTGCCCCCCATGCTGCAGTCTCCACCTTAAGAGTGTTGTCCAAATGCACAGACAGAAATGCAGAGGGGCAGAATCTCATTTGCCTTCTCCCTTTGCAGGGACAAATATCTTTGGTCTTCTGGGAAGCAGAAAGAGCACAGGAATTCAATTTTAAGCTGTAATGAGAGAACTCTTCTACTTTCTAAACCAAGCTTCCTGATCTCCCAAGTCTGCTCTTCTTAGGCTAATTCTGTTTACCATCTGCACCTCCAACCAGGAAGGACCCATAATGTCTTTTGCCCTTGTGCTCCCTGAACTCCTCACAGACAGACAAAAGAGGGGAGAGATCTCTCAGCTGCACTACAGGATCCAGTCTCACTTGGCAGTGGCTGCAGGGCCTCTACTTACTGAGAAGGACCGTTCTCTGTGCTCTTTGATCTGACTTCCCTTCAAGCTTGCCAAACTCCTTGACTATATACCCTTCCTAACATATGCTTTCTTCATCTTTGCCTAGAGGAACGAGGTCCCTCGGAGAAAACTTCATGAGAGGATTTTTCCTGCTTTCCAGCTGCAGGACTCTAATGCAAGACAAGGGATGGGATGGCTACAGCATGCAAACCTACAGCAATCATGCAAGATCACCTTAGTCTCATACACACATGCCCTGGCACTCAAATTTATGCCACTGTTGTCCTGGTATTTTACTCTTGTTCCGTCTTAGAACATATTTTAACTATGAGCCCACATCTGCCTCAGATACCTGACCAAGGTATTTTTTGGCTTTTCTTCTGCCTTCATCGTCTATTTCTTTTCCTCCACTCTCCCATCTTGGTTCAGAAGATGGCTTTTCCCCACGCACACGGACAATTCTAAGTTTCCTTTAAGGTGGTGGTGATGCCTGTGTTAGCTGCTGATTCTCCTCTACTAAAGCACCAAGAAACTCTGGTCGCTGGTGGGATCCTTCTGTTCTGTGCCTACAGATACACTTTTACTCACAAACAGGTTCAACGTGACTGTTAGCTCCATTTTTTTACATGATGAATGGAAGCACGGGAGAGTTAGAGTGAAAGCCACAAGCAGAAGCCACATTACTGCACTATCTGAACTAGGCTAGGAGATCCTCTGCTCATGGCTTTGAACATGGCTTCAAAGACGATGATAACCAGAAGCCTCCTGTGAGGCACGGGGCCTTTCCTGTAATACTCAGAGGCTGGGTAGTTCCATGAGGATCAAATGGCTGCCCTGAAGACAATATTTTCAAACATGCTTCCAGCTATTAAAGCAGTGGCCCTGTTGGCCACAGAAAACATCCCCACTTTGCACAGGTCCTGAAAGAAATGTCACACCTGTTCTGTTTCTGGATTAACAGCTTCAGGAGACAAAGACCTTTATCTACAGGCCAATGTATGACACATTTTTGAGCACTCAGTCATGAAATAACATCTGTCCATGAAAAGAGCATGCAAGAGCTGTTTTAAAGAATTTTTTTTTTTAAACTAAAATGGATCTTGCACCTCCTGCCCTGCTGACAGGTTCATGGAGGAGAGTCACCATGGTTTGTCAGCAGCGTTTCACACACTCTCTTGTGAATCCTGTCCATGAATGGGACTCTTCATCTTGGGCCAAAGGTAATTTGTGCCTTAATTGAAGGTGACACAAGAATCTTTAACCATTGGGAAGGTCTGAACTTCTTTTTCCCATTATTCTTCCTGTAATTTTCACTAAAGAGAGCTATTTCTTATTCTCTTCTCATTCAGCACCCCTGCACTGTTTCAAACTGCCATGAGGTTTCCCCCAGAGGTGCATGTGTTTCAGAGTATGGACTACAGACATGAGTGTTATATTTCCTGAGTGTGAAGTGCTGAATGTCCACAAAATTTACAGCAATTGAGCACTGTGAGTGCCAGAAGCTTAAGAGGGTATTGAGCACCACTTCTGTGGTTCCATCGAGATATTTGTCTTTGGTTTATGTGACTATTTACTTTCAAAACTTTGCGTGTGGTTTTGCGTCCAGTTTAACCAAAGTCACTGTCCACGTGGATAAATCCTGTCTATAGATGGAAGCATCTGAAAATACACCCTTCTTGAATCTTTACAGAAAGAGGCTTGTCTGCACCTCAAATTTGAAAATTGTATCTTTAGTCCATTGGCCTTCCTCCACGTCCAGTGGCCTGTGGTGACAAAGACAGCCACTACTGCCCTCTCCTGCCTGTAAGCAGCTCAGTAATGGGCTGCAGCTCAGTGCCTCCGCTGTACAGGCAAGTCTTCTCTTGGCTTCTCCACTTACTTCTAGGAACAGAAAAGACCCCTAGGTGAAGGAGCCAATCAAAGCCTTTATTGCAAGTGATACCGTTCAGGCTTTCTGCAGGGACCCAAATTGAAGTATAATCATTACATTGAAAAGCACCTCAGAGAAAGAGGATGGAGTAGTCTAAGAGAAATGAAGACTGAAAGCAGAAGCTGACACTTAGTCTTGCATTATAGCCCATGGGACAGAAGGCACAAATACAGTAAATTACTGTAAGATGTCTCTTCTTCCTAGAATGAATGGCTTCGGAGGTACTGGCAATACAATGAAATGAATGAAAGATTCTCCCTTTCTGTCTTCAGAGGACTGAGTAATAACTTACATGCCTCCTTGTACAGCAATACTTCAGTCAATATTTATAGAACAATGCAGTAAAGCATCTTCAAATTTGTTCCCTACTTGGTAATAAATAAAGATGGTATTCAGATTTCTAGTTGCGCTTAAAACTGTCTAATCTTCTATTTTTATGTGATTTCAGCCTGAATAATTTAGTACCAGAGGAAAGCTTGCCTCAAACATACAGTTCTCATCCAGAGAGGAAATCTGAGAAGCAACTTTTTATCTGTGGTGCATCCTGACACTTTACCCATTCAGGTCAAAACTCAGAAACAAATCTTACTTCGTGTCCCTATTGCTGATTAAAGTACGATAAATAAGATGCTAATTACACTTCTTCCCAATCGTTCCTTCTTTCTGAGTTCCTTGCCTGCATTCACCGATTCCAACAAAATCCATGTGTCTTTTCTGCTTCTCTTCTCAGTTTGGGTTTGTCCTGGTTTGACCCCAGCCAGCAAGTAAGCACCGCACAGCCACTCCCAGTGGGAAGAGGAAGAGACTTTTTAGAAGGTAAAAGTCACAGTTTGAGATGGCTTAATCACTAACATAGTGCAATAATTCACATAATACTATAATAATTAAATAGTCATGAAAATCACACAGAATATTAGGGATTGGTAGGGATGTCAAAAGATCATCTAGTCCAATCCCCCAGCTACAGCAAGATCACCTAGACCAAGCTGCACAGGGACATTAAATCCAGGTGGGTATTAAATGTCTCCACAGAAGGAGACTCCTCAACCCCACTAGGCAGCCCCTTCCAGTGCGCTGTCACTCTCACCATGAAGAAGTTCCTTCTCATATTTTATGTGGAACTTCCTCTGTTCCAGTTGATACCCATTGCCCCTTGTCTCATCATTAGATGCCACTGAGCAGAGCCTGGCTCCATCCTCCTGACACCCACTCTTCACATATTTATCAACATTAATTTGGTCACTGCTCAGTCTCCTTCTTCCAAGCTAAAGAAACCCAGCTTCCTCAGACTTTCTTCATAAGGGAGATGTTCTACTCCCTTCATCATCTTTCTGGCTCTACACTAGACTCTCTCCAGCTGTTCCGTGTCCTTCTTGAACTGAGGGGCCCAGAACTGGACACAATATTCTAGATGTGGTCTCACCAGGGCAGAGCAGAGGGGGAAGATATCTATATCTAAAATATCTATTACACATTTGTTTTAGCACCCACCTTTCCACAACGTCCTTTCAGGTAGTTGTAGAAGGTGATGAGGTCTCCTCTTCCTCAAACCAAGGAGCCCCAGCTCCTTCACTCTTTCCTCATAACTTTTTTTCTCCAGTCCCTTCACCAGCTTAGTTACTCTCCTCTGCACCTGCTCCACCACCTCCATATCTCTTTTGTAATGAGGTGCCCAAAACAGGACACAATAGTCAAGATGGGGCCTCACCAGTGCCGAATACAGGGGGACAATAACCTCCCCACTCCTGCTGGCCACACTATTTCTAGTACAAGCCAAGATGCCATTGGCCTTCCTGTCAGTTAGAACTCCCAGGTCCCTCTCTGCCAGACGGCTCTCCAGCCACAACCTCCCCAAGCCTGTAGCGTTGCAGGGGGTTGTTATGGCCCAAGTACAGGACCTGACACTTGGACTTATTGAAGCTCCTGCCATTAACATTGGCCCATTGCTCCAATCTATCCAAGCCTCTCTGAAGAGCCTCTCTACCCTCTTGCAGATGAACACTCCCACCTAACTTGGCGTCATCTGCAAACTTACTAATGATACCTTCTGTGTCCTTATCAAGATCATGAGTAAAGATGTTAAACAGAGATGGCCCCAGTACTGATCCCTGAGGCACAGCACTCGTGACAGGCTGCCAGCTGGATTTAACTCCATTAACCCCCACTCTTTGGGCCCGTCTGTTCAACCAGTATTTTATCCAGCATATTGTGTGCTTTTCCAAGCCATGAGCAGCCAGCTCCTCAAGGAGAATTCTATGGGGAGCAGTGTCAAAGGCTTTTCGAAAGTCCAGGTAAACAATACCCACAGCCTTTCCCTCGTCCAATAGTGGGGTCATCCTGTCATAGAAGGAGATCAGGTTCGTTAGGCAGGACCTGCCTTTAATAAACCCATGTTGATTTGGCCTAATCCCCTAATCTTCTCTGGGAAGTGTGATGGCCCTTGTGATGATGTGTTCCATGACCTTTCCTTGTACCAAGGTCAGATTTACAGGTCTGTACTTTCCTGGATCTTCATTTCTGCCCTTCTTGTAGATGGGTGTTATATTTGCAACCTTCCAGTCCATTGGGACTCCCCAGATGTTAGGAAGAAAATTAACTCGCTCGCAGTGAAAACCAGGATAGGTCTAAATGGGTTACACTTGGGTATGACAGCCATGGCTGTGGGAACTGATGAAAATAGAACCTTTATTCCCCTTTATCAATGTATACCTGCGTCCTGCTTTTCCATTATGTTGGAACTCTCTACTCCAACTTTGCACCTCTCATTAACTGACTAGATCTGTACTCTTAAGTGTTTTGAACTGCTGGAATAGAACAGAAACATTAATCTGCACTGAAAGGTGTCTTGAGGACCATCTATGTTTTAATATACTATACTGTTTCCTTCATCGTGACAGGTTAACTAGAACACACTTCAGGTCTTCCACCTCTTTCTGTTCTGCCCACGATATCTCAGTGAGTGAAATACAAGAAATCCCACTACATGTCACCCCTCCCCAAATCACAGAACATTAGGGATTGGAAGGGCCCTGGAAAGACCCTGTAGTCCAACACCCCACCACATCAGGATCGCCTAGATCATCACTTATCAAATCACATTGTATTCACAGAATCACAGAATGTTACAGGTTGGAAGGGACCTCGAAAGATCATCTAAGTCCAACCCCCCCCTGCTGGAGCAGGGTCAGCCTACAGTACTGTCTCAAGATGTCCTACATGGGGCTCAAACCCATGACCCCAGGAATTCAGACTCCCATGCTCTACCAACTGACCCAACCAGGTGCTCCATTCTCACAAGCAAGTAAATCTAGTCATATTCCTACAAAAGGAATTTTTTTATGTTACTGTTTTTCTGACAGGAACAGATAAATCCATTCTATTTTTCTTCTGAAACTTAAATTCTCTTTGAAACTAATGGAAGGGATCAGTTACAAGTGGGGCTAACTGCTCAAGCAAACAGAAGTGACCATGTCAGTAAGAGTTAGCAGCCAAACATCGAACAGACAAACTGTAGACCAATCTTGTAGACTTACCACATGCAGAACAGCCCAGGAATGGGCCACTGTAGTCCAAATCAATCTTGATTTACCAGAGCTGTGTAACAGACCATGAGGCATCAGCCCATCCCATCACAACAGCATGGTTTTCCACTTCACCAGCTGTGATGCTGACCTTTAGATTAGGCATGTCACCATGTTAGCTGAGCAACCACATTATCCATCACTGCAATAATAATTGAAGTGTAGTAGTCAGCAATACTCTCCTGGACCTTATTTAGATTCATTGCTGGTGGATCGGTGCGACCCCGTGTCTCCTTCCCTGTTCAAAAACACTCAAGGAAAAGCCAGAAAAACTAACTTTTTGCCTTGGTCTCTGTAAGATCTTTTGTTCTTTCAGGGTCGATAATAGACAATTAAAACTCCCCAGCACGAGTTAACCTTTAACAGAGCAACAGACATGTAGCAGATTTCAGCAGGAGGCAGCTGTAGCTACAGGGTAATAGACACCCTCCCCTGTGCAGCCGGTCCCCACTCTGCCCCACAATGAACCATCTGTCTGAACTGAGGGTCTTTGGCTCCAGCATCTGAGATGCTCAGGTACCATCTGGACTTCAGTGAGAGCAGCCCAAAGGGAAGGACCAATTTGTTTATGTCTTCACATTTTTAAACCCTTCCTCCATCTCTCCAAACTGGTAACAAGTTTCATTCATGTCTTTACTTCTCTAAGAACTATTAATTGCTAAAAACATGTTTCTACTTATTTGACAGAGTAACAGTGACAGCAGAGAAAAAAAAGGACAGAAATTGTAAGAGTTTACTGCCTAATCCAAAATGCATCAGAATTAATAGAAAATTACACATGGTTCTCCAACAGGCTGTGGCTCAGGTCTGAGAAACAAAGGGATATTGGTAGACATGAGTTGTTTTTACACTATTTCATGTGGCATCCCACAGAGCTGTGCTATAACATCTCAAGAAAGCAGTATACAGCTCAGCCTGTTCAGAGCTACGAGGACTCAGCGTCCTCTACAACCATGGCAGAGAGGAAACTGTAGCACACCAAAAAATAGTGTTAGATAACACAGCCATAGGCCACAGACAGCAAATGAAGACAGGATCCAGGGTTGGTGTGTGTCAACATGCAGAAATCCGATCTTCCTGCCAAATTCACACACCACTTGGAGTTAATCTAAAACCAGAAGGAATGGGTTGTCCTCTCAGTTTTGGCCCAGCATCATGCCTGTGACATTTGGGCTCCTAAGCCTCAGTTTTCCTGCATAATGGAAAGACCCTTAATGCTTTCCAATCCTTGGAGAAACAAGGAGAGGGGTTAGTAAAACTGCTACCTTAGACTTCCAGAGGGCAAACTTTGGTCTGTTCAGGAGACTGATTGGCAACGTCCCTTGAGAGGATGCCCTGAAATATACAGGAGTCCAGAAAGGCTGGACACACTTCAAGAGGAAAGTCTTAAAGAAGCTGGTTTCCCCATGTGCCAAAACCTGAGCTGGCAGGGAAGGAGACCAGCCTGGTTGAGCAGGGACCTTTTGCAAGAACTCAGGACACAAAAAAAAGAGTGCCTCAACTTTGCAAAGAGGGACAGGTGAATCAGGAAGCATTTAAGGATATTGTAAGGTCATGTAGAAAGAGAATTAGAGATGCAAAAGCTCAGTTAGAACTAAATCTGGCCAGATATCTGTTAAGGATAATAAAATGTGCTTTTATAAAAACATCAGTAACAAAGGGAGGGCCAGGGAAAAGATCCACTCCTTATTGAATGAAGGGGGGAACATGGAAATCAAAAACAGGGAAAAGGCTGAGGTACTTCACACCTTCTCTACCTCAGTCTTTAACAAAAAGCTTGGCCATCCTCAGGGTAACTAGGCTCCTGAGCTGATAGACTGAGACGGGGAGCAGAATATCCCTCCTGTAATCGAGGAGGAAGTAATTAGTGACCTGCTGTGCCACTTAGCTCCTAACAAGACTAATGTCATAGTCTAGCTGATTGTGCTGATGTGAGGTCATAGGCTGGTCTTGATGATCTTAGAGGTCTTTTCCAGCCTCAATAATTCTGTAATAATTCTGTATGCTTCCCTGCCTGATCTCTTTAGGTTGGTAACATTTTGAGACCAAAGCCCATTCTGACTTTGGAATATAGAAAACACTTCTGCTTGGGACCTAGCCTTGATGAAAGCTTCTAGGCACTATCATAGTAACATTTGCTTAAGGAAAAATGTTGGATAACTTTCCTCGTTTCCTACTAGTTGGCTGCAAGTCCAACACAAGACACTTTCCAAAAAGAATATGAGCAAAATTTAAGCAAACATTTAGGCTTTCCCTTTGTCAGGTTTACAAACTATAATCTTCAGTCAGGGCTGGGTCATGGCATGTTGAAAAGTACCTGTGTAGCCATCAGTAAGTGTCTACAACATGGCACTCAAGAAAGGGGCTGCAGCTTCCTCACGGTGTTCAATCAAGCTGTAATTGCAGGAGCCATTAGGCAGCAGCCAGCTCTGCACTGTGCTATCGAGATGGCAACGATACCTCTTGTTTTGCTTTTCAGCTATCATTTTGGTAATGAGTAAAGGCTTGTGAAAGCATTCTATTGTACAGACAGGTAATCAGCCAGAACAGAGACTCCAGAGCAACGAGGCACGAAAGGTTATGAGAAAATGTATTTGGTGTGCCCTTTGGAGTCCTTTAGGGGGTTTAATTACAAAAAGGATTACAAATCAAATTCATTCTCTAAGAGAAACTTTCTGCTGAACAGGGAATGAGTAGAAGGACAGGTCAAGGGATGAATGAGAAAAGACTGAGAGAAAGTGAGAAACCGTGGTATTCACTGTTACCAGCAAGAAGAGTTCACAGGAACCACGCTTGTTAAGTTGTGATCTGTCTTGTTAAACACTGAGCATGTGGTTAGCAGATCGAGAGAGGTTCTTCTCCCCCTCTCCTCTGCCCTAGTGAGACCACCATCTGGAGTGTTGTGTACAGTTCTGGGACCCTCTGTTCCAGAAGGACACAGAGCTACTGGAGAGAGTCCAGTGCAGAGCAACGAGGATGATTTAGGAAGTGGAACACCTCCCTTATAAGGAAAGGCTGAGGGAGCTGGGTCTCTTTAGCTTGGAAAATAGGAGAAAGAGCAGTGACCCCATTAATGTTGATAAACATGTGAAGAGTGTGTGTCAGGAGGATGGAGCCAGGCTCTGCTCAGTGGCATCTAATGATAGGACAAGGGGCAATGGGTGCAAGCTGGAACAGAGGAGGTTCCATATAAATATCAAAAGGAACTTCTTCATGGTGAGGGTGACAGAGCTGGAAGGGGCTGCCCATGGGGGTTGTGGAGTCTCCTTCTCTGGAGATATATCCCACCTGGATATGTCCCTGTGCAGCTTGGTCTAGGTGATCCTGCTGTAGCTGGGGGATTGGACTAGATGATCTTCCCAGGTCCTTTCCAATCCCTAATGTTCTGTGATTCTGTGATGACACCACATCCTAATGATGAATCTTCCCAAAGCTGTTAGACCTGAACAGTGCTCATCAGCATTCCTGGAAGTAAAAGGAGTATTTGTAAAGAGAAAAAGGTTGCTCTGGATTTGTTTCTTTTTCAGCTGCAAGGGAGAAGGTGCCATTTTAGTTGTTTACTGACCATGAATTGGCAGGTACAGAGAAAAGACACAAATGCCTTTTGCACACATAGTTTTTCTGTAGTAAAGGGCCAGGATCAGCAGACTGGTACCTTTCCTGACTCAGCTGCAGACTTCCTAGTTACTGGCGTACTTCCTTTCCTTTCTTTGTCCTGCAGAAATAAGGTTGTTAAATTTGAGGAAAGTATCTTGGCTAATAATCCCACTCAGCAAATTACTTCCCGGAGGAAATGTGGAACCTGAAAGTAAGACCAGGCTACAAAAAGGAATCTGTGCTGTGGTTTTGCTGCGCTCTGCTACCTCCATAGACTTCTATTTTAAAAAAAAAAAAATCATCATATTTTTCATCCAGATTTTTAAAGCACCTGGAATATTGGAATAGCTTATAGATGGGTACTACTGTCTATTAATAATACACTCACCATTTGCATATCAAGGTGCTCTTAGTTTTGTTCTTACAGTGTCTTTAGCCCAGAGAATCAGCAGTTACTGCTGTTTGCACGAAATCTCGATGAGTATCACAGTGGCAACTAAAGTGCAACACTGATATCTTGTGCCTGGTTGTACCAATCCGGTCGGTTTCTGCATCCCTAATAAATAAACAAAGACATTCCTACTGCGATGCTTACATTAATTGGGACTGAAATATACGCTCTAGTCAACAACCATTATATACATGGCTCTATTTCTTGACAGATTCTGACCCAAGCTGCAAAAATTTTAAGGCTGAGGTTCCCTCACAATTCACTTTAAACACAGGTGATAATGAATGAACATTCGTTTTTCTGTTGCTACCTAAATTACTCCATTTCTGTAATGCATGGATTTATGCTCAGAGCAAAGGGAAAATCTCAGCCCTGTCACCCGTGGGACCATTGATCTTTCCTCCAGGACAAGCAAGTGTGCATCAGGTTGGGGTTGAGCTGTTTTGAGTTTGGAGGGTTTAGGTTTTCTGGCAATGGGGACATTTAGGAGCAACTCCAGCTCCAAGTCAGATCAAGTGAAGAGTCAAATCTTCTTGAGGGTTTCCACTCCCTCACAATGATGGGACAAATCTGGTCCTGAGATTTTGCCTCGCCAGGTACCTTCTGGTGGCAGAGGAGAAGGGGTCATGTAGACACCAGCATGGAGGATGAGACTGCACTGCAGGAGGCTCATATTCATGTAACTTAGCACAATCCTGTCAGCTCCCACCTCTTGCCATCAAGAAGGATTTTAGCTAGGAGATTGCTTAGCATTTTCTGTAAAACAATAAATATTTTCATTTGGAAAAACAATAGGGTTGCTCTTCTTTCTGGCAGTATGGTGACCACTCTGATTACTGTAAGCTGACAAATTTCAGCGAGCCTTTGAAACTCATCATTAGCCATTTACTATTGGAAGGGAGGAACAAAGGGGAAGAGCACATTGAATCTTAACCAGGTTCATCTTCTCAGCAGTAAACACAATTACAGCTCCTTCACCGGACACCTTAAATTTTCACCGCCACTAAATAGGGACGTATTTCAAACACTTATTGAATATAACCTAAATTGAGGCCTTTAAGTTTAGAAGAAGGCTTCTCCATGGCCAGGGTTTACCTGGCAGTGCAGATTCAACCATCCAGGCTGCAACTGGCCACAGGACCCTGAGGAAAGCCATAATATTTGGAGTCCTTTCTGTTTTGTTATTCAGGGTGCTATTTCTGGTTGAGGTTAGTCAGCCTTGCCCTTTCCCACAGAGGCAGGCTTGGTCCTTAAATTGACTTCTATTGTCTTTGATGAAATGTGAATACCTCATACCACCCAAGAGCAGGAGGACTTTGATATGTTGCAGATAAACTTCTAGCAAGCTCTTTTAAAAGACTTCAGAAGTTGGTAAAATTAACCAGTGCCATCAGGGAGGTAACTATCCCCCTGCACTCAGCACTGGCGAGGCCGCACCTTGAGGACTGGGTCCAAGTTTGGGAACCTCAGTACAAGGGAGACATCGGGGTGCTGGAACGAGTGCAGATGAGGGCAGTGAAGCTGGTGAAGGGCCTGGAGAATAAATCTTATGAGGAGAGATTGAGAGAGTTGGAGCTGTTTAGTTTGAGGAAGAGGAGGCTTAAGGGAGACCTCATCACTCTCTACAACTGTCTGAAAGGACATTATAGAGATGATGGTGCTGGTCTCTTCTCACAAGTCATTAGCAACAGAACCAGAGGGAAGGGCTTCAAGCTTCAACAGGGTAGGTTTAGATTAGACATCAGGAAGAAATCCTGCATGGAGAGAATGGTCAGGCACTGGAATGGGCTGCCTGGTTTGGTGGTTGAGACACCATCCCTGAATGTGTTTAAAAGTCTTCTGGATGTGGTGTTGAGGGATCTGACTTAGGGGTGAACCTGTAGAGTAGGGTTGATGGCTGGACTCAATGATCCCAAGGGTCTTTTCCAACCTGAGTGACTCTGTGTGACCAGTGCCTGGGCAACTTCATGACCTTCCCCATTTCAGGACCACATGAATCCAATTCAGTGGATCTGACATCAAAGCTCAGCCCCATAAAGCCAAGGGAGGGCTGCCACTTGCATGGACAAATGCAGGTGATCCAGACCTGGGTAGTGAAGGAGGGAACCTCCCCTTTAGTGCCTCCGACTGCACACATCTAAGAAATGCTGAAGACTAAAGCCCTCTGCAATCCCTGGAATATCCCTGTGCAATCACTGGAAGCATCCTTATTTGTTCTCATTTCTTCGGCAAAACACTCGCACGCTTCTAGAACCTGCAGAACATTTAGTGCATACGTGTATCTATTCCTGTTCAATTAAGTACCCACTTCACTTTGAACACGAAGTTTAAACACTCTTGAGATTACTGGGCATGTAGAGCATATGCTTAAAACTGAACATATGATAAAGCCAGACAACAACCTCAAATGAACAACATACAAAAATGCAAGTGCACCAGAGCAAACACTAATAACAGCAAAACGTACCACTAACTATTAACATACTGGGCTGAAATATTGTGATAGCCTTAAGAAGAACTCAGAGGGTGTCTGTGTCTGGAATCCTACACCAGAAAATTATCTCGGAGTGCTCATGCACTCTCATTTTGGAGAACGGAGTCGTTCTTACAGAGTCCAGCCAGGATGTAGGAACCTCCATTCCAACCTTACCTTTGATGCTGCTTCACTGGAAAACTTGGGTTCTGCTTTGCATTCTGCACGAGTTTGGGCATCTGTAAAATGCCAATCACCCTTGTCTAGCTTTTTTCATATGTGTAAATTCAACTCTGAGCACAGCTGATCATTCCTCCATTTGTCTGCTGTGCACTGGAGGTCAATGCAGAGACATCTAAACTTGTTCCATGACCAGAATAACTGCATTAATTAAGAGGCTGATTGGCTGATTATAATTATCACAAAAAGCAACAGCATAGGGCTTCCTGATTCCAGCACAATACTGCTCCTACACACCTCTACAGAGTTCAGACACCTTCACGGCAGCCAGCTCCTTACACGGTGTTCCACACTCACCCACATCCCCTAATGACAACCCTTCCCAATGGCCCGTTTCTACTGGCACTCTTTTCTCAAACTCTTCTCAATACATCAGTGTGATTATATCACTGCATCTGTTTTGAAACTGAGCTCTAATACACTTTAATTGATTCTATTTTCCCTTATTAAATTAATCAGCACTAGACACTAGAGGGTGCAGAAACAACCCCCTGTGTTCTTCCTACAACCTTTTCCTCTACACAGATTAATTCAGGTCAGAATCCAATTTCCCTAGCAGCCTGTTGAGCTGAGATCCAAGACTGCAGGTTAAGCCCACTGATCTGTACTTCCAGGAGACAGTTTACACTCCTGTTGCCTTTTTGATGGCAGGATTGGCAATTTCACAGATTCTTCCACATCCATCTGTCTCAGTCTCTTTCTCCCCATTGCCTCCTGCAGAGAAGTAAATGAATTCTAGGCAGAGAGGGTCTGCAGCGGTCAAACACACTTAAACTGCCAGAGCCTCCTCAACAGTTGACAAGTTTGCATTACTGCAAACCTGACTAGATGCCTTGTGACACCTCCCCAGCAGGAGAGCCATTGGACTTCAGCAGAAAGATTGACCTTGGAAAGTCCACACTGACCTCCCACTGTGTGAAATACAGCAGAGATGAGGGGATCCTGCCACACAAGTAAACAAAAGGTCAGTTTCAATTCAGTTTGTGTGATTGCTGCAACAGCCAGCAGAAAGAGCCTTTCTAAGCTCCGAGTTCAGTTTCTGAACCATCCACCAAGCAAAACATACCATATTTTTTCCAAAATGAGTGTAAATCAACTGATGGCTTTGGTATTCCTGATTAATATTTTGTATGAGCACACTGAGAGACTTCTGTTGCGAAGACTTTGGATAGGAAGGGGGGAAGATCAGCAGAGGACCTGCAGTTAAGTTTACTTTGCAAAGCCAGACACCAGTTTGGAATTAACTACGGGGAAGAAATTAGGAACAATCCACTGCTCATGCCTAGATTCTTCCCTGAAAAATACAGCTTTTCATGCACAAAACAAAACCCTCAATATGTGGGGAATAGTGTGCAGTTTTGAGGCAGCTGAGCGTGCTCTAGAACCATTAAAAAGTTTCTCATGTTAATCAGGGGTTGAGAGCAATCTGTTTGTGAATGATGGTGGGTGTGACCCTGCCCTACCCTCTTCCCTGGTTCTGAGGACTTGGGGAAAGCAGTAAGGATGAAAGCCACCTTTTCTCAAAGTAAACTTTGGGAAGCGGTGTGGGATTTGCTCTGACACCGTGCAACATGTTACTGGCTGTCTGGTACCTTGTCAGGAATATCCTGTCCTCCTGGTGTAGCTTGGTTTGGCTGTTTGTTTGGGGTTGGGGTTTTTCCTGAATGCAAGGAGACTGTACTCTTGGAAACTTTACTCTTCAGACAGACTGTTCCATTTCTTTCATCTAGTATCTCAAAAATGTATGTTTAAATGAGCTTTCTTTGGCTATAGAACAGAAAGACGTGTGTGTGGAAAGTTCAAAGAGCCTCTGTGAGTACTGGAGGTTTACACCTAGGAGCAGCAAATTAGGACTGGGTGAATTAGGGCACTTAGAAACCGAGAAATGGAATTCCAGATAGCTCTGTTTCATGCACCTTTTCCAGTATCTCACCACTTGAGGTTCATTTGAAATTTCTCCAGGCCTGCTAAGTGCAAGAAGTCCCACAATTAGGTGCCTTAATTATAAGAACGAGCTGCTGCAACTTCATTTGCCTTCAGATGAGAGTAAAGTTGCTCCAGTAGAAAAAATGTAAACCAGGAGATAAATCCAAGAGATCTTTCTCCAGCTAGAGCTGGAGGAAGCAGAGCAAGGAGATGTTCCTCAGTTTTGCTGTTGTCTCTCCAGGTGCCTGAGCACTCAGGACCACTTGCTAATGGCCTTTCTAGGCTTCCATCATACAACTGACCTTCTGCAGGAGTGATTATTTTTTTAGAGTTCTTACATATATGCCTGCACACAGGCTAAGATTCATCTGAGCTGCCACAAATATTGTGAATTGTAATGCTTGAATAAGCAACCTACTGAGGTGTGTTCTAGGTAGAGTTATTGAAAAGTGCAAAACTTTTTGGAAAACTACCTGTTTGGGTCAAACATCAATCCAGTCCCATTCAATTCTACATTAATGACCTGGCTGAAGAAGTGGTTGTGCTACTTATTGCATTTGCAGTGTTATCAAGCTGGAAAGGGCTGCCCAGCACTTTGGAGGAATGGATCACTGTCAAAATTATCTTGAAATTAGTGAAGAAATAAAGGCAAAATCTAAGTCAAAGATGACGAAAAAGTCTAAGGTTCTGTAGGAGCAGTCACAACTGGATCTGCAGGTTAAGAGGGATCACAAAACTAAATTCAGTAATGTTGTACAGGAAAGTAAACTTTATTCTGAGAGAAATGTATAAGGGGAAGGTCACAAGAAAGATAAAATAAGAAGGCAATTCCTCCGTTCTGATGCGGACTAGCAAAGGCTGAAAAACGCACTTAAAGGGGAAAAGGTGTTCACTGGATGAAGGAAGGGGAAATAACACAGGCCCAGTCAGTGGCCTCAAAAAACCAAACTGTGAAGAAAACCTGAAAGTATAGTTTTCTCAGTCAAATGAAGAGAAGCACAACATTCTTTAATTAAAAAGTAAAAGTTGTGTAGAGAATAAAATGCTGTTGGCTTAAACTGCAACAGGTCTGAGTTCTGGGATCAATTCAGTCTTATAAACAGACATTTGCAACCATATGAGGTGCTTCAGGGTATGTGAGACACTTCTACAGGGCTGCAAACACGAGGCAGGTACTATAGCAGATCCAGTCTTTCTAGAGAGGTAGCTGGAGATGGGCTGGCAAGAGGAACAACATTTGAGAATAGTAGCAGTTAATGGCTTCCCAAAGCCTCTAACAGCCAGAATTATCATCCTTAATTTAGCTACTATTATTTCTCTGTTACCTGCAGGTTAGTAGGGTTTACTGGGAACCCACAGTGCCTGTGCCAGTGAAGGCTGCCAGAGAAGTATCAGATATAGCCAACCAGATGTCAATTCCAGAACCCTCAGAGTATCTCTAGCTTTCATATCGCTGCTGTTGCTGGAAGATAGACAGAGATTAAATGCCTTTAGTAACTGTTATTTAGTACAAAGCATTAATATGACTGCAGTGTGCAAGATGTTGCTCTGCACCATGGGAACTTCCCTCACAGCTCATGTATTGATTCAGTTGTGACGAGGGGCTGCACAGTGACATCTGGACTGGTGTAAGTGGGACACAGCAAATACGTTCCTTACTTATTTAGGCAGCTTCAACTAGAGTAGAGGATGAGAAGTCAATATACAGAGGAGGGGAACCAGACAGCACAGGTGAGGATAGTTTCTGTGTGCAGGGACCAAAAGCATGATGAGGGCACCACAACCCATCCTAACATTTGCTTTTCCTATTTTAAGATTTAATTTTTATATAAATTCCTTTTCTTCCTCCTCCACTCTTTGGGCTGCAAGAAGAACAAGATAATTTGAAAACCATTTAAGACATTACTTGTTGGAGCTGGAAAAAACATGGGAAACTCACTCTACTTGTGGAGGAAGAAGAAGGGCTCCACCTTAAATGGCCTTATGGTTCGAGCTATTAGCATTGCTTCTTCTGCAATACGACTACGTTTTTAACTCCGCCTTGTGATAACTCAGGCCAGAAAGTTGGTAAGAAAAAGAAAATGAAAAAATTTATTTGAGCCTTACAGCCATCTTGACATCTCTGGTTTAACACAGGCTTTTGTGATCTGCGAAGGTACACTCAAGGTACAAGCTGTAAAAGCACACAACAAGTTTCTGGCTAGCAGCAATAGCTGGGGAGTGTGACGGCTGCTTGGCAAGTGGGGCAGTCTCACTGGGAAATGTGAGAGGGGGAGAAACTGTATGTGCAGAGACTGTTCAACATATGGTTGCAGACAACAGTTGATGAAGGCTTTAAAAAAAATTTAAAAAAAACCCAAACAACCCTTCCTTAATCTTCTCAGCGAAGACAGCAGCATGTTTCCTTTAGAAACAAACGCATGCTGTTTGTCTCATTTCATTCTCACCGCCGAGAGCCTCATGGTGTGCACAGTTCCTAGGCCTGAGTTTGGCACCTTGTAACAGCCCTGCTCACTGAGCAAAGACTGCCTCTCATTCTAGGGCATGCTCTCTGTCTCAAGGATGGAGATCAGCAGTCGTATCCCTGAAGGAAATCAAAGGCTTGAAGTAGAAGCAGAAACTCAATGATCTGCGGCCCCTCAGAGGCTGCCTGTGGGCAATAATAAACCTTATGCTGGCCCCTGCGAAATGGAAAGCTTTAAACTCCACCTTCTGCATAAGCAGGAAATGCTTCTCACGGAGCAAATCTCACAAAATATCAGAAAGGAAAGCCCTTCCATCAGGATTTGAACAGTCACAGAATGCCCACCTCTTTCCATGCAGAAAGGTGGCTTAATTTTTTCTGTTTCTTTGCTGTCCAATTGGTGCATAAAGCCCTCCAGCAATTCTTCCCGAGATATTATTTAGTAACCTTGGCAGGAAAGGCTGAGAGGGAAAGTGCCTAGATTGACTAAAGTAGCAAATAAGACTGAAAAGACATCAAGATCCACTGTATATTTAATGTTTCAATCAGAAATACAGTCTCCACACTTCACCTTAAAGACTAATCTTTGCAGTACTGTTGGCTGGAGAGCACAGTACAAAAAAAGCTGAAACAAGTTGGGAAGGCAATCATAACCACTTAATTAGCAGCTAGAACAGCCACTGTAGCAGAGCAGGAGTTATCTGGGAGACAGATGGGATTTCAGGTTTTGTCTTACAGTTTTACAATTCTCATCATGAGATAAAACAAGTAAAATAACTTGCAATAAAATATTAGGATAGGTTTTACACGATAGGCAGTTTCCCCTCCTTCTCTCACTATTTTCACTTGCTTCAACCCACTCTCCTGTTTATTGGAAACTCAGCAGTTTCCAAAGCTGTTCAAGTCTGAAAAGAGCCATTGCAGAAACATTTGAACAGTAAAAATCTGCTGCCCTGAATATTTTGACCATTGCGCTGTGATTTTCCTCTGCGTGCTGCAATCTCTGCCCTTCTCAGATCTCATAGCTGTGTCAATAAGCCACACAATCTTTCTTAGTGTGTTCACTTTGCACGGCACCCCCTGCAATGGCCTTGAAAAGCAACCCAATAACAGCGCCGCAGTACTCTGCTGTGTGCCGATCCACAACGCTCATGGACCGTGGGAGTCAGATCGGTCCATAAAGGCAATCTTGATGCAGATGCAGCAAGAAGAGCCAACCTCAACATTCAAATATTTCTAGCATCTAGATCCAAACACATGACAAAACAAGAATGGAAGAAGTATGCAGAGCAACTTCCGGGCTACACGGTAGGGAATGAGGGTTTGAAGAAAACAAGAGAATCATGTGCAAAAATAAAATTTCAGTGTAAAGTAGAACACGTGGACATTTAGCTTTGGTAACTAAATGGATCAAATCAATGACTTGGCTTCATGCTTAAAATAATTCCTATCTTCCAAGTCTATTCCCTAACCTGTTATTTTAAAGAGTAAATATACAATTGGAATTGCTTTTCTTGTTTGTCTTTTCCTTATCTTTTTTGACTGAGGATACATATCCTTTTTAAGGGAGGATACCTGTACCATTATTGTATGGTGTTCTTTTTCCCCTCTTTCACTGTGTTTCTAAATAACCTCACGTGCTGAAGAGCAATCAACACAGCAAATTGCTTTGCACAGTGATGAACCAAAAGCCTCTAGCCCTGTATACTGCCTCTTTGCCTCAGATTAAGAGTACGTCTCTAAGGGAGAGGATATGTAATAAGACCATCTGCAAAGACCCTTCCATCTTCAAGAAGTATGCAGCTCAAGGGTTTCAAACACTTTCTATTGAATTATTTGCAGTGGAAAAGGGTGGAATTTTCTGTATTTTCGCCTGATATTCCCCACTGGAAATGCTCCTTGTCTTTCATACAAACCACATTTCATCCATTCTTTGCTGTAATCCTCACTTGGAAAGAAAAGTAAGTCTGGCTAAAAATACTTTGGGCAGAGTTAACAAAACAATTGGAAATTATTATAAGAGATTTCACAGGTCTGATCAGTATTTTCTTCATGCACAGACTTGAGGGTCTGTCACACATTTCCTCAGTGCAAGCTCCTGTGTCATTCAGTACTCTTGGTGCTTCAGGCTGAGCAGGAAAGCTAGAAACATTTTGCTGTTGTCTTCTGATTTGCAGCTGCTCTCTTGGATGTTAATACTTAGAAGAACTATTTCTGTTCTCCTAACTGTTCATAGTCATCATTTCTATCAATTCTCTCAGAGTTTTCTAAGCCTCTCATTTCTAGATGCTTAGAGATTACTGACTGGCAAGCCATGGATAAGCAGGCAATAATGCTGGTAATTCGGGCAAACTGTACCCATCGACGCAGCAGCAAAGTTGAGACCTCAAGTAATTAAGAAATTACAAAGCCCTCAGAAGTGCTTCAAGCTCCCATCAGCTTGTTCTCAGCTAGAAACAAGCCTGTATCTAGCAAAATCTGCTTCACTACAGAGCTTTCTAAATTTCAGATTTATAAGACTGCATTTGTGACAGATCCCTGACTGCACAGGGACAAGCAGCAGGAAAAGCATCACTTAGTTTCACTCTGGGCTTGGGGGTGATTTTTGGAGCAGACTGGAGTACGTGAACAACTTTGACAAACATGAGGATGCTGTAAGCCTGTGTCAGTAAGTATGAGCACAAGAAGAAAATGACAGCCATTAATACACCACTGGCTGTTAAACTCTAAATGAGCCTGAATGCAGTTCTCTGAAATGAATCTCTTTCCTTTTTCCCCAAAGTGTAAAAGGTTTCTAAGCCTGAAGAAAAGGAGAGACACTGTCACTGTCAGAGAAAGTCTGTTATCTGTAGGAAAAGTCTTTGTCTCATTTTCACTTTCCCTTAAAGTTTTTTATGAGATCAGGGAAGGCTAGTGATACAACTTTTTCTGCTGAGACAGAAGGGCAACATGGATTTTGATGGAAAAAAACCACATTGTGTTGATTTAAAAGAACCAAAACATTTCAGTGATTCTTTCACACAATGAGTTTCTGTGTTCCACAAAATCACAGAATCACTCAGGTTGGAAAGACCTTTGGGATCATCGAGTCCAACCATCAACCCTATTCTACAAGTTCACCCCTAAACCAGATCCCCCAACACCACATCCAAAAGTCTTTTAAGTACATCACAGAATCATTCAGGCTGGCAAAGACTCTTGGGATCATCGAGTCCAACCATAAACCCCATTCTACAAGTTCACCCCTAAACCCCAACACTACATCTAAGCAACTTTTAAACACATCCAGGGATAGTTGGACATCCAGAGATAGTGTCTCAGCCACCACCCTGGGCAGCCCACTCCAGTACCTGACCACTCTCTCTGTGAAGAATTTCTTCTTCATGTCTAATCTAAACCCACCCTGTTGAAGCCTGAAACCATTCCCTCTGGTTCTGTCACTACTTACTTGTGAGAAGAGACCAGCACCATCATTCTTCACAGTGAGGGTAATGGAGCATTGGAACAGGCTGGCCAGGGGGGTTGTGGAGTCTCCTTCTCTGAAGACCCACCTGGATATGTTCCTGTGCAACTTGGTCTAGGTGATCCTGCTGTGGTGGGGGGATTGTACCAGAGGATCTATCGAGGTCCCTTCCAATCCCTAATGTTCTGTGATTCTGTAATCTCTATAATGTCCTTTCAGGTAGAGAGCAATGAGATTGCCCCTAAACCTCCTCTTCCTCAAAGTAAACAGCCTCAACACTCTCATTCTCTCTTAATAAGATTTATTCTCTAGGCCCTTCACCAGCTTCATTGCCCTCCTCTGCACTCGCTCTGGCACCTTGACCTCTCTTGTGCTGAGGTGCCCAAAACTGGACACGGTACTCAAGGTTCCACTTCAAAGCATCTGCCTGTTACAAATTTCTCTTATTAGAAATCTCTAAAGTGGGTCTGAATAAATGAAGATCAGAGCACAGAACTACACACAAAGTGCTGTAGTCGTGCCTGATTGTGTTCAGCACCTGCTACAAGAAACACACCATTCTTCTGCCACAACTGTCTGGTGGAGTTTGTGCGCTCACACAAATGAAGGTCAGGACCTTGATTGTCTCAAGGATCCCTCAAAACTAAAATGCCTGAACGTGTAATTCTGCATTTGAATTTCCTTTTATTTTTTCCTTCCTCCTCACGGTGGGCCTGACACAAAGGAACAGAAAAATAAGCTGCCCCAAGAGACTAGACTACAGCATCCCCTCCGTGTCTGCTAAAAAGGAGCATATGGTTTTATTCTGCATCTTGAAAACTGTGCACATTTTGTGTCTGCCTTCACAGACTCTGGCTCACTTTTTGAAGGGTTCTGTAAAAGCCCCCCTTAAACTTGTTCCTTTATTACTGAAGAAATAGCAAAGCTGCAAAAAAGCCAGGGAATTCAAAGACCACACAAATGCACTCTTCATTTAGACCCAGATGTTGCTGAAACTTTCTGAACAGTGGGTGGCTGTGGGTACTTCACCGTGGTGTTGTCACATTGTGTATCTCTGCATTTGGTATTTATCACGTCTCTTTTCAGCTGGACTGTGTGTCACTGCAAAGGTCCATCCTCCCCAGTCCTCTTTGTCACTGTCTGCTAAGAGTAATTCTCAATAGTGGATCTTTCTTTGCACACACACCTTTTCTGCAGTTCCTGCTGGGCAAAATAGCACGTACTTAAGAAAAGGTGTTACCTGCAGACATGGAGAAATACTCTCATATACAGACCAAAGGTGAGGAACGACATATTCTTTCTGTTGGCTTTGCCACAAATCAGTAGAGGCAGTTATTGCTGCCCGACAGAGCAATTGAATGAAGACATTGTTCAGAGGTGGTACTATAAAGGTCATTGACCACTGATATAAACTACTCCTTAATAGTTTTCTCTGAGTTGCCTTATCAAGACCATGTGCCAAACAGCACAGGCCCTCCACTACAACCAAAACTCAAGACATTTGTCTTCTAGCTCAAAACACAGCGTCACAGAACATTAGGGATTGGAAGGAGTAGGGATTGATCAAAAAAGATCATCTAGCCCAATCCCCCTGACACAGCAGGATCACCTAGCCCAAGTCACAAAGGAACATATCCAGGCGGGTTTTAAATGTCTCTGAAGAAGGAGACTCCACAACCCCCCTGGGCAGCCTGTTCCAGTGCTCTGTCACCCTCACCATGAAGAAGTTCCTTCTCATATTGATGTGGAACCTCCTCTGTTGCAGCTCACACCTGTTGCTCCTTGTTCTATCATTAGAAGACACTGAGAAGAACCTGGCTCCATCCTCCTGACACCCGTCCTTTCCATACTTATAAACGTTGTTGTGGTCACCCTTCAGTTTCCTTTTCTCTAAGGTAAAGAAACCCAGCTCTCTCAGCATTTCCTCATCATCTTTGAGGCTCTGCACTGGACTCTCTCAAGCAGAGAGAGTAAACACATCTAAAGACTGAAGCATGGTAGAATAAGGAGGTAAGGTTTCTAAATTATGTTTGTGACAGGACCAGTGGTGTTAAACTTGCTTAGTTACAAAAATGAAGAGCGATGATACTGGAAATCATTCTTGTGTTCAATGACTAGACAAACCAACAGACACACTTAGACTTATAAACAGCTTGGCAGCAAACTGTGTTGTGGGGTGTCCCTCTAGGAGGGCATGATGGTGTTTGGTGTAATAAAGGGGACCAAAAAGACTGCAGCATTATTACTTGAGACTGGATGAACAAACTGAGGGGCTTGTTGTTTTGATACTTTTCAGTTTGCCTCTGAGGGAATATGATAAACTATTTTGCCCAGAAAAACAGGTTTTATGAACTCCTAGTATCAGTCTGAAGACCCAAACTCTGGGACTCCCCCAGCAATAAATTCTGAAAGCATTATTTAATTCAGCTAAATTTAACAGATGAGCAGTGTTCTCAAATGCCCAACTACAAGTTCCATGAAAGCCTGTACTAGAAAAAGGCAGGAGCAAATGGGTATCCTGCCAGTGAAAGCCTGGCAGGATGAACATCAGCAAGCTCAGCTGCAAGTCACGGAGCTTTGCAAATAAGGCTTCGTTCATTGTGCTGCTCTCGGCGATGTTTGTTTATCTAAATAAGGACATGCGATGAGCTAGTCTGCAGAAGTCTGAGGGGCTGGGTGACATTCATGAACAATCAGCTTCTCAATGAAGCTGGCATATATATATGCCTGTGATTAAGGTGGACAATCAGGGAGCAGAAAGTGAAATTTCATCACTGTGTCAGCTGCGTGTTCACAGGGCGGGACAGACACTTCATTGTCGCCTCTCTGTTCTGCCTCCATATCCACAAAACGGACACGGTCATTCAAGCAGAAGGAAGAATTTGCAACAAATGATGTGTTTGACTTTGGTCCTTCTGGCTTACAAAAAAGGAGGCCACACTTTTTAATGCCTTGCGTGTGTGTCCTCTGGGATACATCCTTTGGTCACCATGTTGCCTTATAAGAGATCCTGCAAAGGAAGAGAATAATGAGGAAAACCTTTTGTCCAGAATGATCTGAGCAGCTAAAGTCAGGTTTGTCCATCTGCTGTAAGGCTCCGCTCAAACACTGACACACCATTAGCAGACTGACCAGATTGGTTGTCTTTGTTTCCTTTGAGCAGTTGAAGAGGCAGATGAAACTTGGTTGCTCCTTGATTTGACTTTCAGCATTATAGCCCCATTTCCACGGGAGCCAGTACCAAAGCTGTGATGTGTACTTCATTCCCAAAGAAGTTTCCTCCTGCACGCAGCAGACCCTGTCTGTCAGTGCAAAGAAGGTGGAATACAAGAAAATACCTCTACAAATCAAGGTGTTGAGCCATCCCAGTGCACCAGCAGCATGAATGCTGGTTGCTTCAGAGCAGGGAGGAAGTCTACATTTTAATAGTAATGAAGGTGGGCAGAGAAGAATAAATACTGTCAGAGCCTGCTAATTATGAAAAGAGATGGATGGCTGCTGTAACTCAGTGTGCTGTGGGGAGAGAGTCTTGGGACAGATTAAGTTATTATTCATACTGGGGCTGTTCAAATAAATCAATGGAAACTCCATCAGCAGCAGGTTCCATTTTTGTTTCACTTTTTGATTTATGGGTTATGCTTTTAGTCTTTTTATCAGAATCCCCTTCTGCTTTATTCCTAACAGGTATGTACAATCTAATCTGAAGCCACCAGATACTTTCTTGTGCAACAAGATTTTCATAAACAGACCAGTGACATGAGAATTCACAGAGCAAGCTTCTTTTTACATTTCAGACCCTTGCAAAGTACTTTCAGAGCACTGCTCTTAGCTTACATTCCTCACCAGAAAAGCGAGAACTGAAATAGGTTTTTTTTCCATGTTATTTAGCCTGGCTGTCGAATGAAATCATATCAATGCAGTCACTCTATGTGATTTGGAGATAATAAAGGGAGTGGAACATCTCCCTGATAAGGAAAGGCTGAGGGAGCTGGGGCTCTTTAGTTTGGAAAATAGGAGAAAGAGCAGTGACCCCGTTAATGTTGATAAATATGTGAAGAGTGTGTGTCAGGAGGATGGAGCCAGGCTCTTCTCAGTGGCATCCAATGGTAAGACAAGCAACAATGGGTGTAAGCTGGAACAGAGGAGATTCCACACAAATATGAGAAGGAACTTCTTCATTGGTGAGGGTGGCAGAGCACTGGAACTGGCTGCCCAAGGACATTGTGGAGTCTCCTTCTCCGGAAACCTTGATAACCCTCCTGGATATGTTCCTGTTTGACTTGATCTGGGTGATCCTCCTGTGGCAAGGGGATTGGACTAGATGATCTTTGGAAGTCCCTTCCAATCCCTAATGTCCTGTGATTCTGTGTTTCTGTGATTCAGCCCTTCCACAGAAGGATTTTAAATTTTTCCACTTTTCAAACAGATTTCACACCGGAGAAAAGTCTTAGGGACACTCAGTTCCCAGTGGAATGAAAAGAGGCAGTTAGGTAGAAGAGTCTATGTCTTCTTATGTGTAGTGTCTGCAGCTCAGATTTATTAAGAACAGAGAACCTTAGTGGGAAAGAGTCAAGGGCCCAGGTCCTGAGCTTGCATGTTTAGATGGTAAATTCTTTGACATACTTTCTGCTGTATTTCTGTGTCAATGTACAACATCTTATGTGATATGAGAGTCTGTAAGTACTGCCACGGGAAAAACATGTAATGGTCCAGATACAGATGAAAAGTCATGGCTTATATATAGTCAACAGATGGATGTCCAGACAAAGCCTGCACAACAGAGCATAGAAAGCAGAAGCATTTAAAGAATAACCTGAGGTGTTTGACCGGGCAAGCAGCCACCTCTACTGAAGAGACAGGTGTGAGCAGGCAGTAATGGGGCACAGACCCCTTTGAACAACAAGAGCAAGCTACTGGGCTGGGTTTGGATGAAGAGTGATGAAGGCAATTGTTAGGGGACCAGCCCATATCTATAGAGATCTGGGTTCTCATCAGGCAGGTGCCTAATGAATGTGTATGTGAATGGCCCAACCTGTTAACAACAGTTTAAAATCATCTCTGACTACATTATAGGAGCAATGATGCAGGCAGTGGTAAAACTGTATGGAAAGCATTTATCTGTTCATGCCTCTTGCTAGCTAGACGGAGCCATTAATACTAATCAAAGAACCTGCTATGCCATGTGCTCTGCTACTAAGTGCCCTCTTGCTCTGCAATTGGAAAAAAAATGGTGTGTACATATTGGCAGCCTGACAAAGTGTGTTTAGATGCCCCCGAGCCCAGCAGAGTATTTGCAGATCCAGTAATTGCACATCATTACCTCCTTCTGTTGCTGATGTTGTCACTTGCGCATTAGTCTACCTGTGGCTTTGGACCACTTAATGCTAGAAAAGGCTATCTTTAATGCTCTTCTCCCCAATGGTTTTTCTGAAGGTACGTGCATACATCTCCAAGCCTTGCAGGTGAAGTAGTGTGCCGCAGAGCTTAATTAAAGAGGAAATTTTAAAAAAGAAGTCTTCCCCTGATGAGCTGAGAGCACTGCACACTGCTGAAGCTGATGGGACAAGATTGATTGCCTGGTATTAACAGGCAGGAAAAGGAAACTTTTGACAGAGGTGGCAGAGGTTCACTTCATTAGGGACAGCACCATTAAGAAGGATATTCACTTACAATCTACTCAGGTTTTTTATTATTTCTGTATCCAGCAGCGTTCTAAGTAATTCCCATCCAACCTCCTGCTGCAAACTTGCAAGTAAAAGAAGCCAGTTTTATACATCAAAGTGGTACTAACAGTCCCTTTTCTCTCCCATGTACTGGTAGCATGGGACCACCAATACTGCTGAACACCAATACCTGACTGTGCCTTCCATCAAACATGAGACTTCAGCTGGAAACGACTGCAGTATCTCATCCAATTAGCACGGAGAAGGTACCAGGACATGTCTTCCATATTACTGCTTCTGACAGCCAGGCCCACTCTCCCATTTCCTGGAGGGTTAGTAGTCACAATTCAGAGCCCTCAGGAGTTTCCACACTCTCTTTAAAGGTACAAAGTAGCTGAAATCATTGTACAAGGCGGCTTGTAACTAGCCAATAGCAACAGAAGCAGGGCTACTGGAGTTTTTCTTTCTCTCCAAAGTAGCAAAGCATTTCCAAAAAAAGACGCTTTTGCTAAACAGAATGTTGCCATGAGTCTCCAATAAAAGCTGAAAACATCCTTGGACCTGCCGAAGCCTGGGCTGTCATGGGAGAGGATGTACCCCCAAAGAATGCTGGCTACACACTCTGGTTGTGCAGGGGGGTGGGCCCTGTGCCTGCAGCGGGGCAGCTCCCAGCAGAGTTCCCAGTGTGCGTGCTGCCCTGTGATTGCTCACTCTTGACGGGAGTGACGTCCTCATTCGAGAGCTGTCTTATTCTACTCTGGGAACTCACCCCAAGAATGTAAGGCTATTCCTTAGATGGCTAGCCATGTGAAAGGGATGATGAGCATCATCTTGCACTGACCCAGGGGTTGAACCTAACAGGAACCTAGCACCTCAATATGTGCACTGCCATGAGGATGTGGTCAGTCTCTCTGTGGGGCACTTGCTTGGCAACCTCCAAATCTCCCCTTTGTCGTTGCCGTGATGTTGTGCAATTGAGGTAACGAAAGCTGTACAGCTCAGGGTCTCTTCTGCAAGGACACCCACATTGCAAGGTCACCTACAGTGCATGGACACCCCAATGCCAGGGCACTCTGGATGACCAGGCAGGTGGATGTTCAGCTGAGCTCAGGGTACCTCCAAGAGGAATTTGGGGACACAGTAACACAGTTTTTGCTGCTCTGTGTGCTCAAAGTTAAAAAGCACTGTGGTGCCTGGACTTATATGCAGCCCTATTGCCTGTACCTTGATGGAGTGAGCATTAACTATTGATGGAGAGACCGTTATCTTAGGATTATGTTATTAATTAACCTGTTACTGTTAAACATCATAAAGCTTAGCCACTAGCACTGTGTAGAGAGATGGAAGGCTAGGTGCACCCTGTCGAAAAAGAAAGTGATTGCTAAAATGCTGGCAGGGACCAGCTCTATGGTTTGGACTAGTGACGAAGAATGATAGAGCATGCACGGAGTGATGAGGGGCAAAAGTTCAACCCTGAGGAAGACTCTTACTTCATTGCAAGATGGCGACATGACCTCCAAAAGACGACCACCAAAAGAAACTGCTCAAGCTCAAGAAGGAGGAGACCTGATTAACATAGGAAGCAGGGACAGACTATGCATATGTATAGGCGTGTTGGAATATTTAATGAATATGTATTATGTAATGGCATATAATCATGGTTTTGGGGGCTAGCTGTGTGCGTATCTGTGGTGGTGAGAGCCCCTGTGCACCCGCTAGCGAATACATTCCTCCTCAAAACCTCTAAACAATGTTCTTGGGTCCTTTCTGTACGTCAGCCTGAGCAGAATGTAGTATTTCACAGCCCTGTAGCCAACTGCCTTTTGGCTGCTGTTGTCTGTAACTCATTCCTCTTCCTAGGAGACAGGATAGGCCATGCCTTAGGGTGGGTGGTTAATCATATTTCTTAGGTGACTGTAACTTTGCTCACAAAAACGCACACAGAAATACATAGATGGGTTCTTTGCTCTCTGCCAGCAAGGCCTCCTCCTTGCCCAGGGTTACTTTCTGCCTCTGTCTACCAAACCTTGTCCTTTAATGGCACATAAATTGGAGTTAAGTCACTCTCTTGATGAGACCCCTAAGGGAAGATCTCTCCTTCTCCTTGTCATGTCCTTACAGGGATGACTTCCACATCTATATGTCACCCATACAAACCAGATAATTATGCAGAAACTGCACCTCCAGCCCTCCATGGTCATATGGATTAGCAGCCCCTATGACTTTTTCTCCTGGTTCCTATCAGCTAATCAAGAATCTCTGGTTTTGTATCATTTCACAAATATCACTCCTTTCCCTGGGATCATTTTAGCTGTATAATAATGACCTGTAAGTGCCAATTGTAATATTCATCTGACCTTCAAGGTAAATTGTGCTTTGCATTTGCCTCACACACATTCATAGAAACACGGTCCTCTGTCTAACATAAATGATCATTTCCAAAGGACATAATGGTTCTGAGTGCAGACAATAACTGGCTGCAATTTGCTTCATGAGCAATTTTATTTACATCAACAGCAGAAGAACTAAATTGAAAAGTCTGCTCTTTGACTGTGGCTGTATCTGTGCTAATGCCAAAAGTCTGTTCAGCTTCAGGAAATCAATTCACCTTTGATTTAGCCCTCTGTATTATTAACACAAGAATAATACAGAATATAGATTTTCTGCCCAGATGAAATGTGAATGTCTCCACACCAAGGCAAGCACCACCCAAATTATTAAGAAATAACCATCTGATGGTGGGGCAGAACACCTTTCAGATGAGCTGTGGATAGGATTCATACAAACAGAGGTAGCTGGAAATAAACGTCACGCAGGTGTGGTCAGAGAGCCCGGTGGTGTTCTGAGGCTATTGGGTCATCCTTGTTACGTGCTAACCCTTCACAGTCAGATTGGGCTGCTGCATAGACTGCAAGTGGCAAGCTCAGTCTCAGATGTGACTGGCAGTGTGTGACAGAGCCATGTCACCCAGTGTTGGGAAGTTTGTCTCACTGTCTTTCAAAATGCCAGAAGTCACTCTTCCAGAGTAAAACTTCTAGACTGCATTGTCTAAGCAGGTCATTCAGCTGGACTAGTACCTACCTAACATGGACAAGGGGTGGAATGTCTCAGGCTCATCATTTTCAAGGCATCCCAGGTGGGACCTCATGGTTGCAAAGGAAGATTTTCTTGATTAAAAATACACTCCAATTTTTAGAAAATATTTCCCTTTAAATGTTTATATTACTTTTTTCCTTACTCAGAAGGCGAGCTGCACAGAAATTTAAAGCAAAAGTTTGCCATTTTGTTTGCAAAAAGATACTATATGAGAGACCCCAGGTATTCCCAGTCTCAAAGAACCTGCAAATTATGCAGAAAGTGAACAGCATGTAAATACTGCAGAGAGAAACCATAAAAGCATTATGGATTATTCAGGAAGCAGGAAGAGCTTGATGGAAGCAAAAAAAGACCAAATGAGTTACCCAAGGTCTTTGATAAGTATGTTACAAAACATTTCAGCTGTTAACTTAGTACATTAGCCTGAAGTCCTTTGCAGTGAGCCAGCACCTATCAACAGTGGGGCTGCTGGATTTAGGAGCTATTCCAGCTTGCCCCCACTGAAGATTCAGTAAAGATGAGGGAATAAGGCATTAATACACATTTCGGTTTTGAAGGCTAAGAAGCCCAGAAAAATTCATGCTAATCAAGCTACAACAATTGGCCAGCTGACACCACTGCCAGCAGAGTGCTAGAGAGATGCAAAGTTCCTCAAAGTCAGGAAAAAGAAGTTTCATTGTGAGGGCTGTGGAAGGGAGTGCAAGCCTGTCACGAGTGCTCCAATAGCCCTTTAGACTGTCACCAGAAGACTTAAGACTTTGCAAGTACTCTTTGACCTCCATCATATGTAGTAATTTAGAGCTGGTGGTGCTGGTGTGAAGGTGACATACAGCAAGGAGGACAGTAAGAGAATGAGCTCTGTGCAGCAGTGACACTTGCACAGTCATGGGCTGACGTACAGCCTTACTTAGTCATGCCTCTTGTGTTCCGGAAAAGAACAGTTAAAATAACTGTTAGTTGAAATAAACATACCTTAATTGAATAGCAGCCTAATAAAAAACTGTCAGAATAATACATTATTGAGTTTTCTTTTTTTTCCTCCTGAAAGTACATGAATGGCCATAAATACCTCAGTGGAAGAGAGGGAAGTGAGTGAATAAAAACGAAGCATCTGGTGATCACAAGAAGTTTATAAGCAGAACCTCAAGACTTTCTGCTGTTATCTTGAAGGCCAGTTTGACCCACAACAGGGAGTACAACCCAAAGAAAACCCAAAGGTGGTGGTAGTAAGGAGGAAGGCCTGACAGATTGTCCATAGCCTCATGCTAGCACAAGGCCATGCTAGATAATATGGTTATAACAACAGTCGACTGAGCAATCCATTGTCCCAAGGAAATCGGCCAAGGCACCACCAGATGCAGTAAAGGAAGAAGGGAAAGACACATGCAGCAAGGAAGCAAGAGTGTGTCTTGAAGAAAAGGGAGGAGGTAGTGAGTCAAGAGCCCTACCCTAACCCTAACAGCCCCACCAGTGTTATGTCAGAGGCCACCTAACTTTTTTGCTCAGGAAGGTGGGAGTGAACAGGACCCAACAACATGACAGGCACTGTGCAGAGTGCAGCACTGGGTGCTACAACCTGCACTAGTCTAGCAAGGTTTAGAGCAGCTTTTCTCTGCCACGTAGTGGGAATAGCAAGATCTCCAGGGCTTACAGGGAGCAGACCATCCCACTGTGTCTTGGTCCCTTGTGTAAAAGCTCTCTCAACCACAAGAATCCTTCCTGAATTGAAGAGTTTGGGTAAGGAGCTGTCCATAGCCCTGGCAGTCCTTCCCCATCTGAGTTTCACCCTGAAGTACTAAGGCATTGCCTCTGTTATTTCCAAAGACAATTATTCATCTCATCACCAACATTCCTTCAGAAAGATGTTCAACAATTACATCCTTTTTTAAAAAAAAAAGGTTAAAATTTTGTATCTAAAGCAAAGAGATGAACATTTTCTGGTCATTTTATTGTTTAGGTCAGCTCTAATGT
Source organism: Rhinopomastus cyanomelas (assembly GCA_013400115.1). Classification (NCBI taxonomy): domain Eukaryota; kingdom Metazoa; phylum Chordata; class Aves; order Bucerotiformes; family Rhinopomastidae; genus Rhinopomastus; species Rhinopomastus cyanomelas. The sequence goes on along the minus strand of VXBP01002044.1, from coordinate 247,165 downwards.
CATATAGCCACTCGTCTGATGTCAGGATTCTGACAGCAAGTATAAGAGAGACTTGCAACAAATGAGTCCAATTTCAAAGCAGAAAAACACCGTGGGAGCAATGGATGTCCAAATTATGAAGACCAATTCAGCTCAGGCCAGGATGGCAACCACAGTTCCATAGAGGGAAGGAAAAGGTGTGTCCTACCATTATAACAGAGCATTATACTATCATACATTGAAGATGTATTCCCATAGGGGGACCTTTCCCCCATCAGGCTTTCAATTTAAATGGCTCTGCTGTATCAAGAAGTGCTGTTCATGTCTCAGCAATGCTGCATGATTTAGACATTAGACACAATCAAACCTATTAAGGAGTATAGTTCAATAACCCACATCCTCTTTCACTTCGTTTTGTATTTATAGCCACAGTATGCCGCAAACATGAGGCTTTTCATGGCTAACAAGATTCAGAAAGGTATTAAAAAAAAAAAAGATGAGTTTTGTTTGCCTGGTTTCACACAGTTCATAATGGGACACTCTGCACAGCATGAGGTTCATGGAGCTGGGCTTGTTCCAAGGGTAAAATAGTAAATTATAACAGGTTTATCATTCGTGAGATGCAGCTCAAGTGCCCTGCTTTCATCAAATGGATCGTGAAAAACTTCCCTTTCTGTTTTGCTGTTGCAGACACTCATATATGCATACAGCTTATTAAATGCTTTTGCATCTTCCTAAATTCCATTAAGGGGAGGTAGCCAGAACAACCCTTGCGCCTGCAGAAAGTTTAACTAGTGCTCTATCCTGGCCCATCTACCAGCAAAGGTCAGCTGCATTCCAAACAAATCTAAGGATCAAAAGCTGTTGCAGTGAAGCATTTAAGGAATGTCTCACAGCTATTTACTTGGACATTGCAGAGCACTTGTTGAGCCTCAGCTGAAGAGCTCTAAAGGAGTGACACTGAAAGACTAAGAGAACAGCCTCCTTCCCACAGACCTGCTTGAGCACTGCTGTTCTGGAGGACTGGCAGACAAATCCCTGCTTGCCTCCCCTGCTCTGTAGTTACCTCTGGGTAACTACTGACATCAGGAGTATTTTTTCCAATTTTGCCCCTGTCTGAGATGAAAACAGCATTAATAATTTCTGATCACTCCCTGAGAAATTGAATTTGATCAGGCAAGCATCCATCAGGAGAAAGACTCCACCCTACCAAAGCCATCAGCACTGTTTCAACCCAACTCCTGGCAAAAGCAACTTGGAGCAGGTGGCCAGAGAGTCCCTCTAAGGAGCCAAAATTTTTAGGTCAGTTGCAGCTGCCATTTGTCTTCCAAGAGATTTAAAGTTGGGGATGCTGCTTCTCAGCTAAGTCGTGCTACAAATACATTGGAGGGGAGTTTTGCTAACGGTTCCTGTTCCCTCACCTTCAGCAGTGGCATTCAAAACAACTTTGCTATTTCTCCACCAAAAAAAACCCCAAAACCTTAATTTGCTTTGCTGCCAATAAGTGACACAGAAGCTCAGACTGATAGGTAGAACAGGAGGTGCATGTCATTCTCACTGCACTTCACCGTACCACCAAGTCAGAACCACTATTTGGCCTCCTGGGAGTTTCAAAAGGGAAAGACCGTTTGTGAGGTTTCTGCTGAGCTTCCAACCTCCAGAGATTCCAAAGCTTAAAAAATTATTAAAAATCAATCAGTCACAAAGCTGTAGGGACGTTCAAGATAGCGCAGCTTCTTCAGATAGTCATGTCATCTCCCTCAAAAGCCTGGCCAGCAGGTTTGACTTCTGAGTTTAAAGATTTTCCCAGGTGAGTACATTTCCAATGTCTGCTACCCCGTTGGTTTCAGTGCACAGGAATCGCCGTGGTAAATTATTCAGTGTCTTAACCTGAGCAAGCTCGTTCTGTAGGGCTTTCCCTGGAAAGATGCCAGAATGAGCAGGGTACATGGCTCAAGCCCTCTGTCCACTCTTACAGCCCAGACTCGGAGGTACATGTTCCAAACAACCTAAAAGGGAATTGTAACCATCCCCCAAGCTACAGCCCAGTGTAATTGACGCCAGTGGTGCGTGCTGGTTAAGTAGCCATTGCAGCAGGCAGTCCCCAACACCACTATGCTGTCACAGGACTGAACTAAGGAAAGGTCCCTAGAGTGTTGCTGCATAGCTAATCCATCCTTCCCTCTATCCATCCATCTCACTCGCCACAAAACCAGCGAAACAGGGAAGATACATTTTCCTGGGATATGGGAGGTTTGGCCCATCCTACTCACTACTTTCCTAATTATGCTATTTGTAGCCAAACACCCTCAGGAGACCCAGTAACAGCCTCCACACACAAAGCCTTTGTTACGCGCGGTTATTTCAGTTGCTGCACCTCCGTGAAAGGGATGATAAATTCAAATCTGACTGCAGCGGGACTGGGTGACAGCTGAAAACTAAAAGTACAAGTGATTCACTTCAAAGAAAAGAACAGGCAAGGCAGAAAACTGTTCTTGAGGCACTCTGGTGACAGGGAGCTGCTACTGAGCCGCTGCACTCACTGGGGTTTTCAAAAGGTCACTTTCTCCTTTCCTCTTTCCACAGCCTCTCTCAGACCATCTGTGGCTCAGATAACTGTTACATAACCAAGGGCAGCTCTTATTCCAGGAAGAGCTGAATCCAATCCCACTAGAACTTTATAAATAACATTAGAATCTTTCTTTGCCAGTCTGCTTTGGTAGCCACCTGCAGTCATGATACCCTGCAGCCAAGGTTTGTGAGATCAGTACCATAAATGCAACAGTTCCTGAGATAACACTAGCATGACAATAAGATGGTAAAGTTCAGCCTAACATCACCTAGCATCACCATGATCGCCTAGACCAGGGCACTAAGTGCCACATCCAGTCTTTTCTTAGACACCTCCAGGGATGGTGACTCCACCACCTCCCTGGGCAGTCCATTCCAATGTCTGATCACCCTTTCCATGAGGAAGTGCTTCTTAACATCCAACTTAAATCTCCCCTGTCAAAGCTTCAGGCCCTGCCCTCTTGTCCCATCACTAGTTGCCTGGGAGAAGAGCCTGACCCCCACCTGTCTACAGCTTCCCTTCAGGTAGTTACAGAGAGTGATAAGATTCCCCCCACTGAGTGTCCTCTTCTACAGCTCCCAGCTCCGCACACAAAGCCTATCTTTCTGAACACCCCCAGCTCCCTCAGCCTCTCCTCATCAGACTTTCCCTCCATTCCCTTCACCAGCCTTGTTGCTCTCTAGACGTGCCCCAGCACCTCAATCTCTCTCTTGAAGTGAGTGGCCCAGAACTACCCCCAGTACTCAAGGTGAAGCCTCACCAGTGCCCAGTACAAAGGGAGAATTACATCCCTAGTCCTATCGGCCACACTATTCCTGATACAAGCCAGGATGCCATTGACCTTTTGTGCCACCTGAGCACACTGATGGCTCCTGCTCAGCTGGTTGTCAGCTATTTGTCATAAACTAGAAAATATTAACTATTACCTCACACAGTGTAAGTCTCACACTCGCACCTTTTCAGCACATTTGCTGCTCTGTAGTTTGTTTGAGAATTTGTGGGGGAAAAGTAGTATCTGATATCATCGATTGATTGGTTGATCAGGTCCACGATGAGACTAATTAATCAATTTAGTTAATGTGCTAATAAGCCAAAACTAAAACAGAGCAAGGAGGGTTCAAAAACCACTTATAAACTGCAGGCAAAACCAAAAACTAGCTCGATTGGAGGTGAAAAAACAAGAAACATTTAATTTCCGCAACAAGAAAATGCAATGCAAAGACACACAGAGATGAATCACATGTTTTACATACCTGGGCTGAGCTGCTACCTTCACCCCCTCAAAGGGAAGGCACTTCCAGCAGTTCTTTTCCTTGTGGAAGCACAGATTCATGGGTTCCCTTCAGTTTGTGCATGCACCCCTCAGTGCCTGCAGCACATTTAAGGGCTAGTTCCCTGTTCCATGTGCTTCCAAGCCAGTCTTCCATTTCTAGCTGGCCAATTCCTACAGCCAAAAGAGACTAACAAATCTAATTGCAATGCTTCCCCCTTCCGTCGGCTGGATTTCAAGGGGATCCTTAAGATTCCTTAGTCTTTCTATGAGATCTGAGCGCTGCTGATTCTGGTTGTTAAAATCACACTGCAGTCGCAATGATAAAGGGATTAATATTAGCATCTTATCTAAACAGCAGAGCAGTAAATGAGACCATCTGGTTCACTTTTTATCAAGACCATGTCCTGATGAGCAGAAGAGAGTAGCCGTGTGTGTCCAGACATCAGGAGTAGCCAGGCCTGGTGATTCACACATGAGTTACTGAGTCTTATTCTGCCCGCTATGAGCACGGCTCTCGAAGCAGATTCTGCTTCCAGATCGCTGCACTAACAGCTGTGTCATTGCTTCTGTGACCTTTGTGCTTCACCTTGCAGAGAACTGCTAGATGCTCTGGAGGATGATGTAGCACTCTTACCACTACGAAGAGGTCTGGAAAGGGCAAATGGATGCTGGCTTCAGTCATTCCTCAGCAGAGGCAGCTACCTCCAGCGGGAAGGATTTATGATGATCGACAGACTTGGGCTTTAAATTCAGTATGGCAAAAGCAATCACGATGACACAATATACAGCACATTGTAGTTTTCCAAATTAATTGATTTCCAGATACATAACTTATTGTAGAAAAGGGAAACAACATATTTGGACAATGTAAAGAGTGAATTCTGCTTTGTGGCTGACTCTGGTATTTCTCATGATCAAAAAACACACTAGATTTTCACTTTATGCAAAACAAACACACCCTGGCAAGAGGTGGAGTGTAGAATACAAACTGTGATACAAACTTCTCCACATTACCCCATAAAGCAGCAGGTTCTGTTTCAGACTACTCATCCCTGACATTTTCTCCTGTTTAGTAAACTATATCATTTGTTTTCTACCATTCAAAATCATCCAGATACGACCTCTTATGCTCAGACAGACCACCCTGTGCTCTCTGCACAAAAAAGTAATTGGCTTTAAGTGCAAACAGAGAGATTCCTAAATAAAACTCCTGAGTATGCGAAGACGGACAGCAGAAAATGGAATGTCTTTGGAGGTGAGATGTCTTGCAGAGAAAAGAAGTTTCTGGAAGGTCACTCCCAGCAGGACAGAGACATACTAGAATAGCCTGATATTCAAGCACCACTGCTTATTTCCAAGGAGAGTGGCAATTTCATTTTGGTTGCCCCAGGAGATAATAACCTCCCTAAAATAGAGTATTTCACACTCTTCAGTGGGGCAACTGCATGACTCTAAGGAAAACTGGCAAACCTGGAGCAGAGGGCATCTTTGTGCTGTGCAGAGAGCATCTTCACCAGCAAAGGGACACAAAACACACTGAGAGAAGCTCTCACACTCCCTTGGCATTGGCTTGTGCTTCTTCTTTGTTCTGTACTCCCATTTGGCCCTACAGTGGTTTTTGTGGCTCCAAGGTGAAATCCACACATTAAATTCACCTCACTTGAGGCCATGTTTCTATAGCAAACAAGCTGCTAATACTGTTAATATTAATATTACTGTTAATACTCTGCTACTGAGATCAATCAGTGCTGCATACAGATTTATTCAGAAATAAGACACCCTCCTTTGGTTGTTGAAATCCTCAAAACACTTGAAGCTCCTTTTTACCTGTCTGTTATGTCACCCTGTGGGAAAGGCTAGATGCAGGGAGGCAGAGAGCATAGGAAGATAGAAGAGTCAGTGGGAGAACAAAACCCAGGCACACCACCAGCCTCACTTGTGCGCTCTGTATGGTTGCCAACCATCGCAAGACAATTAGACTTCCTCAGCACAGAGCCTATTCATGAGCCTGAACACCTTCTCTTGTTCAAGCACTGTCAACAAAGAACTTCGCTCTGGGCTGTCCAAACATTCTATAATTAATATGAATTAGCAAGTGGAGAAGCAATTGCAGCAAGAAAGAGGAAGACATTGTGCAGACAGAATACTAACCTCTTTCCTCAGGCTTAAAGTCTGAACTGACAGACCTGTGCACCTTCTTATTTTCCAGACTTTCTCTTTGGTTTTGGGTTTTTTTCTTCTCTTTCCTTTGGTAACAGAATGGTGAAAAGGGGACAGTTCACTAGCCACTAAACCAAAGCACTACTTTCTGGCATGTCCTTTTCCCCCATGCAGTCCTCACAGAGCCCTTTAAGCTCACAGAACTTTCCCCCATTTCCTCCCTGAAGCACTGATTCAACTGAAAGGGTCATTTGTGATGAGAAACAAGCAAACAGGGGAAACATGTTCCTGCCATCTGAGTCTAGAAGCACTACTCCAGTCATCAGAAAGTAAGAGCACAGAGACTTCAATGGGTTTGGAATGTCAAGTTACTATAAACATCCTCCCAGAAATGGGAAGGGTAGTATCTTTCTTAGCCTAGATGTTCTCTTCTGTCTTCTCTCTTGAGGTCTACTGCAAGTTGTGCTGTTTGGCTATGTCAGAGTTATGTCCAGGAATAGCTCTTTCATTACTTTCCCCCACTAGCTGTCCCAAGCACAGTGGAAAAACTGAGCAAAAAGCCTTCGTAGACATACCTTACCCTTCTTGGATTATTTTTCAGTGTCACAGGGTATTCAGAAAAGGTTGTTAAATCCTTCTTCTCTAGCCATTTTTCTGTTGTTGACTGCTGGATCTGCAGGTCACAATAACCAGCAAAACAGAAAATATGATAGACAAGACGAACATTTTGGTCTAATTCTTGGGGCCCCATCCCTGGAGGTGTTTAAAGCCAGGTTGGATGGGGCTCTGGCCAGCATGGTCTAGGGTGGGGTGTCCCTGCCTGTGCTGGGGGTGTTGGAACTGGATGATGGTTCCTTCCAACCCTGAGTGAGACTGATTCCATGGCTTCTCCAGTGAGGTGAGCCTGCTCTGGCAGGGGGATTAGACTAGATGATCTTTCCTTCCAATCCCTGATGATTCCATGACTCCATGATTCTATGATTCTATGAGCCAGGACTGAGCCCATGGATGGCAGAATCCCATAGAATCAAAGAATCATCAAGGTTGGGAAAGACATTCAAGATCATCCAGTTGAACCATCTGCCCTACAACCCCCAACCATTAACTCACCTCTTGAAACATCCTGTCTGCCTGTTTGTTGAACCTCTCCGGGGATGGTGTCTTCACTCCCTCCCTGGGCAGCCTATCCCAAGGCCTTCCCACTGGGAAGAAGTTTTTCGTAAGACCTAATCTGAACCTCCCCCAGCACAACCTGACCCCATTTCCTCCTTGACTGGGATGGTTCACACAGAAACATCAACACTGGAACCTGTGGTTCTTGCTTTGCTTCTAGAGCAATCAGTTCTTTTAGAGCTATTTGGAAACAGCAACGCAACTCCAAACAAGTGATCTCATCCACAACCCTGCTGACACATAAGCATGCACATTTATTGTCACCGTATCTAAAGGAGTGTGTGAGGCCAGCCCAGCCAACTTAGGATCTCAGCTGCTCTGCTCTTTGGCAGCTTTGATGCTCTGAGCAGGTTCACGCCCTCCATCAGCATTACTTCTTGCGCCCCCAGGAACATGGGCAGATGAAGGTTAGTCTTCAGTCTCTGTCCACAGCAGCTAGGCACATGAAACCTTTGTCACAAACAAAGCAAAGAAAGACTGTGAATGTGAAGGCAACAGTGATGTGAAGGATCGCAAGTCCATCTGTTGTCACCTACCTGTCCTTTCAGTTGTCTTTTGGGGACACAAATCCTAGAAGAGTCCTTAGGCCTTTCCTAAAACAATTTGCTACACATCACTAAACCATGTCAGAGGCATACAAAGAGCCTCAGTCTGGAGGGGTTTCTGCTCAGAAGAGAAAGGGCAGTTCTTGAGCTGGCCTAGAAACCAGAACAGAGGCTTAGGCTGTCTGGGTATGGCAATAATATTTAATTAATAAATACATTTTCCAAAACCACTCAAATTGTTTAGGAAAGATTAATCTCCCCTTGCTGTTCTAGGAGGTTTGGAGTTTTTCTTCCTCTGGTGCATTTCCGCTTCTCTTGCATCCTCTCTCTTTGACTAACAAAAGTTCTTCATTTGGCATGTGAAATACATGAATTAGTAGTCAAAAAAAAAGCAAACATAAGGTGTGGCTTCAAGTGTAAAAGAGTAAGTAACATCTTGTCAGATCACAGTGAACCTTTCAGTGAGGATTCACTACACATTTCTTAGTGGAAAGTAAAAGGGGAAACAGGCATGAGGCAGCCCATTTTGCTGGCAAAGAAAAACTCTAGAAAGCGGCTCGGACCTTCACCCTGTGGAAACAAACTTCATCAGTTCAATCTTCAGAACCCTCCTTTCCCAGAGACCTCCTGTAATCAGGTTCAGAGATGCCGATATGTGCTGGCTGCTTGGGAAGTTCAATACCGAGAGCGTGCAGCCACCTCTGGCCCCGAGGTTCATCATCAACGCAGAAATGTAGCCGTGTTCCTCATTAGAAGCAAGGTTGATATATTTAGATCGCCCTGCATCTCTCCTTAATCAGATGTCTAATTTTAGTCTGGGAAGGGAGGAGGGAGGATATTGACAGAGTTCTCAAAACACTGTAGCAAAAACGTATGCTTGTTAGTCATTCTCTTTAGGTGATGCACACCCAAAAGATACAAGCTGCTCTTCCCTCCCTCATCTCCTTTATTCCCTCCAGGATTTCTATTCGTGTTTAACTAAGATCAGCTGCAGAAGAACTTTGATAAAACTTTGCACCGGATTTAGGTTCTCTGCACGGATACCTCACTGCAGCAGTGTGCCGACTTAACCCTTCCTTAGCTTTTTTGGCTGCAACAGAGGAAGCCTCAGCTCTCAGGCATTATTTGTCTATCCTTGCGTCAGACACAAGTGCAGCATCTTTCCATCCTGTTGGTTCATTTCAACTACATTCACTGGAGGAGTCTTTTCGAGAGCAGCCAGCCAGAAATGTTGGGTAGCTTCTGCTCAGAAACCTAGGGACTGTGGTCCCAGGAAGCATGAGCACAGTCTGACTCCTGAAGGCTGCTGATTTATTTCTATGTCTCTCTGGAAGAGCAATGTCAATAAAAAGTTATTACAACTCTTTCTCTTCCAGTAAAACCAAGTCAATAAGATATTATTGGAGTGGCTAGTTTTAAAGGAAAGCCTGGCAGCCAAAACCACACAGAGATATAAGGAAGGGACTGGGACGAATCCCCTAAATACAGAACATCTGCTTTTATCCACCCAGTGTGTCAGAGGCAGCAGTTCGAGATCTGAATGTCATAAAGATGGATTCAATGCACAGCCTGTAAGCTCTTGTATTCTTTTACAACTGCACTAGCTAAGAAACTGCAACAGTCCCTCCCAGTGAGAGCCCTGATTTACCTCCTTTCCTGTTGGGCCATAGACAAGACCCAACGGGAATGAGGGCATGAACTGAAAAATCACTGTAGCAGATAATCCTTCAGTGGTCAATTTGGTTATTTCCAAGTTAGAAATTACATATCTTGTTTCTTTATTTACTGCAGATCATTCCCATTTATGTTGAGGAGCTAGTGCACTTTGGGCTGAAATCCAAATAGCAAGCATTGCTACAAGAAAATTATTACACAGAACAGAACAGTCTACAAAATTTGTCCAAGGTCATCTACTAACCTGTCTTATCGGCATCCCACCACCTGCCTGCCTGTGTCAAACCTTTTATCCATAGCTTAGCATATAGTCACAAACCTGACTGCCCCTATCATGGGTATCACAGAACCACAGAACATTAGGGATTGGAAGGGACTTCCAAAGATCATCTAGTCCAGTCATGACTGGACTATCCATAGCAGGATCACCTAGATCGAGTCACAGAGGAACATGTCCAGATGGGTTCCCTAAATATCTCCAGAGAAGGAGACTCCACAGTCTCCCTGGGCAGCCTGTTCCAGTGCTCTGTCACCCTCACTGTGAAGAAGTTCCTTCTCATATTGATGTGGAACCTCCTGTGTTCCAACTTACATTGCCCTTTGTCCTATCATTAGATAACACTGAGGAGAGCCTGGCTTAATTCTCCTGACACCTGCTCTTCATATATTTATCAACATTAATGACGTCACCCCTCAGTCTCCTTTCCTCCAAGCTAAAGAGACCCAGATCACTCAGCCTCTCCTCATCAGGGAGATGTTCCACTCCCTTCATCATCTTTGTGGCTCTGTGCTGGACTCTGTCCAGCAGTTCTGTGTCCTTCTTGAACTGAGGGGCCCAGAATTGGACACAATACTCCAGATGCAGTCTTACCAGAGCAGAGAGCAAGAAGAATCTCTTTTAATGTAACAACGCCCTGCTTCTGATCCACCGCAGGATGCTGTTGGCCTTCTTGGACACACTGGCATATTGCTGCCTCATGGTCTTCCTACTGGCCACCAGGACTCCCATGTCCCTTTTCACCTACACTGCTCTCCAACAGGCCAGTCTCCAACCTATACTGGTACCTAGGGTTGTTCTTGCCCAGATACAAGACTCTACCCTGCCGTCATTATAGTTCATTGAATTTCTCTCTACCCGGCTCTCCAGCCTGTCCAGGTCCCCCTGAAAGGCAACACAGCCCGCTCAGGTGTCAGACACTCCTCCCAGCTTTACTGAGCAGAGTTGCTTAACAGTGGTGTAAATACCCTGGTTTGGCAGCTGTGAAAACCCATCAGCCAAAGATCTAGTTTGTGCTATCTGGGTGTACACTGGAAAAAACTGGTCATCGCTCAGAATTATTTTCCAGTGTTGCAATATTTTCTTTGCTTTGCAAAACTCTCCCAAAAAACAGGAATCTCTTGCATCTCGTGTCACCAGCGTGAGATGGTTCTCCAGGTAATGCTTCTTGAACCAGTGATGTTCACTTTTTGCCACAATCAATATTTAGCTAAATTAACAGCATTTGTTGGGAGTATTCACCAGAACTTGTTCAGTTTATATCAGCAATTACAGTCCCAGAAGCTTTTGTTTCAGCTGAGAGAATGTGAGAACAGATGAAGTAAAATTAATTGCTTCACATTAGATATGCTCTACCAAGCCTTCACTCTTTGGTTCCAACAAAGCTTTTGGAAAAGTATGAAGCAGAAGGAAGGAAAACTTGTGAAAATTTACTTACAAGATGTCTTTATAGATCTGTGGCTTCCATGTATAAATAGCTACCAGAGAGAGCAGAAGTGATGCAGGAAGGAGTAGGTAGAGAAGAAGAGTCTGTACCCTAGCAAGATAATCCAGATGGCAAACTGGAGGAACCATTCATTTTCTTGCATAGCCTAGATGAAATACACGTATTTCTCACAGTAGTATAGAAAAAAACTTACAAGCCTGATGTTCTCTAACCTCATTACCATATAACTGATGGCAGAAAGAAGCAAGGATGGGCTGGTTACCTCTACTCCATTAATCAGGTCCCTGTTGAAGCATCTCGGCTAGAGTTAAAATTAACGTTAGCAAATTAATTGGGACTTCACAATGGAAACCGCAAAGCATATGGTGTCAGGTAATGGAGAGGCTGTAGGGCTGAAGCCTCTGAAACTTCATGTCTTCCTGAAATCTAATTAGACCCTAATGGAAGGAAGACTGAATGAAGACTCTTAATTGAAAATTACACTTCCAGTTCAATCAAAGCCTGGTTCCATGTTACTATTAATGGCCTTTTAAAAATAGCTGAATTCTACAGTGACCTTGCATACAAAGTGTTCACTTACAGACAGTAGTTGTATGGATAATCAATGGATTCCTCAGTGATGGATTTGGGCCTGGTCTATAATAATTTATGACTAGTTTGTATTGACCTGGTTACTGAGATGTTGTCTCTATGAATGAATACATGGTGTAATCTAATAGGAGCTGTCCAGAAAGAACAAACAAGCAGGTAAAAATATCTCAAAGCAAGCCATTCCTTTGCTAACAACTAAGAAGGGTTACGAGATAACACACAAACAGAAAGCAGGCTTGAAATAGTCATATACCAAAAAGGGAGAAAGAAATAATCATCTTCCAAGCCCGTAATCATTTTCACCTAACTTTGGACACATAACAAAGGTACAGAAATTACTGAGTGAAAGTGCCCAAGTGCAATTGCTGTGGGGTCCCTCTGTATCTTCTGCCCTGTTGCAGAGCCCAGTACCAAACAACTTGTTTAAATGCCACTGGAAACCACAGGACAGAGATAGAAATAGGCAGCAGAGTATCTCCAGCAGCAGCAGCAGGAATTACACTACTCTTGCACTTTAAATATCCAGGCTAGAATTTGTTCAGCAGGAGCTGCCTGGTGAAAGCAAGATCAGAAGTACTGGCATCATCTCAGACCTCCAAACTTCAAGACTTTCCAACTAGCTGCAGTCCCATGCCTGAAACATTTCATGCCAAGGGAGCTCTGCTCAGGTGTGTGAATCATTCCACTTTTCCCTTTGGTGCACAACTAAAAGTACATCTTATATATGTCTGCATGCTCTGTGAAGCATTCTCTAGAATTTTCTAGCTTGCTTTATAGCACTACGACAAGCTTGTCCCCTATTTCTCTTTCCTACTGTTCAGCTTACTTGTCTCCACACACACACACACCTCGGCTCGAGCACTCCCCAAGCTTTGACACCCCACTGTTCTGCCTTGCAAGCTTGGAGACCTCCTTGTAGGTTCCACAACTACTCCTGCCAGGTTAATTTTTATGGCTTGGTTTGCTTTTGCTTTCAGTAGTGTTTACTGTGCTCTTTCTCATACAAACCAATGGTTATGATGCCCCCTGGGAAGTCTTGCTCTCCCAAACAGCCTACCCTACCTGAAAAAAGTGATGGATTCTTTTATTAGAATGTTTATTTCCCCAATCATGTTTGCATGTCATGTGTAATTCACAAATTCTATTCCATTCCGTTCTGACTCTGACATAGTGTTACATAAAGACACAGTGACACTGGTCACCTCTGATGGGAATTCTCCCTTCAGTATACTTCCGTCCCTCTCTTTCTCTTGGTCTTGAAGGTTTACAGGCTATGACAGGACATGCATGAGCAATCATTTTTTCATGGTTTGTCTGACACTGATTCACGCTTTGGTTTGATCAGCTCAAGCCAACAGTAGAGCAGAATGGGTGAGATTCTTACATCAGCTTAAGAAAGTAGAACTCCTGGTTATCCTTTCAATTTCTAGGCCATACGAGGAAACATTTTCTACCTGCAAAAGACAGTAAGTATTAAAAAATAATTTGCATTTAAAATCAAAATGCTTGAGGCGGTCTGGATTATTTCACACCGTGTCCACTCACCTCACAAAACAGGATTCATCTGCAGCAGTGAAAAGCTGAAGCCGTCCATCAACAAAACCCTCTCCGTTTCCACACAAAGATTTTTCTTCCTCTCGAGCTGTGCAGTACAAAAACCGTTGAAATTATTCTCAAGAGTCCCTCTGCAGCGACTAGTGAGCAGCTCAATAGGGAGGCCTTCATGAATCCAGGTGCTTTCCTGAAGATTCATTGCCGTGCTAAATAGTCCTGTGAAATGCAGGTGGCAACCTGCAGAAGCACAACCCAGTGAGAACTTGTAAATGCTTGGAGCAGCTCATGGAATACCAGCGAAGAAAATGCCCATCCAGCCATGGCATTCCACCATGAGATGTCTGTGTATATATTCCAGAAATTCAGTAGGTAATTACACATAGAATTATCACATTAGTTAAAATAACTGTAAGTTATTATTACGTCTGTGTACACTTAAATTCCCACAACTAGCTCTGCATTGATCTGGGGGTTGGACCTAGATGACCTTTCAAGGTCCCTTCCAACCTGTAACACTCTGTGATTTATAGACAGTGTGCCTGCCCATCAGTCACAGGTTTATACTGGAAATGCTACGCAGGGACATTCCATCAGGCAAAGTATGGGCAGTGGTTATAGTACCGTATACCAGCAGCATCAGACAGAGAGGTGAGTGGACAAGTGCCAGGAACCTGAAGGCAGACAAATTCCGAATGTTTACAGCCGTGTTCATGGCTGTTAAAGCACAAACAAATCATAGGACATAATGGTCCTTCCTCTCTTCACGTTCGTAAGTCAGGACCGTAGGCACTTGACTCATTTAATTTCTTATTTTCCCTAATATATGCAGAAAGCAGGCAGCTTCACTCCTGTGAGTGATTTGCTGCTATTCGTGTCAAGTTCACGTGTTCTCTCTGCTATTGCTCCTTCTGAAGGTGTCTTGTAGGTAACCTCCTGTCTTCTCTGATTTACACACAAATCCTTCATAGGGGCATTGCCATGTACAGCTAATTCCAGATACGCTATTTCCTTTCGATTCACATGAATAAATAACTTAATTATCTCCACATCTCTCTGTTGGTAGGAAATTCTTTCTAGTCAGTGTTAAGATTCTTTGGATTTGGATAGCTCTGTGTTCTGAAACAACAACTTGTGACCTGTAAAGTTTACTAATAATGTAACTAGGGAATTATGAGTGGCTACAGAGTTGTGGTGGAGATGGGGGTGTCACGGAACAGCAGTCTTTTCCTCAAAATATCGTACAAAGCATGCATAGCATAATTATGGGGAGCATTGCTGCTCTGGGTATTTTACCACAGAAGCAAGAAGACTAACAGGTACATTTTGTAAACAGTAAAGTTCTTATTCTCCAAAGCATCTGGATTTTTAAGGGATGTTGTCATTACAGCTCAGCAGTGCTTACGCAGGGTCAAGGCGTTTTCAGCATCTCACATCACACCATCATCCTGTAGGCTGAGGGAGCTAAATTCTTTTGTTTGCTCTGCTTGTGTGTGGCTTTTGCTTCACCTGCTAAAATCTCTTTACCTCAACCCAGGGTTATTCTCATTTTTTATCTTCTGATTCTCTTCTTCAGCCCAACAAGTGAGAGCAAGTGAGCAGCTGAGTGTGGTTTGGTTGCCATCTGGGATTAAACCGTGACACCTAAACTTTATTGTAAGACTATTTTTAAGCACCATGAGATTGACCCAATCAATGTGTAACATGTGCCTTTGTGTTTCAGTCTGTCCTATCAGACTACAAGGGGAAAGATCCCTTATCCTTTCCTACTGAACCAACTCCAGTGGGACTAAATGTCTCTTGCCAAGCAGGATGGAACTTTCTGATGGTTTGTGTAACTTCATAGGGCCAACAAAATGTAGGTTCACTTCTTCCTGAGTAAACCTCATTGATTCATTTCACACATTTTTTTCCTTCATTTTCACACATCTGCCAAATGTTAGTAATGAAAGTGATTTCTGAGTGCATCAGGTTGTTTTCATGGATGATGTGGAAGAACAAATGTTTCCACAAATGTTTCTTATTACAGAAGCTGGGCTTTTCTCTATCAGACGTTCACCTGCAAGCTCTGCAGGAATAGTTCTTTTGCAAATTTATATCATAGTTGAGGGGCAGGTAATTTTCTTAGTTACATGTGGTGGGTGTTTTATTATTACTTTTTGGGTAACAGTGGAAAATTAAAGTTGTTCTTCTGACTTTTCTGTCCTTTCATACGTCTTTTTCTGTCATCTAATCGAACACCTTTTCACAGCAACAACAAAGAAATATTGGAAGAAATGAGAAAGCCAGCTAGAAATTAGAAATCAGAGCAAGACTTGCACAAGAGCTAATCTCCCTTTGCCAATCCAAAACCACCATCAAAAAGAACTTAATCACCTTCCTCTGCCACTGCCTCTGTGAACGCAGAGGGAACTTTTCCTCCATTTTAATTATCCTGACTCCTATTTAATTATAGTCCTTCCTTTGTTCTGCTCAAAGCCATCAAATACTGGAAGAAGACATTGGATTACAGCCTAATGCATTTTGGCTGGATCAAAACTCCTGAGTTTCAAGTTTCTTTCCCCACTCACAGACACAAAAACCATTTCTTCCTTAATGAAGTTCTGTCAGAGGCCTCTTGCAATGTGCTCAACCGATTGTTCACACAGTCTGGTTTTGGAAAGGTTCACACCTGCTTTGCTGTGGTTTGCTTCCCTTCACTGCCTTAATAAGTAAACCTAAAGCTTCTGACTAATTTGATAAGAAACTGAGTTCCTCAAATTGAAGTTAGGCATTTTTGTTTATTGCCAGTTGATAAATTGGGACTGAAATTAGAGCTTTGCCATGGGCAGAAGAGCTTTTCAAATCAGTTGCATTTCCTAACACATTTCACATCTGGAATTCAAAAGCAGTGAACTGGCTACAGTGATTTGCTTCTGGTGCGTGGGAAGTGTGAGTGAATGATAACAGTGATCTGCCCTAGCCTAATCAATCTCTAACACTGTTAGCTATAAATCTAAAAATCAAGATGCGCTTTTGCCAAGAGCAATAAATAAATGTAAGTTGGGGTAAAAACCTTCACACATATAAAGTGAAATTTTTCTTTCAATATTTGTTCATTCCATTTTGTCTCTATACTTTCAAAGTGGATAAAGAATGGTGCACTGGAAAGGCACTTAGTACTAACATGAAAGTGAGATGACAGCTGGATCCAAATGTCTCCACCTGTACTTATTCAACGATGCCTGGAATCCTGATACCTCGGGCACTCAGAAAATCAAATCCATTGCTCTACAGTGGGATTTATCCCACACAGAGTCCTGGGTATGTGTTTTCAATCTGTTTTCCCCAAAAGAGACATGGGGTGATAGAAGCAATGAAAATGAGGTAAAGCTCAAGAGAATTATGCCTCTTCTCACATTATACCTCCCCATCACAAGATGAAGAGGAAGAAAGCAAACCTCGCAGGGCAGTTGTTACGGGAGTTAAAACACAACTGAAAGGCATTCGGGTAGGACCTTAGAAATTCAGAAAGGATCCTTGAAATTCATGGCTGAAAGGAGTTCAATTTGATTTGCTCCATCCCCTTAACTAAGCAGACAGAATAGTTAATCTCCTGTGAGAAGTTTGTCTCACTCATCCTTAATCAGGTCGAATAATCTACAACCTTTCCACATTACCCATCCCAATACTCATCTGTGTTTCCAGTCAGGGAGCAGTACAATGTTCCAGGACAAGAAGCTAGCATAGAGTACACTGTAAATAACCCCAAGTTTTAGTACCGTGATGCTGTGCCTCAGCAAGGAACAGTTTTCAGGAAGACCATCTCAATATGATGGATTATTAGACCAAGTCATAAAGCTAAAAAAAGAGAAGAGGACAAGCTGCCAAGTCTCTCACATCCTTTCACGTTGTAATTCACCATCTGTCCTCAGACCTTCAAAAATGCCTGTGCCACTCCAGCATCTACAGCAAACAGATCAGCGAGACTTAAACTCCTAAATCTCTTGGGTGGTTCTCACACTCTTTTTTAATGAACAAATTCATCTTTTATCTGAAGCAAAATCCTGATTTCCTCTTCTCCCAGCAGCTTCTTATTCCAGAACTGTCTCCATAGCAGCACTCAGCAAGAGATACTCCACCTAAAATGGTTGCTGTCTTTCATGTTATTGTCTCATGCATGGACAGATTAAAAAGCTGCCGCTCTTTTCTTTCTGAGGGAGTTAAAATTCACAGAGACACAAGACACTGAAGAAGTTTTACAGGGATTGCAAAAGAATACACGGAGCAGGGAGACATACAAGCGTTTTCATTCTTTTTAATCTAAAACCTGCTTCCCATTAGGAAACAGGGACTAGAGATCTCATCTGCACAGTTTCTGGCAGGGTTTCTGTTCCTTTTAGCTGATAGCAATGCCTCTGTGTACATGGAAACGCAGAGAACCTTCCTGAAAAGACACTCTCCCAAATCACGTTTGTAAGCAGAGAAATCCATGCTTGACCTACATATGAACCATTTTAAGCTTCACCACTGAAATTCAAACTGGCACCTGCCAGTTGACAGTAAAATCTGCTCAATACTTCAACAGGAGAAAGAAATTCAATTTGATTTGCAGGTTCACTAAGGATACATCTATATTGCAGGGCTGGAGAGGGAGAGGTGAGTGGCAACTTCCTGATCAGTCTGAGCATTCGTGTTACCTGGAAGGACCCTGACCACCAGCAAAGTGAAGCAGTTGTGAGGTAACACAGCAGACCGAGAGGAAAATCATATCTTGAGGCATGTAACAGTACTGAGGTATAGAACAGTAACCATAATTCCAGGCTACCTCAAAGAGGAGGTCTATTAGATGACACTTGCACAAGCAGATTGATCATCTAGACCATACAGCCAGTTGCAGGCCAGCAAGGACCCAGCACGGGACAGAGCATGCAAGAAGCAACTTCCAGTGCGGGTTGCTGGTGGGTCTTGTACCCCATGCCGAGAAGCAGCAGATGGAGCAAGTTCTTACTGCCACATTATTACTGGTATTCAAGCCAGCTAGCTTGAAACCATTGCAGGTTCCTTCTCTTGAGCTAGTCATGCTTTCCAACAGAGGTGAGCCATAGGCAGCTAATGGAACATTTAGGCAGTCAAAGAAAAATGAAATCAGACAGTTATTGCTGTGATAAAGGAACTAGAACCTGAAGAAACCAAAATGCTTCACAGACAGGTCTTACTGCTGACAAAGAAACAGCAATTTTTTCATTTCTGATACAAAGTGTAAGCTTTAGCTTATTACGTCTCAGGGAGCACCCCGGTGGCATGGTGTCTGCATGTCCTTTAATACTTAGTAAAACTGAGTTACAGAGACTAAACTTACCCGAAGGTCAAGGTGAGCTTTTCTTTGCAGGTTTTCCAGAATTGTTCCACAAGTTTGCATCATGGGAGATGCAGTTAAACTCTTTTCTCTTAGAAGAAAACAAGATATGAAGTAGAGCTGCCTGGAGGTACCACAGAAGTATCACTGATGTAGAAAATAAAATCAGTCTTCACAATATTCACATTTTTAAGAAACATTATGTTTTTGCCCAGAAAACAGACACATTTCTTTTTTAAAAGGTAATTATTTAGTAGAAATTTGACTAGCCGTTTTTATTAATGCCTTATCCCACTCTTGCTCTGGGAGATAGGTCTTCAGATTACCGTGAGTCCCACAGTTCACCACTGAGAATGAAGACTTGCACATTCCCTCCTTCACAGTGCTAAGAATGAGAGTTGTTTCCCAACATAACGCTGACAAACCACAAACCAAAAAGCCATCATGAAAACAGACACTCTCAGGACTTAAATCAACAATATTGGTCAGCCCAAGGTTGGGATGATGAGTTAAAATGGAATTCCTTATTCCTTCGGTTTTCCTTTCGTAAAATGAAATTGAAAAAGGACAGAAACACCACAGCAGAGGAGTTTCTTGCTGCACTGAGTCTGCAGAGCCAAGAAAGCACTGCACTCTTAGCAAACGTGAGCAGAGAAGACCAGCGTTCATTTTCTTTGCACGCAAATCATTTACCTTAATGGCCTCCACAGACAGCTGCCTTCCCTCAAATATACCCAGAGTCTTCCAAAGCAGTGTCCTCTACATAGGTGCCAGTACCCCCACAGAAAACTACAGATCAGGATGAGTTGGATGGCCCAAATGAGTGTGTGTGAGCAAGAGCACACGTACTTAGCCTCCAGTTACAATGACAAATGACAAGATGTTTTCATCAGATGTTTGCAAAAATTTGGATCCAACCCTTGGCTCCTGCCTTTTAAGGGCAGCCATGACTCTCAATAAATGTGTTTCCTCGTCTTCCTTTCATTTCATGTCAAGCTGTTGATGAAACAAGAGCCAATATAAGGGAGGGGTCTGGTCCACCAAACAGAAAACACCAGAACAGACAGCCACTGTGAGGGTTTTTAGACATACTGACTTAAAAGCTACGAGACCGCAAGACTAAAAGGCATTTTAAAAGTCGGGAAGTAACCCCCTCAGATTCTGACACAGGTTCTGACAACACTAGGTCCAAGTGTTTCTGAAGGCAATGTTACCCCCTCTGTGGGCGTTATTTCTCTGTGCCTGTGTTAATGAGAAACCTCACCAAGCTGACTCTTCTAGACTCGCAAAGCCCAGACCAGCCTTGCCTGAAGCCAAAGCATTCACTCCAGTAAGGCTGTCTGACATGATGCTCCCAGCAGAGGCAGGCTGCATCACACTGATGTGGCTACCAATGACTACCAGGCTGGTCTGCTGTAGTTCCTTTCACTCTGCCTGTGTTTGAAACAGGAACACCTCCACGTCCCCAGTGAAGAGACAAAAGTCTGGAGAAAAGTATAAAACTCTGCCCAGGGAGAAAGCACTCCTTCTCTCCAGGGCTTTGCCGCTGTGCCTACCTGAAGGGAGATTATCACTGATGACAGTTGTCAAGGAGATCACTGCTTCGTTCGTTTTGTCATAGTTTCCTGTACCAATTCCTCTGAGACATTCTAAAGCTGATTCAATATTAAATCCCAGAATTCCCAGAGACCACCCCTTTCTCAAGAGTCATCCATCCATTGCAGGGGCTGATAATATCATACCTGGTGCCCATTACAATACCTGCAGCATGGAGGTGTCCTTGGGGTGGCCAGAAAGGTTTTCTCTGTGAACTGTGGATAACAAGCCTGTTTTACTTGCAGCTTGATTGATTTCATTACTACTTTGTTGAGGTCGTTTTATTTGTTGTCTCTCTGCCCAAACATTAGGGTCTCCCTTGGAGCTACGCCCTCCAACTTGAAACCCAAGCTACAATTAGGAAGCAGTCAATGCAAGAACAAACTGCACAACAAAACCCATTCCTGCTGAGCCCAGCTGTGGACGTACTGTTGTTTGGAACTTTCCTCTACCCATAATAAACTAGGGCATCCTCTACTCTCACTCCAAAGATGACAATCCAGCGAGAAGCACCGGGACATCTTTGGCCTGGCATCAGCCAGGCTATTGTCGCATTGTGAGCGCACCTGCTTACTGGTAACAAACAGCACCATATTCTAAGCATGAGGCTGTCGTGAGTTTGGTTCTCACCCATCCTTCAGAGTGTTTTTCTTCTGTGATGTCCTATCCCATGGAGACTGTGAATGCAGATCCATTTCATTGTTGAGGGAAGCTTCCAATTATTTTTCTTTATTAAGCTCTTTAGTTAGTTATCTCACACTAAGCCATCACAGGGAATTGTGTTTGCATGAGGAAACATCCCAAACAAAATCTGTTCCAGTTCTTTTACTGCTGAGATAAAAATTAGCACTAAAGACAGGTGAGCTTTCTTGTATTTGCGGTTCCAATACAGTGGAAATAAGAAGGTCCCCCAAGACCACATTAGGAAACCACTCCAAGTGGCTATTACTTTTCTTTTCTAAGAGTCTGATTTACATAGTAATTTATTAGGTAAATACGACAAGTATGACCCCACAAAAACACTTAGGATATTCTATTAGCTTACCACAACTGTGTTTCCAGTGACCTCTTTGTAACACTAAAACCTATCATTATTTCACTCAACCTGAAAAACAAAGTGTGAGGTCAAAAAAGCCAAAAAAACCCTGCAGCTTTTATGGAATGAATGGGCTGGTTTAAATATCAAAGTGCTTTTATTTTAAACTTATTTAAATCCTTTCCACTGGCAATGGATTGACACACACATTTTGTTGCTATGGAGCCTACTAAGCAAAACAGTGTAGACACACAGGATCATAGAAATATTGGTGGGATGAGACCTCTGAAGGTCATCTAGTCCTAACTACTGCCGGGATCAAGGCTACTGCCAACATTAGAGCACGCACATTTTAACTTCCCTTGGCTCCAAGATGCCTACTGTGACTCTGGTACACACCTACACAATAGCAAGCCAGCAATACCAGTCGCAAACTCAGTGGTCCTTGATCAGGATAGGACACAGCTTCACCTGACACAGTGCAAAGTGCCTGTGGCCTTTCCCCAGTATAGCCAGCGTCTCTTCTACCAAACCATCAAACCTTGGCCACTGTGAGATGGTTTGCTAGAACAGATAGAAGGAACCCTTTTCCATCTCAGCAAATACTCCACAAAGCCAGGCAATATACAGTGCATCTTTCTTGTTGCTTATTGCATTTTTCAGATACCAGGTCCCCTGAGGAATCAAAGAACTTCCTGAGACATTCTTCTTGAGCTCAGCAACACATGCCAGAGCAGCTGTATATGGACACACCATGCGTCTCAGATCACTGAAGATTAATTAAGGGTTTCGTTCCCCACATGGATAATTGTTACTATTATTATTCCAGATGCACTGATTTATGAAAGAATTAGGCTCAGAAACAATAACTTCCTTGCTCCTGCATACGGAGGCTGTCATATAGCTCAGCCTCAGCTTCTGGTGCTTTCTACCACAGTCTCAGTGTCTACCTGATTATTCCCAGGTTGCATCCTTCCGATTTCAAAGAATCATAAAATCACAAAATCAAAGAATATCAGGGATTGGAAGGGACCTCGATAGATCAACTAGTCTAATCCCTCTGCCACAGCAGGATCACCTAGATCCAGTCAGACAGGAACATGTCCAGGCAGGTTTTAAACATCTCCAGTGAAGGAGACTCCACAGCTCCCCTGGGCAGCACCTTCCAGTGCTCCGCTGCCCTCACCGTGAAGAAGTTCCTTCTCATATTGATGTGGAACCTCGTCTGTTCCAGCTCACACCCATTTCCCCTTGTCCTATCATTAAATGCCACTGAGAAGAGCCTGGCTGCATCCTCCTCACACCTGCCCTTCACATATTTATGCACATTAATGAGGTCACATCTCAGTCTCCTTTTTTTTTCAAGCTAAAGAGACCCAGCTCCCTCACCCTGTCCTCATCAGGGACACTCCCTTCATCATCTTTGTGGCTCTGCACTGGACTCTGTCCAGCAGTTCCGTGTCCTTCTTGAACACCAATGCACCGAGGCATGCAGCATGGGGAATAAGCAGGAGGAGTTAAATTTCTTACCCTTTAGGAAGCTATGCTAAATAATATGGGCCAAAGATGGAGTTTCTGGGGGAACGACCGCAGCAGACTATGTAACTTTACTCAAAAACTTGCCACACTTAGGGAAACAAGATTTGAACTACCCTGGGAGCCAAGCTCCTGAAAACTCAGGCCTGAGTTAATAAGAGAGATTAATAGCATCAAAGCCCGGAGACCCCAAGGGAATGTCATGTCATTTTGTTCAACTCAAGTGAGATCACTCCATCTTGCACTTTGTGATATGAAAGCACATTGCCCAAAAGGCAGATTGCCCTGATTTGACAACTTCAAAAGAGACCAAGTCCATACAAGGTTAAATAACTCTCCTCTACTGGTTCAAAGAAAGAAGTATGGCTGAACTTTGCTTTATCCTATGCCTCAGTTATTTGGCTGTCACACTTTCACACTTGGCTGCTGCCCGCTTTAACCAAGACATTTGGCTAATTTCTTTGGGAGAAGGAAGCTGAGGTCCACAGAGGGTTTATCTGTAAATAAATATACTTAAAATCAACTTTCTCTGAGTGATGAAGGACAGGCATGAGTTTGTGCCTGTCTCTAAGCTCCTGTTAGACATTTTTGAACAAGAAATGTAGATTTGTCTTTTTTCTCTTCCTCACACACGTACAAACACACACACCTGCTAAAATGAAGAGCTACCCATATTGCTCTGCACCACCAAGCACCTCTTGACTACTCCAGCATGCATCTTGTACCATGTTCACATCCTGAACGGAGGTTACTCTCGTTTCTTACAAAAACCCAGTCATACCATACATCAATCTTTACTACAAGGTAATGGTAACACAACAGTGTCAGAAGCTTTTCGTCCAGACAGCAACCTCATGGCTGGGAGTTCCGACAACTGCTTAGATCTTCACTTCTGAATACTGAGGCCAACCCCTGAATCCTTAGGGCACCTCTGGGGTGAGATTGCCATCTCAAGCGTAGTGTAATGGGATGTCGTGGGATTTGATTTGGAAAAAGACTAATGGTATGGCAAATTAAAGTTTCAGCCTGTAAAAAGAGTGAGACAGTATGGTGTCGTCTTCCCAAGTGTCTCTCCCTTGTTCAGTGCATCTTCTCGTTCGTAAGTGTTCTACACCTTTCTGTCATGAATAAAGATACAATGATGAGCTACATCCTATGGCTGAATTATGTTTTATGGTGACTGGAAAATGTAGCTGCAAGATACTGCACAGGACTTTGTAACCAGGGCTTGCTCTACATTTGTACCGACGAGTTCACAACATTGGTTTCCTTTCACAGAATCACAGAACATTAGCGATTGGAAGGGACCTCGAAAGATCATCTAGTCCAATCTCCCGACCACAGCAGGATCACCTAATTTCCATATTGCGCAACTTAGTACAACACTTCGGTCTTGAAAACACATGTTTTCCCTTCATTAAATACAAAAGCTGTTCAAACACAAAGACGACCCTTCATTACGGCTTCAAATACACTTGGTTTGAATGACCTCCTTGCTCATCTTGGAAAAGTATAATAAGAAGTAACACAATGATAAGCAGTGCTGGAGTTTTGGAGTAATTGCCTACCATGCTTGAACTCTGTGAGGCCCTTTCCAATTACAGTTGTAGCTTGCTAATGTTTGGGGATTTTCCAGGATAAATTACCTTAATTTTGTTCTTTGGATCTGTTTTCCACAAAAAAGCCCAATAAACAGCAAGAAGAGGGAGGGAGAGAATTAAGTGGTGGAGTTAATTAGATTAGGCTTGTGCTGTAGTGAAGCAGGAAGATTCCACTAAATCCTATAATAGGCCCTAATGAGGATTTTATCATGCTTGTTAAACGGTTCATTTAGTTGTGTGACGGGGCCACTGAGTGTAATGTAAAAAGTGGTTAATAAAAAAAAAAGTCTTTTAATTGCACACATAGGCAAGGCAGTATCAAAGGAGTCCGGCCAAATGGAATAGCCTCCAACCAAATACAGGAAGAGCTCTGCAGTTCCTATAATGGCAAACGTGTAATGTGATTAGGCCATTTAATTTTCTTTGATGGGCATAAGAATTAATGTTCCATGAGTGATTTACACTGGGGAACATTAATAATCCAGAGTGATCAAGATAGAAATTACTTATTTTTCCTGCTTGATTTTGGTTTTTCATACGCGGCTTGTAAGTGACTGTAGATCTGGTTTCTGTACCTGTCCTTTTCATTAGGTGATCCTGCTCTGGCAGGGGCATTGGACTAGACAATCTTTCGAGGTCCCTTCCAATCCCTGATGTTCTGTGATTCTGTGATTAGTGGTTGTAGAGAAATCCACAGGAGTGGCTGACTACTCCAGCTAATCTCCTTCCACGGATTTTGGTTTTTGTTTTTTGCATTTTGTTTTCAGGTAGCTGACATCACACACACAAAAAAAAATGAGTCCTGGAAAATGCACTTCAGAAACTATGCTGCCTTCTCAGCTTTATTTCAAATTTGAAGACAAAGTTTCTGGATGTCCTGCTTAATACTGGGCACAACAACCTATATCTGCCCTGACTTCACCAAGAGGTGTAAACATTCAATACTTTTTACTCCCTGCCCTCCCAACACTGATACCAGCTCCACAAGACTAACCTTAATAACGCAAACATGTTTTGAGCCTGGTTTTAATAAACAAGAAATGAAGTAAGTGTAGGCCAACAGAAAAGAAGGTGAAGATATCTTCTGATCCACTGCCTGTCAAAGTTTACCAATTTGAAATGAGAGCCACAGTAGGGGTCTGAGAGCAAGGGTCTTTTATCTCCTGAAAACCTGTTGTTCCCTACAAGTTACTTTCTTGGGTGACATCTGGCCAGAATAACTTCAGAGGCAGCATCCATCTTTTCCCCAGCTGTTACCTCATCCCAGAGTTCACCACCACTATATAAAATAAACGGAAGACGTGTTCTGTCTTGCTCAAGCCTTTGATTTGGATTTTACTCTTCCAGTTCTACTCCCATAAATGTTCCCTCTTGTCAACAACTTCCTTCAACACTCAGCCCAACAGTCCTCTATCTCAGTGGCAGAGGGTAATATCTCTGACACTTCCTTCCTGTCTTTTGCTTTAAAACATTTGTTTCCTCAAAGCCCACGCTGCAGAGTAAGTTTGATTTATATCAATCTCTGTGGCATGTGACAGGGACCAGGTGGTGACTGAGCAGAAGACCACCGTGACTTCCAACCATCCAGCAAATGACAGCCATTACTCTGAGTACCCCGCCGAGATACACCAGCTGCTGCTGCCTCCAGCCCAGCTTGGTGGCACCCCCAGAGACAATAATTCGGAATAGTAGGTCATTCATAAATGTTTCTTCCAGCATCCGATGACTCTGAAACCTCAACAACTGAACATCTGCTGGGGAAAATGAAAACAAGAAGTTCAGCTCTTCCCTCCTTACTCATTCTGTGTGAGCAATTTTTCAACCACTTTGCTTTGAAGGGGCCTAAGAGTATTCCAGTGGCAGCATGTGAAACCCCCTTACAGTTATTCGAGGCTACTGTTAACAAGCATTCTTTTCTTAGTTCCCTTTCCAGGGATGATCTAGAAGTGCCCAGAGACCTTGGACTACCTACAGGTCATTGACCAGCACTATCTAATAACAATATAACAAGTGAAATGAAAGGAAAAACACCTATTCATCAAAAGTGTAACACCAGCCCACATGTTATTGGTGTAATAAATGTATAATCAGTTGTGTCTGAGCTTGTTTAAAATCCAAGTTTTCACTGTAGCAGATATGTTCATTACAGAGCAGCTACCCAATTAGTATGGACTAGTTCTCCTGTCCTTCGAGCTATGTGCACAGCTAAATATAGTCCATTTCTTCAAAATCACATTATCAGTGAGCACAGGGATACTGAAGAGCTGGATGAGATGGTAGGTTCAAATCACACTAATGGTCAAAACCACAGCAATTCCAGCCAGACACACAGGCAGATCCAGTCTGAAAAGTTACTTGAGAGATCCTTACCATCAGCAGGGAATGATGAAATGGTTAAAGCCAAGCATATGCTCTGTTGCTGTATCAATAACCATGTTATATCTGTCACACTACAAGATGTAAATGCTTCTGGTGGCTGGACAGCATATTGCCATTTGATGTTTCATTGCACAACTCAGTCTGTTCCTCCCAGCATGCAGAATTAAGTTCACTTTACCAAATTATTTTTCCAAAGAAAGGTTTCTGCTCCTGTTGCTCTAGTCATCAAAATTAGTGGTGTATGCATGTGTCTGCATAAGGGTACATGCGTGTCTGCATGAGAGCATCCATCAGATAGACACCTGTACCAAATAGCACAGCAATGACAAATAAACACAGTACAGCAAATGTGATCTATGAAACAGGCTTCTAAGAGTTCATGCCAAACTGCTTAGAGGAGGGAGACAAGATCTGGTAATGGTACTCAAATAACAGTTTTCTCTGAGGGAGAGAAAGCCTCTTGCTTTGACTTTGGAGTTAGCCCTACTTTGAACAGGAGGCTGTTAACCCAACACCTGCCCAATTCCATGCTATGATATTTCTTTGTGTCCATTACAGACAGAACAAAAACAGTGGGAGTAAACTCCTAAACTGCAGCAAAAGGAGATTTAAATTAGATATCAGGAGAATTAGGAACTAGGCAGCTCAGGAAAGTGTGATGACTCTTGCAGAAAGTTTTTATGAACTACATAGAAAACCATCTCCCTGAAACAGCCTCTGGGGTGGAGGGATGGATTAGATGATCCCTCGAGTGTCTGCTATATGTCTGATATCTGTGACTTTATACATTTTTTCACAAAAACTAGGATGTACTTGAAAGGATTGTGTTGCTTCACAGCAGAGCAGGCAACCCTGTGTCTTCCCTTCCAATCAATGAGACTCCCAGAGCTCAGAGTGTTTAAAGAAACTCGAGACATTTTAATTGGTGACTTTCTTTGTTTAAACAATAAAGAAGTAATATGGGTCACTTCTGCTGAGGAGCAGAACTATCTGTCAGTGTAACAACGAGATGGGAAAGGCTGACTTAATGTTCTCTTCTATTATATTTGTGACCTGGACTGCTGCCTTTTCTTCTGTTCCATTTTTTTCTCTCTCTTTTGCTTTTTTCCTGCTAATACCAGTGCCTGAAAATGTCCCAACCTGCCAAGTTTTCTTCCTACAGACAATTGAATCCACTAATTGCAATCACATCACTGAAACACAGACCTGCCCTTCATCTACACTGTACCATTTGTGTCTTTCCTCCGTAGTTAATGAAGTGTCTCACCCAGAGGAAGGAGTGTCTAGTATTCCCCACTTTCACCAAGGTACTTACAACACTGTGCTCACGGCAAGAAATTTGAGACAAATCCCTTTAAAAATCAAGGGAATGAAGAACTCCCCACTTTTTTGTAGCCTGGGCAAGTAGTGGGCTACCAATTACTCCATGTAATCATAGAATCACTATGGATTGGAAGGGACCTCATCATCTAGTCCAATCCCCCTGACACAGCAGGATCACCTAGACCAAGACACACAGGAACACATCCAGGCGGGTTTTAAACATCTCCAGAGGAACGACTCTGTCGCATGGGCTTTAGAAGCTATGAGGAGCATCTACCTCAAGCCAGGGACTGTTTATTTGCTTTGTCCCTGATGTAGAACAGCAAGTCCATCATCCAAGACTCATCCTTTTGCTATCTGTCAAAAGGTCAACGATGCTCTGGGGATAAATCACAGCTTTTTCTTGAGAGGCAGAAGAAATGTACTTCATAAGAAAGAGCAAAATACTTTGACATGAAAGTAATGATGCAAGGGAGTAGACCTGCCTTTCAACTCCATTGCTGAAAGCTGCTGACAGACACCACACTTCTGCCACTCAGAAAACTGAGCGAGCTTCCCAGCATGGCCTGAAAGTTTGTGGCCATGCTTTGCAGCCCTAGAGGCTGAGTTTCAGCGGTTTGAGCGTGGCAAAGGCTAGTGCTTCCCTATGAGTTTGGTTTGGCTTTGAAGTCTATGTTTTTCAGTAATAGCTTATACTGAAGTAACAACCTAAATATTGCTGCCTGAACTGAATCGCCTTGACACCCTCCCCTAAGGTCCCCAGAAAAGGGGAAAAGTTGTTCCTAACCTCTCTTCACAATCCAACAGCGACAGAGAATGTGGCCATGGATGCCTCAAGACATCAATAGTTTTACACACAACAAAGCAGGATCTCCTACAGAGGCTTTAGCGTGCTGCCTATGGCTGCATGAACTTTTTACATTCCATCACAACTGCCTATTTGCACACTTGGTGCTGGCTCACAGGGAACTTGCCTGTCTCTGCTCATCCATACCTTTCCACTCCTGCTTCTTCTACACAAGTTCAGAGACTGTACAGTGTTTGGGCTTAAGGCACAGCATCCCCCCAGTCAGAGTATTTATTTCAATACACAAGTGTTGAACACACAAGAAACAAAACTGACGCTACACTCCCCAGGGTGCTCGGGAGATTAATATGTGGTAATATTTATGTTAACACCCGATCTCTTTGGACACAGAAAGCTGGCTGGCATTCCTATCATCACAGCTGTCCCTGCTTTCTGTAGCAAGGGCTGAAAGAGCCAAACCTCAAACAGGATTGCCAGATCAGGTTTGCAAACAGAGTAAGCAAAATCAGCAAATATGGGACTTGGGAAAAAACAAACCAAAACCAAACATTATAATTATTGTCTTTTGCTTTCTACTGGGAAGGGTCCATCTGTGAAAGCTGAAGCTATTCACAGTCCTGCTAAGGTTTGCAGCTTAGATGTTCCTTAAGCATCTGTGAAAGGAGGCTCTAAGTGAAAAATGTCATGTGTGGTGTAGATTAACTCACAAATGGGTTTCAGAGGATCTTTTCATGTCTGTGGCAAATGTTTATGAGCCAACAAACTGCAACTGCTTGAAAAGGCTTTTGATTTATAAAGTTGTGGGCACCTAATCCATACTTGCGTTCTGACACCCACCTATGTGCGTGTCACCGGTAGAGTCTTCTCAAGTTAAAAGTGGAATGGAAGAAACACAAGCTGTACTGAAAATGTTACTAGCCATGGAAACAGAGAGGCCATGCGCCCTCATTAAATGCTAAAGCCCTCCTCAGATGCAGCCAGCTGAGCAAGGAAAGTATGAAGCTTTGCCATGTGCTTCTTGTCACCAGGTGCTAAATCCAGCCCAAGGACAAGCGTTCTCAGCCAGAAAAAGCCTTCATTTCCATTCACTTGTTTCTGTTAATGTGGATGAAATGCATCTATCACCTGCCTGAGACAAGCCTCCACCACTAAATGTGGGCAACAATTTTCCCACAAACAGCTCTACCAACACATTTCAGCCACAGCTGCCCTAGAGCTCCTCTGGTGTCACAGGTTCATGGCTGCCCATGTTTCTCAGCTGTACAGTCTCCACTAACATCCCATGGGCTAACATGACCTTCTCCCTCTGCTGTATCATTGTATCATACAGCTTACTTCTCAAGAGGTGCTAAAAATCTTAATAAAAACACCCCCACAGAGACTTACGAGGAAATCCAGAAATTAATCAAATTAATGGATAGCCCCTGTAGCACTGTAAATCCAAACATATGAATTTTAACATCTTCAGGGGTTTTCATGCCATTTTTTTCCTTTAGGTGTCTGAACATTATAAAACTCCAGGCAAGTCAGGGAACCAGGGAATACAACTAATCTGAAATAAAAACAAAATGACTCAGGGGTTTAATTGTCCAGGCTGGGTAAAGTGAAAAAAAAGTGAATAAGCAGTTTGTTATACATGATGAAAAACAAATTGGAGCAGAGTTCAATTCTGAAAACTTTCTTCAGGCAAAACTCTCATCAGTTTCTTTGGCAAGGACATGTATGAGTTCCCAGACTGGGACTGAGTGGATGGAAATCATCAAGAGTTTCCAGAGCCACAGGGCATTTCTGAACATCAGACTTGAAACAGCCAGAATGTGAGTGATTTTCAGAGCATTTCACCTGTAAAAATCTGGTCTTCTGGAAGTATCTCCTTCAGGGCAACACAAAGTCTGAAGTTGACGTTGTGCTCCCTCAAACTTGGGGTGGTGGCTGATGTGAAAAGTACTTGTTACCATCCTAGCAAACCAAGAGTGAGTAGAATTTTTTCAATAAAGTACTTCCATCATGAAAGAGAAGTTTTTTCTTTTAATTACAGGTGGCATTTTTCACAAGAAAACTGTTTCAACATGATGGTAATTTTTTCTTCATGAAGGACAGTCAAATAAGAGGATTATAGCTTTGCACTGACATTTCAAAAATGCCAAGAACATCGGCATTTGTTTAGATCAAAGATGTCACTATTCATCAGTCTGATATTTCAGAACTGGGATTTTCCAGAGCAAAAACATTAAAATTTGATTTTACTCACTGTCAAAAAACACCTTTTCAAAATCCTCTGCCAGTCCCTAGTTGAAATGACTGGCTACCACTGGCCATGTGTCTCAGGAGTCCTGTGAACGGCCTGTGTCGGGGAAAAGCTACCACAGACCCATCCCTGGGCACATGCACAGTGTAAATGCAGTAGCACCCATCTCCACCATGACTAGGACCTATATAGCTCTCTCACGCACTAACTTGTCCCATGTGAGCTGACGAGGTCCAGAACTGCTGAGACCAACAAAAGCCTCACTTCGAACAGGCAGGAGAAGAGATGAGGAACATCCACTGCATTTTAGGGCTCTATATAGTCAGCACAACCTTCGTCCTGAGACTGTACAGGTGAGTATCATAGAATCATAGAACCATAGAATCATTAGGGATTGGAAGGGACCTCGAAAGATCATCTAGACCNTGTGGTCTCACCAGGGCAGAGTAGAGGGGGAGAAGAACCTCTCTTGATCTGCTAACCACCCCCCTTCTGATCCACCCCAGGATGCAGTTGGCTCTCGGGCACAAGAGCACACTGCTGGCTCATGGTCATCCTGCTGGCCACCAGGACCCCCAAGTCCCTTTCTCCTAAACTACTCGCCAACAGCTCAGTCCCCAGCCTATACTGGTACCCAGGGTTGTTCTTGCTCAGATGCCAGACTTTACACTTACCCTTGTCACACCTGATTAAATTTCTCTCAGCCCAGCTCTCCAGCCTGTCCAGGTCTTGCTGAATGGCAGCACAGTCTGCAGGGGTGTCGGCGACACCACCCGTACATGCCTACAGGTGGTACAGTAGTGCAAAGACTAATTAGGAGATACTACTGAGGATTCAGCATTACCAGCCCTGACTGCTGTCTGATGCCACTATGTTGTCACTTCATCCAGGTGGGCACTGCTGCCTGCAACCCAAGCACACAAAGGGACAGGGCCAGGAAAAGGGTCCCCCAGTTTGGCAATGTTCATTCCCCACTCCAAGATGTCAGTGAGACTGCAGAGCAGAGCCACTACACAACAGTCCATAGAGCTCTGCAATCAAGGAGAGGGCATCTTGCATAAAATTCTCTGATACCACTGGGAAGTGAAGGAATGATAAGAATGAACATTCCTGTGTTAAACTGTGCAGGCAGAGGAGCTGGAAATCAATCCGTTTTTCCAACGCCACGACAGTTTCTTTACAAGGCAGGTCCTTGCTAACTCATTCACTCAACCCATCTCTCCCTTCTCCAGGTGGCAGCACTAAAGACAAGGCACATGATTTCCCCGAGGCCTGTTCACATCATGAGGCTGAAAGCTCCTCCAGAATTGGCAGCACAGCTAAAATCTAATCAGGTGCTTGTGTGCAACAGACCTAGAAGCAATTGCAATCAAGTCAATTGCTGCATCTGATTACACATGAAAACCCTCATGCCGCTAAGTGTTTTGCAGTCCTTAATAAAATGTGCCTGTCTTGCCTCAAATGGCATCAGGCAGAGTTGGTGGCTGGATTTTTTTAATATTAAGAATTACCTGCAAGGAAAGAGGGGAGGAGAATAGGATGGCATTACAAAAGGCAACAAGTGAAAACAAGGTAAACAAATGCCTAAAATACACTTGTTGCCTCATATGTCTTCATCACAGCAAAAACAGGACCTTCACTATAAACTCCATAGAAATCCAAGCAATTCTAGGAGAAAAGATGACCAGATGCCCACAGCAGCTTCACTAGCCTCATGAGAGACCATTGCACAGGTTGATAAAAATCAGTTCTCATATTTCTCAAGGATTCAAAGCACAATGAGGCTTGTGGCTGATTATGTTTTGCACTGCACTTGCAGCAACCACAGTGCACACACAAACACCCCTATACAAAGGGACTTCACAGGCCCAAACCAACCAAAACCCCACAGAGCAGCTGGAATATGCTGAGTTCTGTCCAGGGGCAGCAGAGGAGAGAGTTGAGAGTTTGTGGGTGCGTATTAAGGGGCAGGCTGGCATGGGTGACACTGTTGTGGGTGTCTATTACAGGGCACCAGATCAGAATAAGTGCATTGGTGACAATTTCCTGATGCAAATGGTGGAAGAACCCACTAGGAGAGGAGCACTATTGGATCTTGTACTCACCAACAAGGCAGGTCTAGTTGAAGCAGTGAAGGTTGAGGGTTGCCTTGGTTGCAGCAACCATGAGATGGTGGAGTTGAGGGTCTCATGTGGTAGGAATAGAAGAGCCAGCAGAACCGCAACCCTGGACTTCAGGAGGGCCAACTTTGGCCTTTTCAAGCAACTGCTAGGGGACATCCCATGGGACACGGTACTGGCAGGTAAAGGCGATCAAGGTAGCTGGTTAACATTCAAAGACTGCTTTCTTGAAGAACAAGAAAAGAGCCTTCCAACAAGAAATAAGTCAAGGAAGGTGCCTAGGGACTGGAGGATNTAAGATGGAACATAGGATGTTCCACTTAAAAATCAGAAGGAACTTCACAGTGAGGATGATGGAGCACTGGAACAGGCTGCCCAGGGAGGTTGTGGAGTCTCCTTCACTGGAGATGTTTAAAACCCACCTGGATGTGTTCCTGTGTGACTTGGTCTAGGTGATCCTGCTGTGTCAGGGGATTGGTCTAGATGATCTTTCGAGGTCCCTTCCAATCCCTAATGATTCTATTATTCCCATGATTCTACACGGGTTCCTTCTAGATTAGTTTGTTTTTCCAGATTTTCTAGCAAACTGCACAAGGAGAGGCTGAAAAATCCTAACTGATTTTTTTCCTGTTGGGCTGTCATTAAAATGTTGTGTATTTTGCAATCATTTTGCATCACGACAATCCACTAGGGGCCCCTGAAGATACTTTTGATTTAAATTGGGACAGCTGGCAAGAAGAAAGTCTACTTGCAAACGCACCATTTCATACACCCCGCAAACAACGCTCTTCTTCAGCCAGCAGCACCATGCCCACATCTCCCATGCATGCTCAGTACAGCCATGTACTATTTACCAGATGTACTGTGACCACAGAAGTGCCCTCCCTTGGCTGTCACTTCCATATCTGCACAGCTCAGGTTCACCGCCAGTGCCGAGCACCTACAACAATACGTGGTGTCTCCTGAGAGAAAAAGATTATATCCACCAGACACACAGCAAGAAGCATAACCATTTCCAGAAAATCCCACAGCGAGGAGCCCCAGAGAGGTTGCCTCAGCATATGGAAGAAAGAAAGTGGGAAGAGAGGGACTAATTAGACAAATGCCAGTCTCAAGCGTTTTCTTATGTATCAGAAGCTCCCAGTGTAGAATAGAGTCTAGTGATGCTACAGGAATGCATATTGCTGTAATAATGAGTGAAAGCCTGGAACTGCCACCTGTCCTGGAGCAAGAGGCTGCTCATTCCTTCTGCAGTAATTTGCAGCTTTGAAATGCAAAACTCTGTAAGGGAAAGATCATCCCCTTGATGTTTTGACAAAGGCAAAAAGGGAGCAAGGAATTGCAGTGGAAGAGGAAAGCTCCAACTCAGTAGCTATTTCCAAGCACACCAAACCACCTCAAGTTACAGCAGAGGATTTGACTGTTTCCTGGATTTAAGAAGCAAGGGTGCAATTTGAGCTGCTGAATTAGCAAATGTCACTCCAATCTTCAAAAAGGGTAAGAAGGAGGACCCAGGTAACTATAGATGAGTCAGCCTCACTGCCATTCTAGGAAAGGTGATGGAACAATTCATCCTTGACATTGTCTCTAAGCATAGCAAGGACAAGAGGGTTATTAGGGACAGTCAGCATGGCTTCACCAAAGGGAAGTCATGCTTGACCAACCTGATAGCCTCTTCTGAGGGCATAACCAGGTAGACAGATGATGGCAAAGCAGTGGATGTGGTCTATCTTGACTTCAATAAAGCATTTGACACGGTCTCACACAGCATCCTCACAGCCAAACTGAAGAAGTGTGGTCTGGACAATCA
Source organism: Rhinopomastus cyanomelas (assembly GCA_013400115.1). NCBI lineage: Eukaryota > Metazoa > Chordata > Aves > Bucerotiformes > Rhinopomastidae > Rhinopomastus > Rhinopomastus cyanomelas. Next base: position 212,128 of record VXBP01002044.1, on the reverse strand, counting down.
TCTAGTGAGGTGGGTCATGAGCTGGCTGCAGGGTAGAAGCCAAAGAGTAGTGGTCAATGGCACGGAGTCTGTTTGGAGGCCTGTATTTAGTGGAGTGCCCCATGGGTCAGTCCTGGGACCAGTCCTATTCAAACTAATCATTGATGACTTGGATGAGGGATTATCATGCACTGTCAGCAAGTTTGCTGATGCCACAAAGCTGGGAGGAGTGGTCCCTTCCAATCCCTAATGTTCTGCGTTTCCTTGCGGTTGCAGATCAGGATTTGACAAAAACACTGCACAAATCCATGTCTTGGAGGGGAAGCTGCAGCTGGAAGCTGGGACCCAGACCATAGAGCATGTCTTCTTCCAACAGTGAGAGTCTCTTGAGGAAAGACTGAGGTCAACAGCTAAGTTCCAGGGCAGAAAACTGTACCCTAGTACAAGTAAAGAAATTAACACTGTGATATGTTTCATGATTATCAGTAAAGAATACTGAGTATAAGGAATCAATAAAATTGTTACTATTTTAACTTGAGGGCAATACAGCTAATAGCCCAAAACACTACCACCTTTCTCTTGAAGTGACTCTGCCTCCAGGAATAAGGGGAGATCTGGATGCTCTCACTCTTCTGTGCAGTTCTACAGGTCCATCATACCCAGCTTACCCCTTTGGTTTGCTTGGGAAGGCCCCTGGTACCTCTTCCAAAGTCAATCAAGATAATAAGGAGCCCTTTGGTCACCCTGGAGCTGCTGCTGAAGTCCATTCATAACCCCAAAGCAAAAGCACTGGAAAGATTATGGCAAGTTCAGCACTGGAAGAGGCACCACTGAAAACATTCAGCAAAAGGATGAGGCTGTGCTTGCCTATTCAGAGACTCACATCAGGAATTAAGCCTGCAGTGCTCATTAATAATAATGGGATCTAAATGCTGTATTGCATGTGTCATGATGGGAAGGCTCCTTCTGCTACAGCATGGGGCTGTCCTAAACAGATGATTTCATTACAAGTATTGATTCTGGGAATAAATATGAATTCAGCAAATGTTGCTAATGAGCTTCTTAACCCAGCAGTATGTCCTCCCCACAAACCACAAGCACTCACTAATTTAATACATACCATATATCAATACTGACAGGAAATCCTAAATCCACTGTTAATGGCGAGAGCAAAACCAAAAGCTGCTCCCTCAAATCTCTGTTGAAACTTAACACTTATAACTTGCCTTTCCACATTCTTATTTTTAAATTTGTTATTTTCTTAGTAGGCAGAATGTAGGTATAAGGCCTGGGAATAGGCTTTCTGAGAGGGGTCCAGGATGTGGGTCTCTGCTAGTCCTTGAAGAAAAACAAGAGATCTAGACAATACTCAGAACACAAGGCTTTTCCTGAGCCTGCGTACACACCTGTCCCAGACACAACAACCAGCTCATGCCCTATGTTAAAATACTGTGTTCAAAGCAGTCATTTCATACCCACTCCAGTCCACGCTTGCAATTCCCTTTCCTTCTGCGTTTCTCCTTATTGTGCATCTCATTTAAACTGATTTGGGGGCCTGAATTCTACTGCTGCTCACTCCTGCTGAGTACAGAAATAAAGAGATCAGGATTTTAACCACCTTTCTCCAATCTGGCAATACACCTGAATGTTCAACTCCCAGTTGGTCCACAAAATACGAGCACTACCAAGTCCAACATTGAGTCCTCCTCTGCTGTCTGTCTGCAAACCAGCTCTTTCCCCAATAATCCCACACCTCTTCATTCATATTTCTTCCTCCTCATGACCTATTGCACCACCAGATTTTGCACCCATTTTGCCTCCTATGTTTCAACAGTTCTATATTCAAAAGGAGGGAACTTTTCTGCCTACAGCAGTGAAGTAACTTTCCGCAGTAAATAAGAGAAGATTTGCAAGGATTTTCTCCAATGAACTTGACTTTCACTTACTAGTTACTCATAAACATATATGAATAAAAATGTCTATCTGGAACATCTGCCTTTTTGCAAAGGAGAGATTCACAAGCTTTACATATTGTCATGAGCTGGTGCTTTCATATCCTTCCTTTGCAGGGAACATATGGATGGGCTGATAGTATTAAATAGTATTAGATTAGTAGTCAAGGGAAAAATCTCTGATCACTGTGCATTAGCTCTGCTTTTCTCTGCTCTGGCAAGTTCAACTTATCATTAAACATCTCAGAAATGCCAGCTCTAAAAAATCATTTCTACTTTGATGTTATTTTCCACCTCTGAGAAATTGCTGCTCACTTTCTGGGATCTGATTTTTATTAGAAACTTTTTTAAAGGCCAGAAAGCTAGAAATGCATCAACAAAATCGAACAACTCCATCTCTAACTCAAGAGCCAAAACCCTTCCATATTGTGGTCATTTTTCCTGGTGCACATTTTTCAATCCATCTCACACTCCCCCTTCTTTACTACACAAGATTATGAAAGGAAAACTTCTTTTCTAGCCAATGTTATGATCTATTATGTTATATGAGAACACAAGAGCAGTCAGTCTGGGTTTAAACAAGTGTCTGTCCCACTATCCTTCCACAGCACTTAAGAGATGCCCATTGGTAGTCAAGTGAGCTCACAGAACACCTCCCCCCAAGCATATCTTTCACCCTCATCCGTGCAGTTCTTGGCATTGTCTTTGTGCTCACAAAGGCTCATTTGAACATAACTAGTTGCATGTAGTTTATCCAGCTCAAGTTCAGTGTTAATTTATGATAAATAGCTGGAGCCAATTTGTTGCTGAAAGAACCAAGTACTCTCTTTCCCATTCATCTAAATGCCTGTCCATTGCACCTATACAGACATGTGGAGCAGAAGACACTTCTCACTCTTGCTAGTCTCCCCAGGGAAGAGTTCTCACAGCGAATGTTCCCCCCTTTGTGTACCAATTAGTTCTGCTCATCCAGCCATGTGTCATCTACTTGCTATCTATCAGCTGTATGGATCTGTAGGCCAGAACCACTCTCATGAATAAGCACAAAGTTATGGTCAGTTATCAGGACCATCACCAGGCAGGAGAAGAAAGTTCACTAGGGGAGAGAAAAATGTTTTATTACTTTAAGATGCCCTTTTGATCTTATTAGAAAGGAAACTGGGAGTAGAAAGTTAATGGAGATAAGGGATAGCTGGCACATGTTGGTTTGATTTCTTTTTTCCAAGCAGGAAATACATATATATTGCCATGTTCCCTGTTGGGAAATCCTGAGTGGCCTTTAAGCCCTGCTAACAGAGTGTAGTGCTAATGCAGCACCAGATCCAGGAGGGACTGTTAGCACAGGAACATCTTCCCAGCCTGGGTTTGGCAAGGAATGGAAACAGCTCCAACCATGCGTTTAGGTCTCAGAGCTGCAACCAATGTGCCTCCTTATGGCCGGTTCACAATAAGACTGCTCCTGCCCATCCTTCCTGAGCACTGACTTAATTCATTGCACTCAGCTAGCCTCTGGTGAGAAGAGCCTGCTAACTAAGGAGCCGCTAAGGATGCAGAATTGGGCAATGTGTGTTTGCTATTCCTACCCACAGGCTGGCACGAGGCTTTCTTTTTCTCCTATTGATTCAGGTATCCTAATGCAAGGACTTCAGGGTATTCTCTGCAAACCTTTCCTGTAGATCTTAATAAAAAACTGTACTATATAAAAAAACCATAGGATGGGGGCTCTGCAGAGACCAATCGTGGATCATTGCTAAGAACATTTAATGATCCTTGAATTCATGAAGAGGAGAAAGGGCCTTGCTTCTCCCACAAGTCCATTTTATCCATGATGAATCAGGCCCAAAGAAAAAGACAGTGATTTTCTTTCAGATAAGTTTCTACGGGTTTGGTTCTGCAAAGCAAACACTGAGATGAAACGTAATTGAAATTAGTTGTTTGGCTGGCTGTGTCTATGGATGGATCTCCTGATGTCTATCAGAGTGTGAAGCTTGGACCACAGCAAAAGCACAGTCCCAGGTATCTTCTCTAGTATCTACCAAAAGCTGCCATCATGCATGGGCAGTACAGATAAACTCTCCTTAAACATTTTTTTACGAAGTGGAGAAACTGGCTTCATTGGAGACTTCTACCTCTGCCAGATTAGTTGAAAATTCAATCCATTACAGTCTCCATGCAGACAGAACACAGACATCGCTTAGGCACACACAGGGAGCATGGTTACGTAGGACAGAGGACTAGCTGATCCAGGATCTTTCATCCATTGTTGATTAATGCCCTCTATTTTAGGAAACGTGTTTGAATAAGGCAAATATGCTGTGATGCTTGCCGAGTATTTTTCCAGCCCTCAGGATATCCTGGTAAATGTTTTCCCAAATGAAAGAGGATGCTGACACGGGTTCAAAGCAAACAGAAACAGAAATAAAGGCAGTGAGACCTCAAGGTGAGGCCTTGGATAGAGTTTAATCAGGCAATGAAGCAACTTAGAGAAAACAAAAGGGTGTTGTTAAATCTATAGCTATGTACAGAAAGAAGACAAAGCCCAAGCAAGTTAGAACACACAAAGAAGAAACCTCCGTCATAATGCCGTTACATACATTTCTGAGAAAAACGAGCAAAGAATTATGTAAGCAGTTTTGTTTCCAGCCGGGGTTCCTGGGGCTGTAGAACACACACACACACTCTTAATGGCACAAGGGGAAGGGCCACCTCTTGCCATCTCAACTCTCTCATTTTTCCCAAGCAATCTGCCAAAGATTTGAGTTACGAGTCCTTTCAGCTCCATTCTCCTGCTTACTCAAAACATTCCCAATTTTCTCAGCGGCAAAGTGACAAGCAGTTTCTCCTCCAGCTGTTTAATCAGTCAAGGTGTCAACAGCCACATGGCTGGCCACGTGGCGAGCACACAATGGCAGCAGGGACCTTCCTCCTCCTCCTCTGGGCTTTGGGCTCTCCCTCTTTAAAGTTATCTCATTGTGTTATGTCTCCAGCCTTGTTTAGTTTGCTCAGTGCAGGAAGGAATCTGCATTGGTGGTTTCATCACAGCATGGGCTTTCCGTTGGCACCGCACCGCACGCCTCGCCTCAGCACAGCTCAGTTCAGCCCGGCAGTAGTGAGGTGCAGGATGTTTCCACCATCCTATACCATAACTGCTGCCAGTACAGCATTCCAGCCCAGCCGGGGCCGGGTTCAGGACCTCGGGCGTCCAGGGGATGCGGCGCTGGTACCACGTCTGACACCCCCAACACACACCCAGAAGAGCGGGGTAGATGGGGCCAGACCTCCCTAGCAATGCCGGGAGAGGAAGGAAAGGCACCGGTGGAAAAGGAACGACTCACCCCCGAGCCATCTTTATTAGCATGTGGGGCACCTGCAAAACACCCCTAGTCCCTGCCTCTGAACCAAGCACAAACCCCATTCCAAAGTTCCCCCAGCTGAATCTTAGTTTTCAGCCCTAGGGTGCTCACAGCTCTTGCAGCCCAGTGCAGGACTTTTGTCTAGAGATAGCCCACATTAAGGAAACAGTAACCTAGCAGATAGCTCTTAATTATTCAGCTTCCCTGATCAGCAATCTGGAGAGAGAGGTTTCTTTCTGAGTTCTTCAACTTACCACAGATGCCCGTGAAAAGATAATTTTTCTTACCAATTTGTACACTTACATTTCACCTCCACGTAAGCTTCTAGCATCTACAGAATCCGCAGCAATGAACTCCATGGCCTAAGGGTATGTTTTGGGAAGATTACTTCCTTTTGTTTGCTCTAAGGCTGCCTCATGACAGTCTGGTGCCTCCACATCGAAAAAGGCACCGGGCTGTATTTCATTCAATCTAAAAGAAAAATAAAAATCTTCCTAGTCAATACAATAAAGTATTTGACCTGCAGGATGCCCAGAAAACCAGCATCAGGCTTTCGAAGTTCAAATACGCGTGAGTTGGAAGTTTACCCATCCCCTATATCAAGAGATCTGAAAAAGTTCTGGGACTCAGAAGAGCAAAAATAAAGGAATGGAAGTTCTTAGTCTGCACTTCCTTTCTTTCTAAAAATTGTCCACCACATTTTGAAACATCAGATGTTTGACTGACTTTGGAATCCTTTGTAAGCTTTTTTCCTGTGTAATTAATTAGGCTACCTTCTCCATATAAGATATATTAAATATCATCCTCTGACTGCTGGAATCAAGGGAAGCCCTCCAGCTCAGTTTGAAATAGTTAACTAGTCTCCAAAAGCTGATCTTTATTATTCAGCTTTAAAAATCCAAAAATCAAGATTTTTTTTTTCTCTATTTTGGGCTTCCCAACATCTTGAAGAACTACTCAGTTAGGCCTTCAGAGTATTATTTATTAATCTGCTCTGAAAACCTAAAATAGAGGGGGAAAAAATCAGATTATCAATGTCTTGAAGATTGATGAAGGTGATTTTCATCGACTCTCTGTGGAGGAAAACTTAGGGCTGCTAATACCAAATATAGGTCAATAAATCATTCTAGTAAGAGTGACCTAATTAACACTCAGGCCCCGATTCGAATGCATGAAGCTCATTATTTTGACTCAAGGTTCATTCTCACAGAAAAAGAAAAGAAAGAATTAAACTAAAAAGCTCATGAAAAACTTGTGGAAGTGAAGATCCTGGACAAGATCGGAAGAGGCTGGCTTTTGTGTAAATGCTGCTGGTTTCCCAGTCCTGGCTTGCTCATGAACAAGGGGCTATAACAGGAAGCATTTTCAGTTAGTCAGGTGCAGGAGAGAAGTGTAAAGAGTCATCATTAAACACAGAGGTGGCCGTTATACTCCAGCGCCAGAGTTAGCGTTATCCAGGAGAATCTGCAACCCTGCTTGGTCAGGCAGCAACTGGTGATGACCAGCTTTGTGAAAGCATCCCTTGCCCAACTGAAAGGATCCACGGAGTGCAAACAACATCAAACCACACAGTCGTTGTTGCAGTACCTTGCTGTTGCAGACAGCATCTCCACGTGACCTATGGCCATGGAATACACAGGCACAGGCCTGACAGGTAGCTCTACAGACCTTAAGGATTTCTCAGATCCATTGACTTGCCACCACCTGGGAGCCAAAATCAACTGATCACCCAGCTACCTAAGCACAAAAATTAGTACCTAAATTATTGTGATGGCCCAAGACTCAACCTGCAGAGTTCCTTTCACAACCCTTGTTGACAACTCCAACCAGCCAAAGTTAGTATTTTGTCCTTGATTTTGTACTAGAAGACGAGCAGTGAACAACGGAATATGCTATGCCGGATGAACAGAGGTGTATTTTTTCTGAGTGTCACACGTACATTCAGAAAGATTTAGATCAGAAAGTGGCCAGAGCCTGTTTTTTGATGGGCAAGGTGGATTCTCTCGGTGATACAAATAACAGCAGTTGCATTCCAAGTAAGCATCAGCACAAGGGAAGACAGCCTGCCCACCCACACTCAGCCTTTGAAAGAGCTAAACACAAGACAGTTTAGATACAGCTAACCTGGGAACTAAGAAACTATTTCTAGTGGATGGAGAAGAGGGTTTCTAGAACAAGAAAAATGCAGATGTCAGGCTGTGAAGCTGAAACTTTACTACATCACAGAGATTACATAGTGTAGAAGCGTAAGCACCTGCAGTGGAGCAGAGCTCTTCTGTGTCCTGTAGTCCTGCCTTTACACGCAAAATACAGCCACGAGGCTCTGCACAAATACAGGTTTATGTGCATGGTTCTTTTACAGTCTCTGGGGAAGGGGCAGGAAACTGGGAAACTGAATCCATTTATCTTACTAAAATAAAAAACCCAAAGTGGAATTCTGTTCCAAACAGCTCCCTTGACTTAATTAACTAACATCTGACTCAGTGCTTGATTGCAAAGCCTGCCATTCGAAACCAGGAGCCATAACCAGCAGTTGTTCTTTTTCTATTAGAGTAATTGAGGAGGGTGCCACTTGATTAGCCCATGGCTTTATTCATTAATTTATCATTTCTTTGTTTGCATTTGATTTTGATTGATTTTCTGTGCTCTTTGCAAATGAGTGGGTTGTCATGAATACAAAAGAGCTTCACACGCAACCACTACCACAGCTCTGTTTTCCTGATGTCTTCTTCACTGAGATGCATCCTGTTGCTGTTCACCAGCTTTCACTCACAGCAGCTGCTGGCTGTACCAATGAATCATAGAATGTCTAAGGTTGGAAGTGACCTCAGAGATCATCTAGTGCCAACCCCCCCACCATGGGCAGGGACACCTCTCACTAGACCAGGTTGCCCAAAGCCCCATCCAGCCTGGCCCTGAATACTTCCAGGGAGGGGCCACCCACAACCTCCCTAGGCATCCTGTTCCAATGCCTCAGCACCTCATTGTGAGGAATTTCTTCATAAGATCTAATCTAAATCTGTTTTAGCTTGAAACTAATGTGGAGTGGGTCGGGAGTCTGCAAGTTTTTCCATTTATCCCAGTGTAAGTTCCACACTAAATGTAAAGGGTTACTCTGAATTTTTAACAGCATGCCATAGTACGATTCTAAAGTCCCTTGACTCAAGCGTAAGCAAGCCTGAGAGATACAGAGAGTGGCAGCCTAGGACCGCAGAAAAGTAGAATCTCACCTGTTAGGTTAATGAGGTAATGATTAAAAGCCTCTGGGATGTGATAATAAGCACAACAAGTACTGATAAGTTGAGTATCCAGATACTATCTTTTAACATTTGTTGCTTGATAGGATGCTGTCGTACCCAGGATGATCCTTAGAAGACAGATAAGTAACCCTACCAGTTTTTCCAGTAAAAGATCATCCAGCACTGAATTAAGCCAAACTAATTTTCATTAAATGTAAGGTTTCTGGAGAAACAGAGAAAGTGAGGTGCTCTCCTTTTCACCTCACAAACGAAACTATAGCGATAACGATCCTGCAATATCCATCCATGCTTCCTGGTATTATAGAAACACTGCTAAGAAGTAATTACAGAGCCAAAAACCACACTATCTAATTTGAGGCATCTTACAAAAGGTTCCTAGAGCCTCTGTGAGCTTAGAAAAATAAAACACTGATCACTACTCCCAAATACACAAAGACACAGGTGGGACCTAAGCAGCCCTTTTTGCCCGAGGACTAAAGTAGCAACGTTGCTTCCAATTTTAGAGCTGATACACAACAGATGTCAGAAGGTCATTGAACAAAATTAGATCGAAACCGCAGACAAGCAGAACTTCACTTCAGCCCACATCTCCAAACATCTGCCAGTTGGCAGAGAGCAGCCCAGCAGGTTAGCCATGTCCTTTCTGCCCACTTGCTAGAACAAATGGTGCTATTTCATTCTGCCATGGCTGCAGGCAAGAGATTAACTCTCAGTCTGATGAATTGAGAGAAGAACTAAATGAAGCAACTCAATTTTTCCATTGGGTTCTCTAATCACCATTCACCACCTAGTAGGAAGAATTGTAATCTCAGTTTTTTGCAGACTTCCTTCGAGGTAACATGATGGTGCTGTGGAGCCTACACAATGCAGAATGCAGTGTAACCATACAGAGCTGTACGCAGCCTCCGACTGTTTAGCTGCATTTTTAATGGAAAGCTGAGTCCACATCACACATACAGTATCTTCCCTGTCACAAAGAAGTTGGGAAGATAAGACGTAAAGGGTTAATACACAGTCTGCAAATCCTCCCTGCAGTGAAGCCACACAGAAAGGTGAACATTGAGTGAGAGAGAACAAAAAAAAACAGTGCAGGAGAAAAATCCTAAAATTCAAGAGGAATAATGAGGAGTCACAGTTTGAGAGGTAAAGACAGCTACACAGAAGGGCATGAGGTCAGCTGGGATATGAGGAAGTGGAAGGAGGGTTTTAAACAGTGAATTGAAACTAGAGAAGATCATAGAATCATTAAGATTGAAAGAAACCTACAAGATCATTCAGTTCAACCATCAACTCAACCCCACCACAACCACTAAATGTCATCCCCCAGGGCTACATCTACTCGCTTTTTGAACACCACCTGGGATGGTGACCCGACCACTTCCTGGACAGCCTGTTCAGTACTTCACCGCTCTTTCAGTGAACACATTTTTCCTAATGTCTAATCTAAACCTCCTCTGCCACAAGTTGAGGCTGTTTCCTCTTGTCCTATTGCTAGTCACTTGAGAGAAGAGACCAGCTCCCACCTCTCTGCAACCTCCTTTCTGGTAGTTGTAAAGAGCAATAAGGTCTCCCCTCAACCTTCTCTTCTCCAGACTTAACAACCCCAGTTATCTCAGCCTTTCCTCAGTTGCAATGAAAAGTCTCAGTGGAGGAGTCCTGAGAAAGTGAATATGGGGCACATATTTGTGACAAAAATGTGACACATTTTCCATGCTTGCTCTCTCTGGAACAGAACAGCCAGAACCTTGTTCCCAAGGAGATGCTGGTGGTGACTTCTGGCTTGGACAAGTACTTTCCCATCCAAAATGGCCAAACCCCACAGTCTGGAATCTCCCCGCTATGGGGGATGCATAAAGCTAGGTGTTAACATCACTGGTCCTCAAGTCTCCTATGTCACTTGACTTGCTTAGAGCACCCAGGAGGAACACACCTGATGAATGTGTCTGTATTGCCCACCTTTCATCTCCACCCCACTACAACTTCTCACACCTGCCCATTAACATTTCCCAGCTTGAAGAGAGGGCAGAGACTGCTTCTGCCTTGTTGCTTGGCAGTTAATAGCAAAAGGCATTGGGCAGGAAGCCTGCAGACTCCCTGGTGCTAAAAGCAAAGAAAGTTCTCCGGCGTGTGGGTTGTCTGATCACCTTCCTGCACGTTGGGTTTCAATTGAATTTTTGGCTGCCTTGGATCACAGTGTGCAGTACAAGCTTCTTCTTGTACACGAGTCTTTCATCTGTTATCTAGGCAAGGTGGAAATAAAAGACTGGGCCACAGCATTCAGCTAAGGATTCTGAAAGGATTGACTTGCCATTCCCCATGGATAGTCTGAGATCATACCAAGAAAGAGTAATTGCTAGAAGTTTGTCTTGAGCCAGCTACAGGATTGCTGTTTCACGTTCTCAAGGCTCTGCAGTAGGAGCAGACTGAGTCTAGAGCTAAATTGCTACCAAAGAGCATTTTAAACTAAGGTCTCCAGACCACACAGCTGGCAACCCTGGACTTGTGATCTTATCATTTATATTTCCTACAGAAGTCACTGAGGGAACTGGGCTGGCTTAACCTCTCCCAGCAGGTATCGCTCCTTGAAGCATTAACATCCCCTTGGAAACACAATTTTGCCCCTCACCACTAAAGGAATCTGCACAGTAGATGTCTGCACTGAAGGTGGCTAAACTGGCCTGATGTGCTACAGAGAATGCAAAATTTAAAAGGAAAAAAATGGGGGGGGAGAGAAAAAAACCCCAAAAACCAACCAACTGAAAAAAACCAAACCCCAAAACAGTTCAGATATAGTGACTCACACTTGAGTTTTATAGGTTTAATATGATTTACCGTGCAACAAAATACTTTCTTGGTATGGCAATGTAAACATTCTTTCCTCTAGCCTCATTCTTACAAGGGCTTAGTTCCTTATGTGCAACTAAGATGGCAACACAGCACACAGAACACGGAATGGCTTAGGTTGGAAGGGACCTCAGAGATTGTCTAGTGCCAACCCCTCTGCCATGTGCAGGGACACCTCTTACTAGACCAAGTTGCCCAACCTGGCCTTGAACACTTCCAGAGAAGGGGCATCCACAGCCTCCCTGGGCAACTTGTTTTGGTGCCTCACCACCAGATGTTTGCCTGATGCCCAGGACACAGCAATTTCAATGTCTCTGAAATGCCCATGACCTAAGGACAATAGGGCAAGGACTTGAGGGAAAGAGAGCAGAGACTCATAAAAGCTTTAAAAGTGCAGCCTCAAGGTCTTGTGTACAGCATGCTCATATCCTCTGAGATTGGATGTAGGCTGTGTGTTGTTGGGGAGGGCTTTGAAATATACTGGAGAGAAGCCCCACTGCACTACCAGCTTCAAGTAGAGCACTCTTCTCAGCATGCAGGTAATGAGATCACACCACATCAAAAGTCAATTAAGACTTTGAAGCTCTGAATTCACAAAGACAAACTCATTTTTACAGACTTTGCCTTTCCCAAGCTAGCATTCCTGGCAGGCACCTGAAAAGAAACGCTAACTAGACGTAGAGTAAATATAAACAATTACTGTGTTTTACCCGTGTGCTATCCCAGCGGTACTTGGCATTTTAAGAGTTTAAAGTTTAATTACATTTTTGCTTTTGGTACATTGGACAGCCATTCACCTATGAACAAAAGCATCTGAGAGGGTTTCAAGCTCATTTAAAACACTCAGAAGCAAAAACTGCTGAAGCGTGTGAGGCTGGCTCTGTGCTTTCATGTGCTACAGAAGAAGGTATGGAATTATTTATGCGTTCCCTAAGTGGGGCGCTTTCATTGTGCTTCCCTCTAACTCACAAACTCTACTGGCCCCCTCCACACTTGCAAACACCTTCAGTAATACACTGAAATGTTTCTTGCCCCGTTGCACTGTGTGGAAGTTGGTATTTGAAGCTCTGCCCGGGCTGCAGATGCTACAAGAAAGGGGGGAAAGATGATTGAGAATCATCACTCCATTAATCACAGAATTGCTTATTTATTCAGACTTTTCACTCCCAGCTTCCTCCAAGCACCTTGGTTTCTGATGCCTTTCATAGAGGGAACCCTTCACATTGAATATTTCAGAATGCATTCATTAGAAAGAAAAATTCACTCCAAAGGACATGGCCACAAGGTTATACACCTTCCCCACAGGAACCTTACATGGTTATGTTGGGGAGACGGAAAAGGCCATGTAGCAGGCAGCCCTTGATTTTCATCAGGTGCCAAGGAGGGTGGACAAAGGCACAGAGCCATCAGGACCTCTGAGCTGGAAAGGCTGAACAAAAATTACAGCCGTAGCATAGAGTTGTGCCCTGTCACCACAGCTGTGGCAATCAAGGGCAACATTTTCAGACTGGCCCAGTGGCCAGGATGAAACTGGGTGTGAAAACTCACCAGCATTCAAACTGGCCTTCGTCAGACAGTCAACACCACCAGGACCCCAGTCCAGAGGAGGCACCTGGAAAGCAAAGAGCACAGCATGCGACCTCAGAGGAAATAAACCCATGCAAGTCTTTCATGCGTCAGGATGACACAGACAGAGGTGTGCACACACCATCCCACGCTCCGGTCCCAGGGACGTTACAGCAAGTGGAGGGTTCAGCACAGCAGCGATGCAGGCTTGGAAACACCCCACTGCAGCGCCTGCATGGAGCCAGCGGGTATGGAGCCAGGGGAACGGCCATCACCATGAAAAACTGCACAGGTTTCCTACTCACCTGCTTATATCCTGTCCACACAAAATTTGCCTCCTGTACCCGGCTCTTGCTGTCCTGAGCACTCACCTGCTGTCACAGGCACAGAGGCCCTGCTGTGCTCAGCCTCCACCAGGCTGTACTCTGGAATGGGTGAATTGATTTCGCTAAAGCACATCTACAAACACGTTTCTTTCTGCCTGGCAAATCAACGCAGCTCCACAGGATCAGACCAATAAAACATGAAGCAAGCTGGGGGTCTATTTCCTCTGCCTGAAGGGTGCTCCATCATGCCACGCTATGATTAGTACAGTCCCACACCAGCAATCTCTTCCATTTCTCAGGTCCAGTCTCAGTAGCAGGGTGTAGCAGCACATGGTTGTTTGTTTTAATCTAATCACCATTTATTTTCCGTTATCCAGGGAAAAGAGAAAATCACCCCCACAAAGCCTTGAATTTCTTCTGGCTCTGAGCAAGATGCTTGCAGAAAGACAGTGCCTGGCCACACAGGTTCTGATTTGAGGAAAAGATGGAAAATGTGTTAGTAGGCAAGAAAAGTACAAAATAAGAGCATGAAGGAGCAGAGGAAAAGATATGTTCAAAAGGAACCGGGTAACACAACAATACTAAGGTTTCTTATACATGTATGTACATGACTATAGTTATATATGTGCAGTCACCGTGTGCCTGTGCCTAAAGCTGTGCAGGCAGGTGTAGGAAGTCTGGGGCTCCTTAGGAAAGCCATTGTTTTCATCCTAGTCTGTGAGGGAAATATGCAGCCTGGTGTGATTTTTTCAAAGAGAGTAGGGGGAGCATTTGAAGATGCTAACTGCTACGGTGTCTTCTTCAGCTTTCATGAACTGAGGTTCAGCAAGGCTTCTTTCCTCAGCCCAAGATGTCCAAAGGATTCACACATGCACACACACACATGCCTGTCTCTGCTCAAATGCTTGAAAGGCTGTCCTGGCCAGCAGCTACCCTCTAAGTCACAGGGAAAGCCTGTCTTTTAGCAGCAAACTTTGTGAGAAGCCTCTGAACTTCCTCGCTGCTGTTTCAGGTTTTGTTGCTGTTTCTTTTTCACCTGCAGAAGATGGCTAAGGAGAAACAGTCTGGCTCCTCTGTGCATTTAAAAATTATTTTGCATGTCCCCCACTGGACTCAAACAGCTGTTTTTAACTTCTTAAGTGAAAAAAAGAGAGAGAGAGTGCATTCTTCTGGTACTTCCTTCCCACCCACCAGACTCTCCTCAAAAAAGCCACGTTTTTCCACTTCTGAACAAAGTTTCATGGCTGAGAGGCAGCATCTCCCCATGGTCAGCAGCCTCCAGTCTCCACTGTTGCATGGGGAAAGGCTGCAGAGCTTAAGGCATTGCCTTGGTTTCTGACTGGGTCAGCTGGAGCAAATCCCAGTGCAGCACTGCAGCACAGCACTCCTTGCCAACGGAGAGAGAGGCTACCGAGGCATTTTCATTTCAAGGTCACACAAACTCAGGTAGGCTGTGTGTCACGTCTGGCTGCTGTCAACGTTTTCAAAACCTACCTGAAAAGCATGGCGATTGGGTTCCTGATCCACACATCCAAACCCATACTACGACTACATGTGCTCTTGCAAAAATGGTCTAGATAAATGCCCAAGGTTACGTGCTCGTGCGGACTACCTCTACTCCTAGGATGGCCAGTCCTACCAAGTCCTGCTGGTTATCAGCATGAAGTTTCTTACAGGTTTGCAGAAGGAATAGAGTTGTTTGCAAGACCAAGTCTTGTGCACTGGATCTTGAGCAGGACTGGATTGGACTGATCAGGCCACAGAATCCAGAACCATTTCAGAACCAAGACTCTACCAGTTTACGTGAGGTTACCCAGATGATGAGCAGTCTGCCTTGTTGCAGTTCAGATCTTCTCAATTTTTGAGAATTCCTTTCTAATCACTTATCACTTGCACAGGGAGATGAAACTCTCACTAATTGTTTTTTTTTTTTTAATTAACCTTTCAGACTCCAGTCCTAATGGGACTGCTGCTGCCATCAAGAAATGGGATTGTGGGATTAGCCTTTTCTAAACCAAGGGCCAGATGAGTGGAATTTTAAGGCATTGGAAAGGTAAATCAAGTATGATGTGTAGTCATAACTGATACTAAGCAGCTCTAATTAAAAAAAATAGAGCTGCTCTGACAGAAGTAAAGGCAACTTCAGAATAACCTCTCTGAGGCACCAGCATTCCCATGTGAGAGCCAAATCTAGACTGCAAAGAAATAGTTTTCTGTAAAACCGAGCCACGGTCCATTGGGTGGGTCATGCACATGAACTGAACTGTGACTCCTGGATCTAAAGGCATCAGTCACTTCTGTCAGAGCAGCTTCGGTTGTTGTGAAGCAGGAACCAGGATCTGATGATCCCTGCAAGGGGACATAGGCAAGTTTGCTCAGTATGTTATTTGTTGTGTCTACGCTGTCAGCTGGAGTGTATCCAAGCCCCCTGGCCACTCTCTGATTTACTGGAACCTTTTAGCAGCCACTGCTCTGCCTTAGCACAGTAGTGCTCCAGAATTAGTGAGCCCTGCTGAGATCCCCAAGGAAGGGCTCAGTAAGCCAGGGCAGCAGCAGCCATGGGGAGAAAATGGCAGGTTTCTGTCAATGTCCAGTTAGAGAGATTACGGCAGCTCTGGGGGAACCTTTTCCTAAGACTAGGTAAAGATGTCATACCTCTAAGGCTGACTGAGGAACTGCCTGAGAATGCTGTCACTCTAAACTGGATGCGAGTAGTTACAAAGAAGAGCTTTGTAGATTAATTAAGACCCTTTCCTCTTGGCCAGCAGCGAGTGCTCGCTTTCTCATCTTCTCAAAGTCCTGCACTGGATTGCCAAAGGACCTGTCCTGTGCTCACATACAGAGTCCCTGCAGACACCTCCCTCTGTTCATCAGTGTCAAAGTCACCTTGGCCCTGCTGCGGGCTCTCACATCCTCCAGTCAGGAAAAGGACAGCACAGAGTCAGGGAAGCAAGAAAAAAGGGACTTTGTGGAAAGTCCTCCACAAGCTTTACTAAAATACAGCGAGCTGCGATCCCACCCAAGAGACACTCAAATCGAATCACACTCACAGCACAGGCTCAAAATCAGGTTTGAGCAGAACATCAGGTTGCTGATCAGCATGTTCTCACACAGCAGCTGGGCTGCAGTGGTTGTCCTCCTTAGCCCATGGTAACACCCCAGACGATGCAGCATGGCTTCTCCCCAGGAAGAGAAAAGAAAATAGTTTCACCGTGCTGCACCAGTTGCAGATTAAAATGTGTGAACAGAGGGGAAGTCACCAGTGCCCAGCTGCCTCCCAGTAACACGCTGGGCTGCTTTAATTTGGAAAATTGTCTAAGCCCCATATTTCAGAGTATCTCTTTTAATATGCATGCTGGAGGCAGTTTCTGATGTTAGGCTGTGTAGCTTAGGGCTCTTCCGTGGTCTCTTAAGGAGAACAGTTTATTAAGTTTCCTGACTGCACCCTGTGCAGGTGCTGGGGAGGATCACAGGCATTGCCCTCCATGCCAGGAAGACAAGCACCACTCCTTTTGGGCCGTCTTGCCAGCCTCTCCAATCGTACAGGAGCGATCCCTGTGCTGTTTTATCCATATTAAAGTCCCATTAAGGCTGACACTTATGTAAATGTGAGTGTCTAATCCTTATTAAAAGAGATGTTTAACTCTGAGCTCCTAGAAGAAGAATGCCCGTGCGCTGGAGCCATCCAGGGCCTCTCACGCTCCTGCCTGCTGAGACAAATGGGTCATTTTCACCAGCCATCCACCTTCTTCTCTGTGGCCTTGCCTGCAAAGGGGCCTGAGGAACGCTAGAGACATACTGACACTGACCGATGTGTTCTGTGCCTGCACTGAGGAAAGACAGACAGACGTTTTAATCTTCATTAGCACAGAGCCCTGCATCTGAAAAGGAAAAAACAAGCACTAGGAAAGGACAGAAAAAGCCTGAAAAAGTAACACAGGGCAACCTTCCAACCCTTTCTTGAGGTATGTGGAAAGGACACCCTGACCAGGGGTGTTAAGGGAGTCCCTCTTTTGAGAGAGATGTCAAGATGAGCAATTTTTCCTCACTCTCACATATTCTAAATGATAGTAACAAGAGCTAAGCTGCCGTCCCTCTTCTGGAGTAGTTTCCAGTTACTTTGCCTACATGACTCTGTTTGGTCACAGAATCACAGAACATTAGGGATTGGAAGGGACCTCAAAAGATCATCTAGTCCAATCCCCCTGCAACAGCAGGATCACCTAGACCAAGTCGCACAGGAACACATCCAGACGAGTTTTAAATGTCTCCAGAGAAGGAGACTCCACAACCCCCCTGGACAGCCCGTTCCAGTGCTCCATCACCCTCTCCAAGCAGAAGTTCCTTCTCATATTGATGTGGAACTTCCTCTGTTCCAGCTCACACCCTTTGCCCCTTGTCCTATTATTAGATGACACAGAGAAAAACCTGGCTCCATCCTTCTGGCACCCATCCTTCACATTGCATGCTTTAAAAAGTGACCTCAAAAATGTTTAAAAAGGTGACTCCAGTACCTGGCAGAGAGGGGAAACTGAGGCATATCATGCTGAGGAATCTTGCCTGTGGTCTGAGAGTTTAGGACTAACTGGATCTTGCTTTGCAGCTACAGTGTAATTGAGCCTGCATAGTCCAGGCTGGTGCCAGGTCGCTGCTGGCACTGTCAGCTTTTACTTTTCCAAGGAAACAATTCTTTCATCAAATGATTCCTCATACACATATATTTGGCACGTACACATGGAATTAATTATAACTGCCTCCCATCTAAGCCACATTAACTCTTTAAAGTTCATTCCAATTAATGGCAGTGAGCTGAAAAAACAAACCAAACACCTGCAAACCTGGATGGGAAAAGGAGGCACGAGCTAGTAGTGAGAAGAGCCTGACAGGCTGCTGAGGTCCAGCTGCAGCTGCCCACCTCTGCTTGAGACCTCAATCAATCAGCTACAGCACTCTGGGTAGGGAAGAGAAGCTGAAAGCACAAAAGCCCGCAGATTATTTGCAACCACCCACAACATTGCAGCCTCCCAGATCCACACCAGCCTCTGAACTAGAGGGGATAGAGCTGAGTTCCCTCAACAGAATGATTTCCCTTCCCAAGATACTCCCCAACCTTGGGAAATCGTAGGGCTTCACTTTAGTCTCACCCATCTAAACATACAAACTGCAATAAAAGCAGCATTGCTTTGCATCACTCCATCACACACCATCCAGGCTGATGGCCCTGTGGAGAAGGAAGGCAAGGGAAGAAAGGAAAACAGAAAAACTTCTGAAATTCATGTGAACTATTTCCTGTGCTTCTAACACAGCAGCACTTCAGAGACAGAGAGCACACTGTGCTCATTCCCTCTCCTATCCTGCTGCATTGATATTTGCTTTAATGATCTTTTTTCATTTCTCCTCTAGGTGTTCAGTGGGAATCATCTGCCTCTCTGTTTCCCTACCAGGAGTGAATGAAGCACAAGTACCTTTCGTATTCAGCCTAACAGACTGTTTGACTCCAGACTAAGTTTCACTATTCCCCTTGTGACTTTCATTACCAAGAAAAAGACCATAAGTCAACCTGAACAGGAAATAATTAAGGGAAGGAGGGAAACAAAGAAAAGAAGAAAGCGAGCATTCTCTCTTCAAACACATAATAGCACAAAAATAACACCAAATGCAAATGGCTTAGAGATGCACTAGTCTGGCTCTTCTTTGTCACTTTGAAGGCAGTAACTACAAAGGGCAGATATTTGTAATCCACCAACACAGTGGTAGAGCTAATATGTGCTATTTAACATCCTCCAAAAACACATCCTGGGTCTAGCTAAAAGCATCTGAAGGAAGCTTAAAACCCCTTCCCATTCAGACATCCTTCCAAAACAATGAATCAGGCAGGATACGGTGCAGACTCACATGGGTTAACATTCCCTGACTTGGACTTCAGACAAAGTCAAGGCAGTCTCCTTCTCAGTGTGACTAACCTCAAAATCAAAGGGATGTGGCTTCGAGGGCTGTGTGTTCAAGGCTAAAACACCAAAAATTTACCTTTTCCAAGTTAGGGAGATTTTTGAGGATCATCTGGGTGTTAGAGTGCTGAGGTAGTGGGTAGATGGATGGATGGATGGATGGAGGTACAGACAGATGCATCTTACTGGTTTACTTCATGGCTTACTTTTTTACTGTTAACCATAGGAAACACTGAAGAAGAAAATCAGTACCTTCAGATCTTAAAACTCGTGTGACTTGGTCTAGGTGATCCTGCTGTGTCAGAGGGGTTGGACTAAATGAATTTTTGAGATCCTTTCCAATCCCTAATGATTCTATAATTTGATATCACAACAGCAAGATCTACTCCTGAACCTGCACTTGACAGGCAGGATTTGTTGAGGTAACTATGGCCAGCAGTAGGAGCCTCCAGCGTAACAGCAAAAGTAAAATCCTAGAAAGCTATATGGGATATCATAGAATCAGCAGGATCTAAAAAAAATCAGATTCATGGAGACAATATGTGCTAAGAAGGCTAGTGGTGTCACTCTGCGGCACTACCTGCTTCATTGCACAAAATCTCCTTCCTACAGGTACTCTGCTGTTTGAGGGCAAGTCCTTTTGTTTCAGGAGCTGTTCTACAGAGCAGGGAGAAGGCTGATGGTGGGACACGGTACACTCTGCCTCCAGGCCAATATAAATCACACTCCTTCCAAAAACCACCTAATGGTCATTTCAACCTAGACAATATGTTGCTTAAAGCACAGGAAGAGATAACAGGCTGCAGGTATGGCCCATCATTCATGTTAACAGTCAGAGATAAGGAAAAAAGACACGGTGTAATAACAGCAAATCCCCAGATGCAAGGCAAGGACCAGCAGCCAAGCAGGAGGAGTACACAGCACCAGCTCCTCTGAGCTTCTGCCTCTGACACCTGATAAACGGCCATTGAATCAGCCTTGGTTACTCATCTAAATGATGCTTCCCATAAAGCAGAAAGCTTTAGTGAGGCTGGAAGAATTGAGCTCTGGAGTTAAAGCCTTCTTCCAGCAGAACTACAAAATGAGTTAAAGATAAAATTTGGGTCAGGGCATTACCTTGAGGCAGGACAAAGCGCAGGGGTTGTCCTTCCCTCAAAGGACAACCTTTTACAGCAACCTATTGGATTTGCATCCATAATATTGGGGGACTTGTTTTGGGATGACTAGTTCTGCCTTATTTCCAGGCAAGTGTGTGCTGCAGGGGATTTATTGTCTAAACAAGCTCCCCCATCACACTAAAAAAGTCAAAACCCTTGTTACAAAGGAGAATGCGTCTTCAAATAGTGCGTTTAAGCATCCAACATAATGAAAAAGGATAATTTATACATCAAATAAGAAGCCGCCGCTTTGGTCTGTGATGTTGGGTTGTGTGAAATTCATCCCTTGTGATATCTCCCAGCAGGACCTGTAAGGAACACGGATGTGAGCAGAGTGTCTCGAGTAAAAGTGACGTGCGGAACCGAGCTCCAACTCGCAGAGAGTTAAGAGCTGCTTTATTGCAGCGCTGGGCACACGGGGGAAAATCATCCAAATCATGTGCACCGGAACGCAGATGTCATCAGACCAGGTAGTCTTCTCATACATACACGTAAATGGGGGGGCTATTACAGTTAATTATTATCATGAACCCCTCCTTTGACTTCTCCTGTTTGCATCTGCGCAGTTGGTCTTGGGGGTCTCAGGTGGGGTCTCTTGACTGACACGGAAGACCCTTTTCACAGTGAACTCGTTGCGTTTGGCAAGAGTGCCAAGCTGTTACAGGCCATCAGTCCCAAGCCTGGGAGAATGACCTTGAACATTTTCTTATCCATGTGGCTCCACTGCTTAAAGCTTAATTGTTCTCTCCTTCTTATCTGTACCTCAAGGCTGACAACACTTACTCATCTTTCTGCCAGGCACTTTTTGTGTTAATACCCCCCACATTCTTCTCAGCAAGTCTTAAAGCACATTCCCCTTAACAACTCTCAAAACATTTTTCCCTGGTAAAGCAAAACTATGTTTCACAGCACAGCTCTTCACCAAAGGTAAACCCCTGGGCCAAGAGTTCTAATCCATCGGCCTCCTTATTTCAAACAGGGTCTGCAAACCAGCCTCCTTTAGCAGTGTTCTGTCAGGCTATGAAACTTCAGCATGCCCTTTCACAGAACCACAGAACATTAGGGATTGGAAGGGACCTCGGAAGATCATCTAGTCCAATCCCCCTGCCACAGTAGGATCACCTAGACCAAGTCACACAGGAGCACATCCAGGCAAGTTTTAAATGTCTCCACAGAAGGAGACTCCACAACCTCCTGGGCAGCCTGTTCCACTGCTCTGTCACCCTCACCAAGCAGAGGTTCCTTCTCACGTTTACATGGAACCTCCTCTGTTCCAGCTCACACCCATTGCCCCTTGTCCTATGACACTGAGAAGAGCCTGGCTCCATCCTCCTGGCACCCACGCCTTCAGGACACAGGACAACAGCCTTGTGTAACTTCTCTTACGCAGGAGCAGCCCCAGCCCTATCACATGTGATTCACACCTTGGGCTGTGTCACGCTGACCACATGACATGAATGTTAACAACTTCATTTTAATACCTTTCACTTCCACCCTTCCCATGTTTCCAAACATTAATGCCATCACCCCTCAGTCTCCTTTTCTCCAAGTTAAAGAGACTCAGCTCCCTCAGCCTTTCCTCATCAGGGAGGATACACCTTCCAACCAGGTGAGAAATAGTATGAAGCTCTCTCATGCTAAGTGTTTCATTGAGCTGAAGAGGGAAACTTGTTAAAAATCTTGCTTTGTCAGGACCTTTTGGGTTTTATCAGGAGAGAAAAATCTGGTTCACCAAAGGTGCTGCAAGGCACAATGGTGGTAAGAACATGTTATCCTCACAGCACAACAGGATCCCAAATATATCGAGGACATTTATACAAATAAAATCTCTCACAGTTACATGGAAGACACTTACTGTGCCAACCTCCCAAATCTAACAAAGAAAACAGTAACAATCCTTCTTAAATCCTCCCCAGAGATACCAAATACATTTGCTTCTCTGCCATCTATCATGAAAAGTTATCTCCTCTGGCTTTTTCTCTGTCACACATTCACCTATATAATAAACAACCTCTGGGCACTATGCCCTTAATAAAGCACTGCTCGTTCTATATGGCATGATGGTGACCAGACAGCTCTTTGCCACTTCTGTTAATTTCTGATGATGCCAGGTCCAGCATCAAATGGAGCCAAAAGGACATCACAATATTCCTGTGCATATTCTACCCGTAGCATTAGTGTGTTGAAATTTTTAGCAGTGACTGTCCTCTCCCCCTACTCCTACAGTAGTCCAGTGACCTAAAGGAAAAAAGCTTAAAAGAAAATCAGGTTTTTTTACTATTATTCTATTTACTCAGTTTCCTGACCCAGTCCACTGCCTTTGTATGAGCCCAGTTCCAGACCTTTGTACAAGCAGCGGTTGACTGCGCAGCAGAGATAAGGCCAGCTACAAACGACAAGGGGAAGGAAGGAATCCCTTACTCAGTATCATCATGGAAGATTGACTTGGGAAATCAAAGCTGAATGTTCCCACCTGCTTCTGGGATTTCAGCAATACTTTACTCTCTAATTGTTTAACTGATTCATGTAATTTAATAAAACTAGGACGATTGTTCCTAATACTTATTTACCGGGGAGCTTGTTGTTTTTCCTAGGTATGGATCTCGATCTAATGATAGAAGTTATTATCCCTGTCTGTCCATTTTGTCTTGAGTATTTATGGTCATTATGCTACTAAGGGCTGTGGAGGTACTAATTTGTCAATATCTGCTCTCTGATTTATTTCTCCAGAATATGTTTCTTAATTTATCTGCAAAGATGTTTTTCCCTCCTCCTTTATTTCTCTTCAGCAATAGATCTTCTCTTGAAAATGATCACAAGCACCAGGAACAGGAAAGAAGACCCACACCATAAAAGCCCTTGGCTTTGGTTGCCTTCATGTAAGGTCAGAAGATGGGGGTCAGGTGTTTCTTTTACCTGCTCTAGTACAGTGGGTTTTGGGGTTTTGTGACTCGTTTTCTATTGCATCCCTGTGCCAAAGGTGTTCACTGACTGCTGCACTTACTCACATATCTCACTGGGCTCACGTATTCCCTGTAGGGAAATTTGGCTTCTTCAGGATTTCAACTTGGAACAATTAGCTAACGCCGGTTAAATCTGAACAAACTCTAGAGAGGTGAGGTTTAGTGTAGAAGCACAGACCCCTCCTCCCTTACATTCCTTCTAAGTTTAAGTGCAGGTACAAAACAGCTACAGAGCATTTATACAGCCAATCTCATGTGCCAATCTCTGATGCCATTAGGTGTCTAAATACCTTCAGAAAGCCATCCCCAAGTCCAGCAGCTGGGAGAAAACCACTGCAATTCAGTGTCTGAGCAGGACAGTCAGACAGCAACCTCCTTCATAGCCCAGTTATCTTCATAAACAACTTCAGGACGATTCCAGGCTGAACAATAGGAAAATTCATGTTGAAAGCATGGCTGGGCTTGAAGGCAAAGGCAAAATGAGAATCCTGTGGGAATCTGGCAGGGACAAACACAAAGCCTTTGGGATGGCATTTGTGGGATTTGGCAGATCTTTTCCCCAGTTTTCCAGGAATATCCCACTTGATATAATGCAAATCCTGCAGAATAAGGTGTGAAGAATCAGATTTATGAAGGTTAGGACAAATGGCCTTCCTCCTTCTTCACCCTTTAGTGCTGTCTGTGTCGTACAAGTTGTTCATAGGTCCCATACAGGCTGGAGAAGAGCCTCTAGCTATAGTCTTATCAATGAGAAAATGTGGGAGGGGACTATTATCCTTTCAGACTGCCTTAATTGTAGTGAGTGTAGGGAAACATGATGCAGGGAGTTTAAGCGTCCACTCAGCTTCTTGGAGTTCCTGGGGAACTGGTCACCATTCCTACACTCACCCCATTTCTCACTTTGATTACCTGTTTAGTCACTTGGGGGATTTTTCAGCATCTTATAGAATCATAGACTCTTGACAGGTTTTTTGCTGGCTGAGATAAGAGAGAGGGACTTGTAGACAAAACCATCTCAACAAAAGAGATGTCCTCTTCATTTCCTTCAAGCACAGAAGACCTCAAAACCTTTGATTCTGATTTGCTTTCAGAGGGAAGATCTCAGAAGACCAGGGCTGAGAAGAATGGACCTGCTTGTTGGACAATTACTCAACTGCTAATTTCTATAAACAGAGCAGCATCTGATCTGACACATGCTGGAGGACAGAACCCACCATCCACCTTTGGCATACATAGCAGCTATTGTCCTCTAGCTTTATCTGCACACCCCAGCAGCAAGCAAGTGAAGGAGCCACGTCAAATGCAAAATAAAAATGAGCAATGCCTATAAAAGAGAGATATCATGAGAATCTGCCACTGGGGTATAATGAAAGGCTCGAGCAGGTAGCGCTGATTGTGCAGCCTACCAGAGACCTGTCAGCTTTGATAACAATGGCAGCCATCAATTCCTGTAAAAATGGCAACAGCATGAATTGGAAATTGTGAAGCACCATTTAGGGCAGAAATGAGATTTTCTTCAGAATGCATTTGTCGCCGTGTTCCCACTGGCTTCAAAAGCTCTAGACAGATCAGAAAGAACATGAAGTAGCCAGGGCTGGGAGCTTTCTTTTTTTTTTTTTTCTTTATTCCTCCTCATCCTCCTTCTTACAAAACAGTTTTAAGTGCCAAGAGCTTTCAGAAAACGACAGCAGTTTCAAATCTGCCAAAGAGCAATTTGAAAGTGAAAGATATTCTTTTCAAATTACCTTGGAAAACGATACACGTTCTGAAGGGGGTTTATTTTTTGGAGCATTAAAGGGATACCAAAAATGCAGTTTTGTTGTCAGATTACAGGGGCACGGCAGGGAGGGGGGGAAAGTTGTACAAAATTGCCAGTGCTCCTCTTTACACAGATGTCTATTTGATTTTCAGAGACACCTATGATGAGGTATCAGACAGGACTGAAAGACACAAAAAAGTTGTGATTGTTTGGAAAACATTTTTTGTTAAAATATTCTTTTTAATGTCAACACTTTCGCAAACAGACCAAGTACATGTTAGTAGTGTGGGAAGCACACAGCTTCAGACAATCATAGAATCACAGAAGCATTCAGGTTGGAAAAGACTCTTGGGATCACCAAGTCCAGCCATCAACCCTACTCTACAAGTTCACCCCTAAATCAGATCCCCCAACACCACGTCTAAGTGATTTTTAAACTCATCCAGGGATGATGACTCAACCACCACCCTGGGCAGCCCATTCCAGTGCCTGACCATTCTCTCTGTGAAGAATTTTTTCCTGATGTCTAATCTAAACCTACCCTGTTGGAGCTGGAAGCCCTTCCCTCTGGTTCTGTCATTAATGACCTGTGAGAAGAGACCAGCACCAACATCTCTACAATGTCCTTTCAGATAGTTGTAGAGAGTGATGAGGTCTCCCCTTAGCCTCCTCTTCATCAGACTAAACAGTCTCAATGTCTCCTCATAAGATTTATTCTCCAGGCCCTTCCCCATCTTTGTTGCCCTCCTCTGCACTCACTCCAGGACCTCAATGTCTCCCTTGTACTGAGATGCCCAAAACTGGACCCAGTCCTCAAGGTGTGGCCTCACCAGTGCTGAATACAAGGGGACAGTCACCTCCCTTCTGCTGCTGGTCACACAGTTTTTAATCCAGGCCAGGATATTATTTGCCTTCTTGGCCACCTGGGCACCCTGCTGGCTCATGTTCAGCTGCCTGTCAATTAGAAGCCCCAGATCCTTTTCTACTAATGCTGGTCAAACTTCCTGGAGGGACATGGATTTATGAGAACTTTTTTGTGATGGCTAAAGGAAAGTGGAGCCAGCAGAAGAGAAAAAGTTTGTGACCAATTTTGTCAGCTCCAGATTACAGTGTCTAGGATGCAGAGGGGTTTTTTTTTCTTATTTTCTCTCCACACCCCTTGTGCATGTAAAGGAATTAGCAAATCAAGTTAGCTCCTTAGCTACACATTTTTTAATTGTAAGAGTGGATAGAACATAACAGCACAGGCCTTAGAAAAAGGAATAAAAATCGAGTCAGAAGTCTGAATAGGTTGAACATAATAGCTGTCGGTGCGGAAGAGAGAGCCAGTCTGAGGATTTCTCTCCCAAAATAAGCAGGGAAATTACTCCTATAGGACGGGTGCAGACCTGACACACAATAGAGTATTCTGCTTACAAGTTCCAGTTCTATTTTCTTTATTTTCTGTGTTCTTTGGTTACTTTTAAGCCTTCAGAAAAAGAAGAATGGGTTAAAAGAGGCCACTTTTGAAAAAGCCTAACACACTTAGCATCTAGCCAGTAGACACTTATTTCTCCACAATCAGACAAGACTTATTCCTTCCTTTCAGACCAGACTGGCCAGTGACAGCTTTGTCCCTGTGGCCACAGATGATGCTCATCCACCCAAACCTACATGTGACAATAACACGTGACCCCCTCAGCCAGTATCCAGGAGACAAATTCTAACTCAAGTAAATCAGAGAGGTCAAATCCTTTTCCTGCTGGGGTCAGGTGTTCTACATGCTGGTTTCAGCCCCTCAGCAACCACCAGGTAGTCAGATGAGGAGTTAAGCCTGGTGAGAGAAGTTGCCTCTATAGGAATCCTTTTTCAGAGGGAACCAAATCTGCAGCCCCTTCCCAGACAATTATCCCCCTGCATTCCTCAGTTGTGGCTTTCTGCCTGTGCTAAGTCACAAGCCCCTTCGGGAACATTTTTAAGCTGAAGTCTGTGATTGCATACAATGAGCTTTAAGGTGTGCTAGCACTTGTTTTGCATAGCAGGCAAGGAGACACAACCTTGGTTAACGCTCACTGCAAGCGCTGTGGAAGAAGAAACTGAAAGGACACTTACTTCTACCTTTCCCCTCCATCCATGGCCCCTGAAAGAACATCTGCAAGAAGGCAGAAAAGTGGGCTTTGTGAAATCATTGAGCTCAAAGGGTTGTCTTCAGGGGCAAGCAATTGCAACGTAAGCTTGGGTGAAACACAAACCAATACACTGCAAATAGTCGCCGTGACAGAGCAAGCCAGCAACTCACTGCAGTACTTCTAACTTGTGCTTTCCTTGCCAACGAAAATTCTACGAAGGTACTTGGACCGACTGGATAATTTCTTTATGAATCAGAAAGGCCAAAAGAGGAAACAGAAAGAAATGAATTCTTTTGCACTTCTCCTTGTAGTTTGTTTGCTTTCCTATTTGAGCTTCAAATTTCTTTCATCACATGGCCTGCACTTCATCTGGGCTACAGATGAAGTGTGTGCAGTGAGGATGAATCACAGAACATTAAAGACTGGAAAGGACCTCAACAGATCACCTAGTCCAATCCCCCTGCCACAGCAGGATCACCCACACCAAGTTGCACAAGAATATATCCAGGCAGGTTTTAAACATCTCCAGATAAAAAGACTCCGTAACACCCTTAGGTAGCCCCTTCCAGTGCTCCATCACCCTCACTGTGAAGAAGTTTTGTCTCATATTGATGTGGAACCTCCTATGTTCCAGCTTACACACATTGCCCCTTGTCCTATCACTAGATGAAATTGAGAAGAGCCTGGCTTCATCCTCCTGACGCCCACCCTTCACATATTTATAAACATTAATGAGGTCACCCCTCAGTCTCTTTTTCTCCAAGTTAAAGAGACCCAGCTCCCTTAGCCTTTTCTCATAAGGGAGATGTTCCACTCCCTTCATCATCTCTGTGGCTGTCCACTGGACTCTCTCCAGCAGTTCCATGTCCCTCTGGAACTGAGGGGCCCAGAACTGGACACAATATTCCAGATGTAGTCTCACCAGGGCAGAGTAGAGGGGAAGGACAACCTTTCTCAATCTGCTAACCATTCCACTTCTGATCCACCTCAGGATGCCATTGGCCTTTGTGGCCACAAGGATACATTGCTGGCTTATGGTCATCCTGCTGTCCACCGGGACCCCCAGGTCCCTTTCTCTTATGCTGCTGTCTTACAGATCAGTCCCCAACTTATACCAGTACCTGGGGTTGCTTTAGCCCAGATGCCAAACTCTACACTTGCCTTTGTTATAATTCATTACATTTCTCCCTGCCCAGCTCTCCAGCCTGTCCAGGTCTTGCTGAATGGCAGCACAGCCTGATGGAGTGTTGGCCACTCGTCTCAGAAGCACACACAGATGTGTACACACATGAAGTACCTACCTGTTGCTCTTTCCTCCTGCATTTTGTGAAGAATATTGAGGACCATGTTCCCCCGCCCACACTGAAGTAAACAGCAACGTGGCTGAGATAACAGATTGAAACTAAGGGGGATTGAATTTTTTTGTGTGAAAGATCCAAAGCCACACTCACTTGTGGGTTTTTTTAAGCACCATGTGTATGTACACACCTAAATATCCTCCACCACCAGAAGTTATCATACCTGCTCTTTGAAAGCCATTTGTTGCTTCACAACTGCCAGGGGTGTTTCCAAGCAGCCGCACAGTCGCTGTGGGGAAATGGCATGCATGATGCACATTTAGCGGCAAAATTGGTCCAGCCTGGGGGAGAGGGGTCACAGAGGGGCAGTTTCCTCAGGTGAGATATCAAAAAGCAAAGTGTTTGACCACTTGTGGCAGCATGGCTTGCCAGGGATGTTACCCAGTGGGAGCCTGAGGGCTGGTATTCCTGTGACAGGATCTCAGCCTCCCTGATTACATGCTGCTCCCCACTGGCAGCTCAAGCTGAAGCAAATTTTTCCCTTCATATTTTATCCTCAGACACTGGCTTTTCAGCCTTACCATCTGAAAGCAACTGATGCCTCAGTTTGCAGTGAAGAACACGTTTGTCAGGTAGAGAGGGCAGCCTCAGGGAAAGAGCAGCTCCTTTTCCAACCAGGGTGCTCAGGGAGCGTTTGGAGCAGGCTGAATGGAGCCTTGGACACTCACCTCGTAGGAAAGCCTAGAGACACTCGGACAGTATTGCTGGATCTTGGTGACACACACAAGCAAACGGTGCGGCTGTTAGTGCAGCAGCCATGGAAAGACTTTTGCAGGAGCCAGGGATGCTGCCTGTGTGTCTCTGACGGTAGCTGCACACGGCGGTCCTTTCCCAGCACAACCCCTCACGCCCTGCGTGTCCTGGGCGATGTGCTCTGGCTGTCCCCTTCAGATCATGGAACGATGCATATTCAGCTACCTTCCTCTGGCAGGAGGGCTTTCTGTTCATTTTCTTCAACTCCATAAACCATCTCTTGGTGATCCGTTCCCACTGGAACCAAAGAGTCTAAGCCATCCCTTCCTCATCTGTCACCCAGCAGTGGCATGGTGATCATGAACACATTAGAAACTGGGAGATGTTCACATGCTACCAGGAGCACGAGAAGGCTGGCGCAGGCTTGTCTCAGCTGGCTGGGAAAGAAAAGCCTTGGAAACAGCTTGGGTCTTGGTGTGTGCTTCCAGAAAATCAAGGGCATGTGCCACACTCTTCGTCCACCTTTGATATTTCGTTTCCATCATCATCACAAAGAGGTAATTGATTAAAAATTAATACTGCAGCTCTGAGGTTGCAGTATTATTTCCCAATAAGTTTCTCACCAGCCACAGCAAGGCAGTAAATCTGACACGACATGGTCATCAGAGGGAAAAAATACTAAATTTCACCCCTTTTTAAAGAAAAGTCTATTCAAAATTCACTCCTATGCTTGCAGAAGCTTCCAGGTGTATGGGAGCTTGTGCTTCCCTTTTAAGCAATGTAAGGAGCAGTGGCAAACAGCAGCCTGTTGTAATACTTGGCTTAATGAAGACTTTTCCGGTGTTTGTCAACAAGCTCATCATCAGAAACTCCTCTTTCCCCCAGGATGCCCAAGCCTGTTTATAACATCCACCAACATCCCACTGCCCTACAACTCCTGGCAGCTTTAGAAGGCTAAATCTGAAGTGAGACAGGTCTCATGCTTTGAGTTACTATCAGGACCTCCACTCAACCACTCTTCTTTGCATTTAAATGCCCAGAGGTTCATAACCTGCAACAGAGATTTTCAGCCCCTTGCTTCTTCCCCCTAAGGTGTCATCCTTCCCACAGCAAAAATGTACTGGAAGCTGATAGATTCTTGCTCCAAATCCTGGCTAGAGCAGGGTGTTTATCTCTTACTAACCCCAGAGATTCCCTACATCTAGCCTCTGAGCACTCAGACTGAGTTACTCACCTGCTGTGACTCAATGCTTAGTGTCCTTAAGCCATCTGCTAGGGAGAGACCCTGTTCCAAACAGGGCGTTTTTAGGCAGAGTAGGGATTTATCAATTGAAGAAGGGAACAGCAGCAGTCAAAGTGGAAAATATTGACTGGCCCATCGTGGACTGAAAAGTCTAATAATAACTAATAAAATCACTCCCCTCCCCAGCCCAAAAATCCCTGCTTTTCAGATTAACTCATAGCTGCTCAGGCTCCTTGCCTTCATCCCTTTAACGTTTAACACAGAATATTAATGCAGAAAACAATGCCCTCGGCTCTTTTTCAGGAAGCACTATGATTTAAAGCCTATCATAACATGCCTCTTCATCTTTTCTCCAAGGGAAGATTTGCCCTCCTTCCCTCATAAACCTTCCTGGTAAACTGGTACAGTTGATTAACTCCTGCTCTCCTTTAGACTGGCATTTACTTCCACTTTATTCTTCTCTTGCCATGGCCTTTGTGCTTCAAGGCTCAGCGTCCCCAAACGCACAACCACCGAAACACCTGCAGAGTGCTATGGACTTGAACTGGGCACACTGGTGTAACCTCACTACAAAGCGAAGTGCTGGAAACCTTCACTCAGCTCCAGTTTCTAGAGAAGATAGAACGCAGTAACCATGAGCAGAAAAGGATGACCCTTGCACAAGTGTGTGCACACACATTGTGAACGCCTTCGCCCAACAGCGTGGGCTCCTCCAAGTGCTGCTAGCCTCTGCTGGTGTCTGGCAGCCACAGAACAAACTGCTTCCATTTTCACAACGGAAAATGGCAGAGCTGAAAGCAAAGACAACCAAGGGCAGAGCAAACATCCAGGCATCTAAGTGACAGCCAGGCTGCAGTGCCACAGAGCCCAGACCCCCCGTGTCTCAGCTCTCTGCCTAAACCACAGGGCTATTAAGCTAATAGGCATTAGTGTATGATTTGTCCCTCAGGAGCATTTATTTCCTTGTGTGGTTAACAGTGCTGTCTTGTATTTCTCACTGCCATTGCTGCGCTGGCATTCTGCAAACCTCCTTATTTGTGATTCTTTGCCCTTCTCTCTTGAGTTTCTGTCTGCACTGGGATTAAGGTAGACTGAGGTGTATTTCATCTTGCCTGCTGTAGTAATGATGTTTGCCATGAGAGAAAGGGTTTGATCACGGAGAAGGAGAGGGGAGGATTTAGAAGGAGAAAAGCAGTGAAAGAAACTTGAAGGAAAAGCAACTCAGGCAGAGAGAGGAGATTGAAAATGTTCATTTGACATCTGACGCTTCAGAGAAATTCTTGGCCGTGTCTACTAAACAGAATCCTTTGTGTTCCCTTTCCAGCAGCATCAAGAGCAGCACAGAAACAGCAAACTCATGCTGCAAACAGTCATCAGAATCTCTCATCCTTCAACAAAACAACTCCTGTCCCTGCTCTGAGGTATAAAATGCCCTTCCTGCATTTTATGAGTTTTACAAATCCTAGAAAACAATGTCTGGCTCCATTTTACACGCTGCCGCTTCTCCTTATCCTTTGTGCTTTGCCTTTATTGTATTTCAAGCCAAGGAGTTTCCAAAGCCTTGGCAAAATATTCCTGCTGGTTTACTCTTAGGGAAGCGAGAGGGAGAGCAGGAACAGACAGTGAATATTCTCTTTGATAGAATCATTTCCCCTTGGGCAGCACCAAGTCTGACTTTGCAGAGCTGTATCATAGAGCTGTATCACTGGAAGCAAGTGGAGATGGCCACCCACCATCAAAAGCTGCCCTGGCTAGCACCACTGACACTTTACTTAGTAAACACAATAATTAACCCCATTGTGGCTTGGGGTTATTCACTGCACAAAAACCAGATCCAAAGCTCCTCCAGCAGAAGGAAAATGGTGAGGGAAGCCTCTGGCTGGAAGAGGAGTAGAAGTCATGGTTCAAAAACCAACTAACTGCCCTGGGCACTGCCAAATGTCAGGGGAGGCTCCAGTGCTGCCTAGAACAAGTGGAAACACTTTTTCTGCCCAAATCAACAAAGCTTTAAGGATGTTTCAGGCTTTAAATTGACACTGCACCATGATGGGAGTAATCCTGAGTGGTGGGTGTGTTACAGGAGAGAAGCCCGTGGCTATAGATAGGCACACACCTGCCCCGCAGCAGGGTGCCTGCCACAGGACACCTTCCTACTGGGGCTCTTGACATTCCCCACCACCTAATCAACAGCCACCCACAGTAAATGGGGAGCTGTTTGGGTTTATGATTCATATAGACAAACATATTTCTAGACCTTTTTATACATCCAGAGGGCTGTCTTATATCCATCCAGGAGCCCCTGGACAAACTTATGTGTTTTTACGCGCACGGAACACCAGTTCCACATAAAAATCGCCGAGCAGCCGCGCAGCAGGTCTGCTGTTTGAGACCAAGGTTAACTGTTCAGCCTAGGTATCTTACATCAGACTACACTAGGGGGAAAAAAAGAAGAACGAGGGAAATAATTAAAATCAAGCCGGACAGTGATTTTTGGGTGGATGAAGACGACACGCCTAGGAGAAAATGCCAGGTCCCATTGCCTTTCTCTATATTGATACCACTGCATCTAGCCAGAGAGGTAGGTAGATTGGATCAGATAAATAGATTTCATAGATAATAAATTGCACAGATAAATGAATGGAACATATTTAATAGGTGGATTTTGCATCCATACACCAGCTGCTCAAAGTTTCTCAAACACAGGAGACACTGACAGTCATCCCCAGAGGACGAGACAAATGGAACAGCAATCAGCACACCTCGAGGCTATGTCCATACCAGGTCGCCCGGTACCTCCTAGCCAGCCAGTGCCTTGACAAAGTGCTTCCTCCAAAGGCTACACTTCCCTTTGGGACCGGGCAGCGCTCACGATCGATGGCGCAGACCTTCACACTGCTCCTTCCCCAGCTTCCCGCAGAGGCTACACGGTCTCTCTTTCTGCCAGTTGCAGCAGAAAAGCGCGCTAGGCACACGTAATCACCCACAACACTGAAAATAGAAATAACCTTCTCTTCCTACAGGGCAGCGATTTAATACCGCCAGATGTGAGCCCAAACTCAGCTTCGCCATAAAGCCACTTGAGTTCCAACAGCACAGAGGCGTCACCAAACAGGGACTGTTGCAACGGGCCCTTAATTAAACCCAGCGTGGCGGGACACGGATTTTTTTGCAGTTCCCATCTGTGTTTTTTTCATATGAAACCCCTGATGCTCAGTCTGGGCATAGAACTCCCTGCTTGTCAGCAAGAAACCAACTCAGGGAAGGTTCTCAAACCGCAAGGCAGCAGTGCCACCCTGAGCTGCTCCTGTGGATGTGCAGAGCAGCAAGGCAGAGCGACTAGTTACGCTGCAAATGGCAACGGCACCTTCGTGTTGCCTGGTTTAGGCAGCAGCTCCTGTAGCCACGAAAAAAGCTTTCAAACTTATTTTGCCTTCCTGGCAATTTCCTTTCCTCCCTGCATCACCTTTAGGCTACACCACAAGAATCACAGATGGTGTGGGACCCTGGGAGTGATGCTCCAGTTCCTAAGTCCTTGCAGCAGTGTGGGTGGTACTCAGTGCTCCCAGCCTGGCTACTCACAGTTTGCAGGCATTCAGACACCTGCAGACAGGGTTGTTTGGGAGACCTCAGCAGGGATCGTGTCCCTCTACATATGCATCCCAACATCACACATTCAACACCCACATGGCTGGTCTTCTGCCCTCTGAGAGCACTTGGGTATGGCTGACAATTCATGTGTGGAGATTCACATGGTATTTCTGCTCAGCATCAGCAAGTAGCGGTCTTATATCAGGTGGCTGAAATGCAGTGTAAAGTGAAGTACCCAAAGCCACCTTTCTCCAACTATAGTCACAAGACTGAAGGAAAACCAATCTAAATTGGTTTATTTCTGGGTAGACCTCACTGCCTAACTTCTGCCCACAAAGGCAGTGTGACTGTTGCCCTGCTCTTAAGAGAGTGTGGAGGTATCTGAATGTGGGGAAAGTCAAACTTTCTATAGGTTCATGGGAAAACTCAAAGCACTTATGTCCACACATGCTGCAATTCAGCTCCCCACACCTAACCTATCCCACTTGGCTGGCTGGATTCCTCTTCAGGCAACTGGGACAACATTGTCTGGTCTACGTTAAGCATCTACCACAAGATAAAATGCACTGCGACCTATAGGCGCTTTGCCCGTTGCCGTCCGAGCACTGAACTGCTAGTGTAGCCGTAGCCATCGTCACAGTCCAGGCAGGGGGACTCATGCAGGTTCTGTTACTGTGATCTCGAAGCGCAAAATGCAAAAGCAAGACAACCATGCTCAGGGGTCTACGCTTCTTTTGTAACATCTACTCCACTTCAGCAGTTTATATTTCAGTCCTAAAGTCCTAGTAACACGTGAGCCAGGCATTGCACCCATGTCCATGTTCTCCAGACGAAAGCCTGTCAAGTGTCACCAGTCCATCAATCCAGATTCCCTGGTGGATCTCCACAGATGGAAAGTGAAGAGAAAATCTGACAGAGTGCTAAACCTCCCAGTTTTCCTCAAGGGAAGAAGTTTTGCAATTACAAAAATAGATGCAACTTGAAGGGTTTAAAGGAGACTTTGACAACATGATGTAAAGATACTTAGCCACACATTGGCATTTATCTACAACCTGTGGCTGTACCTCAGCCTTGACTAGAAGGCCTTCTCTCCCACCCCGCAGTGTGCGATTCCTCCTCTGCCAGAGCCACCTTTCACATATCTTTCCCTGTTGACAGCCTGTCCCAGGAAACTTCTCCATGTCTGACGGGCCACACTGCTTCCAGTGGACCGGGCCACCTCCCAGGGTCCATTTTACTTTATAGAATCATAGAACACCGCGGGCAACTTCAAACGGACTACTTTGGTCCAGTGTCCCAGGCACTGCTACACCACCCAGATGCGTTTTGTCGGAGTCCGTTACAGGGAAACGGTGCCGTGCTGCAGAGCGACCCTTCTGTACCCCCGGTAAAGTCACACAAATCTACCAGTCTTGCTGTTGGAAGCAACTGCAAACAGGCTGAGGGAGTTCTGTGGGAAGCCAGGGCTATTAGAGCTACCAAATGGACTTAAAACACAGGCTACTGCTGGTTCTTTTTAAACTCTGTGCTGGTGACTGCAACACGCACTCGCCAGCAACTCATCTCCCTCTGTTTCATTGGAAAAGGTGGCCTCATGTTCTATCTTCTGCTGGAAAACCTGCCAAGCTGTCATTTCCTCTGCCCTTCTCCTTTTGATGACTGGACCACACTCTTTGAGTGCGATCCAGCCTCAGACAACAGATGTTTTATCCTCCGAGGAGTGTATGAGACAACTGGCTTCCCCACCAGTAAGAAAGCAGAAACTGAAGAGCAAAGCTGGTGGCTGTAGGGCTTTATCCTCGTTACAGAGCTCGTATCCCCAGCTGAGAGAAAGCCTGCTTTAGCTTTCCTCCATCGCATCCCACAGACCAGCAGTACCTGCAGGACAATTTCCAGCAACAGCATGAGGCTGGATGTGGGGAGCATGCATCTTGCTGGGGCTCCGCGGCTTCCCTACTGCTCCAGTTTTTTCCCCCCAAATACAGAGCTAGGCTGAGACGCTTCAGAGCTGAGATCTGCGTGAGATGTTTCTGCCAAGGAAGGCAACCAGAACGTGGTGCTAGCAGCAGGATCATAGCAAAAGCCTTGACTGCCATTGGAGTCCTACAAGAGCTGTAAAGGGACTGTTTGAAAGCAAGGAGTCACTCCTGTCAAAACCCAGCTTCCAAGCTAGCCACAAACACACGATCTGAATGTCGTAAGGAAGAGAATTAAGTCTGAAAGAAGCCAGAGGAGGAAGGCACCACTTGTTCTCTATGTGTGACAGCTGAAGACGGCTTGCTCCCCTGTAACCACACACTTGAAGAAGCAAAGTCATACAGTGCTGTCAGTGGTAACACTGAAAGACATTTTTGCCTTCCACAATGGCATTTACAAGGGAGACATGTTTCTTCCAGCCTGTCCTGAGAGGAAGATGAACCTCTAGGAGACGCTGCCCAGCCTAGCACAGTACTGGGGTTTTTGTGACAGGTTTCCTGCTGAGAAAAAACAAATAATGTTACTTCTGGAGATGAGAAGCCACCCACCTCATCCCACGGGAAGCCTCTGGCTACTCTTCATCATCAGCTAGAGAAGAAAGCATAAACATCACCTCACCCAGCAACAGGTCTCCAGCAGAAGACGCCAGCACAGAGCACATCAGGTCCCCTTTGATGCAAGACTCCTGAAGGCACTGGTGAGAGATGCCATCTGCAGCTTCTTCCCACACAGGGCTGTCGAGCAGGTACTTCACCTTCGAGTGCAAGTTTGGCACAGGTCAAATGGGTGCTCAGGCTGCTGCCTGCCCAGCCGTACTGAGCTTAGCCATGGGGCTGGGCTTCTCCCTGCAGGTGGTGGGGATGGCACAGATGTAACAGAAAACCATATCCCAGCATCTAAAAGAGACTAATATCTTAGCAGCTCTTGAAGGAAACCAGATATAGCAGCCAGCAAAACCTGTTCAGGGACTAAACATGACTTAGGGGGAGAGCTACCTGTAATCCAGCCTCAACTACTATGTCCTCAAGAACCTGGGCCCCCGTGACCCTCTGCAATCATGCAGCAAGTCTGGGGCAGGGCAAAGACTGAGGCTAGCTCTCCTGAAGCCTGTTCCAGCTGAACTTTCTCTTCTGACCCATGTACCCTTCCTTAGAGACAATCTCTAATATTTCAAAGCCATCTGAACCAAATCCCTTTTTGATGGCAAGGACTCTGGATTGTACTTATCTTGTTTACCTTGGCATTGGGTGTTTTCACAGCTGCCAGCTCTCCATGGCACAAGGTGCGTTATCAACATGTCGTCTTAAAAAGATCGGATTTTCCAGAAGCGCCTCCGCAGCTCTGACAACAAAACGCCCCGACTGCAGTCAGATTTAGGCACAGAGGCTTCTCAGGCATTGTCAGTCCCCACAGGCACTTATCTGAATCTTCCAGCACCTAAACAGCTTTGAAAATCCAGCCCAAATATCATGCTGTAGCCTCCCACTAGGATGTCTGAATCATTTAATAATCGGCACAAGAAGGCAGCAGCCTCTGCGCAATTATCCAGCTGACAGCTGCTTCCACTAGAGCAGCACTAACATTTGTATGAGTGAGTATCAAAGCGGGACAGCTTTTGTGCATCGGCACAGGAATATTTGGCCAGAAGATGCCTAGGCAGCCTATCAAAGCTGTTGTGTGTAACAACACAGATATCAGCCCGTGGTTCCCCCCCCCCCCTTTTCTTCGGTGGGGTTTTTTCCCCCCTACACAGGCAGCTGCCTAGTGACTCTCCCAGCTGAAAGCAGGCAAAGCAGAGGGGCTTCAGGACTACCACAGCTAGGAGACACCTCATGGCTGGTAGCAGCAGTGGTGTGTTGCAACGGTTTACCCCAGCTACTTGTCCTGCAGAGAACAGCTGCTGAAAAATTGCTCTTTTCCACTGTTGCACCAACGTGTCCCCTCGCCTTTACCCAAGGAGAGCATAACTCCATTTCTGCTTAGCAAGGGGGATGGTTGACATCAGCCCTGACCACAGTTTTAAAAATTATGCTGAGTCTAGACCCTGCCTCCTCTAAGGCCAGCAGTGGGTGTTGAAGTACCTATGTCCTGGTGCTACAGAGTCCGGTATAAAAGCCAGGTACTCAGACACGAAACAAACAGCACCGTGCACAGGCCT
The DNA here is from genome assembly GCA_013400115.1 of Rhinopomastus cyanomelas. Taxonomy (NCBI): domain Eukaryota; kingdom Metazoa; phylum Chordata; class Aves; order Bucerotiformes; family Rhinopomastidae; genus Rhinopomastus; species Rhinopomastus cyanomelas. Next base: position 173,896 of record VXBP01002044.1, on the reverse strand, counting down.
AAGGAGAGCAGGAATTATATGTGCCTGTACGTGCGTGGTGTAGCAGACAAACACACAGAGGAACCAGTTCAGTTGATACAGGTTTTGTACAGGATTATGCACCTATGACAGACAAAACTTTAGGAGGTTCAGTCTTCTTCAGGCTACACTTGATCCCTGTCAGCATCATTTGTACACCCACACACTAACAGAAAGAACCATTCCACTCCTTGTCCAAGTGCTTTGATGGAACCCAAATGAGGGCTTGCAGGAGTTAAAGAGCACCATAACAGTGAAAAGTTCAAGTGGGAATGAAGAAAATTCATTACAGGTTTAATGAGCTGTGTAAAACCCCCAAAGCTCAGAATTAAAAGCTTTTAAAAAGCCTTGGCTGGACTCACTGAGTCATCAAAATTTAAAGGCAGATTTATTCCAAAGGAGATGCTAACCAGACCTTTAGCTCAGTGATGGAGATAGAAGTGGGGCAGAAGAGGATTTTTAAAAAGAAAAAAGGAAATAAAAATCCCTTCAAAGCCAGTGGTAGGCTTGGGCTGGTCAACCTACTGTCCCAGTTTGGAACAAGTTTCGGGGCAGAGACCTTTGGTTAGGGGTTTCCCTGCTCTCTGTTCAACTCCCCTGGCTCACTCTGTCTTCCCGAGAGAGAAAGAGACAGAAGATTGCAATCTCTCCCCTCAGCTACCTTTCCCCCAAGAAACTTGACAAGGCAAATGCAGGCTGTCTCACACAGCATCCTCGCAGCCAAACTGAGGCAGTGTGGTCTGGACGATCAGCTAGTGAGGTAGATCATGAGCTGGCTGCAGGGTAGAAGCCAGAGAGTAGTGATCAATGGGACAGAGTCTAGTGGAGTCCCCCAAGGGTCAGTACTGGGACCAGTCCTGTTCAATCTATTCATTAACGACTTGGATGAGGGATTAAGGTGCACTGTCAGCAAGTTTGCTGATGACACAAAGCTGGGAGGAGGAGCCAACACCACTGCAGACTCTGCTGCCATTCAGTGGGACCTGGACAGGCTAGAGAGCAGGGCAGAGTGAAATGTAATGAACTATAACAAGGGCAAGTGTAGAGTCTGGCATCTGAGCAAGAACAACAGCAGGTACCAGTATAGGCTGGGGACTGAGCTGTTAAAGAGCAGTGCAGGAGAGAGGGACATAGGGGTGCTGGTGGCCAGCAGGATGCCCATGTGGCAGCAATGTGCCCTTGTGACCAAAAAGGTCAACAGCATCCTGGGGTGAATCAGAAGTGGGGTGGTTAGCAGATCAAGAGAGGAGTTCTCCTGCCACTCTACTCTGCACTGATGAAGACCACATCTGGAGTATTGTGTCCAGTTGTGGGTCCCTCAGTTCAAGAATGATGTGGAGCTGCTGGAGGGAGTCCAGTGTAGAGCAACGAGGATGATGAAGGAAGTGGAGCCTCTCTTCTGAAGAGAGGCTGAGGGAGCTAGGTCTCTTTAGCTTGGAAAAGAGGAGACTGAGGGCTGACGTCATTAATGTCTATAAATATTTGAAGGGTGGGTGTCAAGAGGATGAAGCCAGGCTCTGCTCACTGTCATCTAATGGTAGGACAAGGGGCAATGGGCATAAGATGGAACAGAGGAGTTTCTACATAAATATGAGAAGGAAATTCTTTATTGTGAGGGTGACAGAGCCCTGGAATGCTCTGTGATTCTACGTGAGATCATACTAAAATAGCCAGAAAAAGACAGGGCTGAACCACAAGCTTTTCAGCATTTATCACAGAACACTATGGATTGGAAGAAACCTTAAAACATCATCCAGTCCAATCCCCCCGCCACAGCAGGATCACCTAGATGAAGTTGCACAGGAACATGTCCAGGTGGGTTTTAAACATCACCAGAGATGGAGACTGCAGAACCTCCCTGAGCAGCCAGTGCTCTGTCACCCTCACTGTGAAGAAGCTCCTTCTCATATTTATGTGGAATTATAGAATCATTAGGGATTGGAAGGAACCTCCTATGTTCCAGCTTACACCCATTGCCATTAGATAACACTGAGCAGAGCCTTGCTTCATCCTCCTGACACCAGCCCTTCACATATATACCAACATTAATGAGGACACCCCTCAGCCTCCTTTTCTCCAAACTAAAGAGACCCAGCTCACTCAGCCTTTCCTCAACAGGGAGTTGTTCCACTCCAACATCTTTCTGGCTCTGCACTGGACTCTCTCCAGCAGTTCTGTGTCCTTCTTGAACTGAGAGGCCCAGAACTGGACACAATATTCCAGATGTGGCCTCAGCAAGGCATAGTGGAGTGGCAGGAGAACCTCTCTCAATCTGCTAACCACCCCGCTTCTAATGCACCCCAGGATGCCATTGGCCTTCTTAGCCACAAGGGCACATTGCTGGCTCATGGTCATCATGGTGTCCACCAGAACCTCCAAGTCTCTTTCTTCTACACCGCTCTCCAACACGTACAATGGAGCAGGCAATTACACTTTCTCTCCCCCGGGTTTCTTAAACACTCTAAGCCCTAGAATATCCCCTCCTGCTGATGGAGGTGAAAAGGGTGCAAGCCGAGGGCTCTTCTCTTGAGGAGTACTGCTTTCACAAACCACAGGGAGCTGGTCAGCACTCCTCTGGCTGCATCACCTTCTCTCAAAAAATATTGATTTAACAGTCATGAAGTTTTGTGGAACTTCACTAACTTTGCTGACAATCTTAGCAGTAAAAAATGTGTTCAGATGTTTCGCTTTTGATAGTACAGTTTTTGCTTCCACCGAACTATTTAATAAGTGATTAAAATCAGGAAACAGATGTTTATAACAAAATGGAAGTGTTGAATCAGGAAAATACAGAAAACAAGAGTTTTTTGTTTGACAGAATGACAATTTGCATCAGCTCACTGAAATTTTACTGTTTCGTCTCAATTTGCTTTTAGGACAAATTTGGAGTCTCTGGCTAGCCCACGAGTAGCAAATCAAACTTTCAAGGGTACAGGCATCCCTGCACCACCTTCATGAATTAGAAGTTATTGGAGTGGGATAGTAATGGCAGAGAAGGGCTCCGTTTCTGCCTCTTGCCAAACTTCCAGTATTAACAGGAAATTCCTGTGAATCGAGAGAGCTGCAGTTCCTGCAGAGATTTGGAAAATACGTGGAGAGCTTCAAGTCTGCTGCTCCGGCGTCTTTGTGTAGTTCAAGTCTTTAGGATTGCAACTAACTCTGTTACAAAGCCCACGAAAAGCCCATGTAAGATAGTACTGCCCATAAAGAGCTTGTGCATCGAAACAAATCACGATTGCATAAGACCGCAGTAAACCCAAGAACAGGGCTAGTTTTAGGCAGAGACCGTCCTGGCTGTCTCATGCACATCAGGAGACCATTTATTTATACATTATTATTTATAATAAATGGGGTATGCTGTAAACCCGAGGCCGGAAGAAGCTGTGCAGCTGGAATAAAATGCTCCTCAAATGGCTGCTCGGGGGAGACGGAAATGTTTTTGCGGAGCTAATTGCCTCATAAATTGGTTTTATTCTCCTGGCTGAGGCTAATGTCTTCTTTTAAAGTTAATAAAAAGAACTCAATTTGCTGATTGTTCTGGACTGGTACTAGCAGAAAGAGCTGCTCGGGGACTCTGGAGGGGCCCAGACAATTCCTCAAAGACATTGCAGCTCCGATGCTAAGTGGTGACAAGCAAGGTGTTCCCTGCCTGCTATTTAATCTGTTTCCCTGCGATGCTGTCACGCTGAGTACCTTGGGTATCCCCATAAATGTCTGAGGGGGAAAGATTACAACTGACAGCCTCCTGTAGCAGACCACAGGGTTTGGGGATTGAAAGAACAGAGCACACATTTATGCCAAAAGAGCAGGTTATCAGCAAGCACGGTATGAGCTACAGCCTAGCCTCGCCTCGCATAGCTTGGTGCTCAGCACCACGGCTGACCCATACCCACCCGTGCCATGGGGCCGTGCTAACTAGCAAAGCAGTTGAAAGTGCATCCCTCTACAGATAAATCCTGAGCAACCCTGCAAAGGTTTGTCAAACGGACCCCGTAGAGTCACATATACAATCAATGCTCATTGACAACAACCATGTGTGGGTAAAGAATTATGATCCGTCCCCCCAGCCCCAGCTCTCACACAAGGCCAGAGCCTGGAAGCAGGGGAAGAGCACCAGCATGCACTTTTTTTGCTCCGATCCGTTAAGATGAGCTATGTGCAGCTGCTGATCCTTACCACCTTCCTTACTTTACACCTAGAATGAACTGTGAGTCTTTCACAACATAAACTCCCTGCCTTTCTAGCCAACAAGAAACCAAACTCTTTACCCAAGGCATACCTGAATGAAACTCCCAATGAGACAACATAATCCCTATTTTAAAAAATCAATCTCTTTTTGACTTGTTTTCACTGTTTCTTCTTTTCTGTTGAACAAACTTGTCTTCACTGCATGGGGAAAAGAGACAAAACCATGTGTCTCATAGTGATCTAAGCAATAGCATAAACTAGTTCAGGGTGAGGTGGTCTTCTGAGGAGACCACACCAGGTCAGTGACCACCACTGCCATGGATCTCACCCAAACACTACCATGGAACAGTTAATCTTAAGTGGTTAAGACAGCATCCTAACAGTAGATTAGATTGTTTCAAGTGATGGTCCAGGAAAGCTTTCTGGGCTTCTGTCAGACTCCCAGGACTGCAAAATTTCAGTGCCTTTACCGAGGGTCACTCATATGACATTAAATTTGCCAGTGATCTACTAGTAGAATAACCACTGGGCCAAAAAGACTTGGAGGCAAACAGCTGACCAGCAAACTCACCATGTCATCTTCCTGGAGCAGTGTCTGGATGCTCCACCCAATCACTGTAGCCCAGTCACACCAGCCATAGTCACTATGCACAGGGGGTCTTTGATAATCTGTGCTAATTGGGAAGGTGTCCAACCTACAGTTTCTTACACAGACACAATTTTCTCTAGACTTAAGCAGGGACTAACTCAGGGAAAAAAAACCTTAGCAGATATCCAAGGAGACTTCTTAAAACTTAGGCCACTCATGTCCTTTGGGTATTGAAAGGATCAAGTCCTTTCCTAATGCTGAGCACAGGGGATTCAGCTCTGATGCTGTGCTTAATTAAATAGAAATATGAAGAAAGAAAGGCTAATTAGATAGAAATGCAGAGTTACAGGATGTGAATGCTAATTAACCTAATAATAGACAATAACGCCGTTAAGGGGAGTTAAATCGTTTGTTTAATGGATGGAATGATCTATAGTATATAATACGTAAAGTACTTAACAGTAAACATTTAATTACCAACTTCAAATGCATTTTTCTTCACTGTGTGGAGGAAAAGTGTTTTATACGAGCATTCTTGGGTGGTGGTAATTTACGCTGCTGCAATACCATCTGTATCACATAGGAAAGAGCAACAATGCTTCACAGACACGGCAGAAAACCCAAGACACTCTGCAGCACTGGGAGCTGCCAGTTAGGGCAGGGAAAAGAACAATAAAATAGCTGTGTTGCTGCTCTGGTACATCACCACATCTGTGAGGCACCATGTACAGACATCCCCATGGGCATGAGGGTTTGGAAGGCAGAAGATAAGCACTAGACTTCACAACATGACTCAAGGAGCAAGTTCCTGAGGATTCAGAAAAGGATTTCTTGCAGAAAAGCAAAGCCAGCCTCTGGTGTGGGTTATCACAGAATTACCAAACATTAGGGACTGGAAGGGACCTCGAAAGATCACCCAGTCCAACCCCCCACCACAGTAGCATTACCTAGATCAAGTCACACAGGAGTATGTCCAGGCAGGTTTTAAACGTCTCCACAGAAGGAGACTCCACAGCCTCCCTGGGCAGCTCCATCACCCTCACCAAGCAGAAGTTCCTTCTCATATTTATGTGGAACCTCCTACGTTCCAGCTTACACCCATTGCCCCTTGTCATATCATTGGATGACATCAAGAAGAGCCTGGCTCCATCATCCTGACACCCACCCTTCACAAATTTATAAACATTAATGAGGTCACCCCTCAGTCTCCTTTTCTCCAAGCTAAAGAGACCCAGCTCCCTCAGCCTTTCCTCAGTGGGAGCCCCACTGCTCCCAGCAGTGGCAGATGCTCCATTCCCTTCATCTTTATGGGTTATGACGAAAGGTCTTAGAGGGCTGACAGTGTCTCTGGCTGATGTGATGTTTCATGTGATCAGCAGCAGTAAAGCCATGGCCCAGCCTCTGAAGCATCCTGTCTGCTCTCAGTATGAGCTTTCATCATTTTCCCTCAGAGGGGCCAACAGCCCCAAAAGTACAGGTGCTCATCACCTTCGGGGTGTACTTAAGGCACGTGCAGATCCCACGAGTGCCTCCACATGGCTGGATCCCCGCTCACCTAACCACGGCACCACCTGTGGCAGCAAATACAGCACATTCTGCAAAATCAAGTCAGGTCTCTCCTGGAAGCCTCTAATAGAGATGTACAGTAGCAATCCTGGATATTAGAGAGAAGTCACTCCAGGAGACTCTCACAGATCTCTGACCTGGAGATAGGCTCAATTACTCTCTGTAGCACAGGGGCTTCCACTTGGCTTCTGCCATAATACCCAGCTCTGTGGCAGTCACCAAAGGTTCTCTGAAGGGGAATATGACGCCTTTAGGACAAGGACAACAGCCTTGCATGACTCCTCTTACCATCGCAGGAGCAGCCCCAGTCCTGTCCCATTTGTTTCACGCCTTAGGCTGTGTCATGCTGACCAAATGACACGAGTGTGAACAATTTCATTTTAATACCTTTCACTCCTGCTAGAGCTCTTCTTTCTCCTTCCTTACCGCAAAGCAGTTGGGATGGAGGTGATGACCCACCCTCAGTGGCCTCAGGCCCCTAGCCTGGCAGGATTACCTGTGGATTGTTTTATCCTGCTTAGATTTCAAAAACCAGCTTTGCTTGCACATCCTCATCAGTGCATGGCCCTCTCACCCCCCTGTGCCTGGTGCAGTGGTACCTAAATTTCTCTACACCAGTTCCTAAGAGACGAGCAATCCGAGTTACTCTGCCTGAGTACCTGGGACCGCTCCCCAAACAGGGGCAAGACATGGGGTAACAGTACTGCTAGGGAAAGAAAAGCTAGTATTGGACCACCAAACAGTTGAGTTCATGACTCTGGTAACTACCATCTCCCCTCACAGACCTATCCCCCCAAAATGTGAAAAACCATTGCATCAAATACCTATCAGTAGGTAACAGAACTGCTTTTAGTTCTGCCCATTGCTCCTGCAGAGGCCTGTGGCTTGCCCAGCGAGAAGTGATTCCTGACCATGAGCCAGCAATGTGCTCTTGTGGCCAACAGCATCCTGGGGTGGATCAGAAGCAGAGTGGTTAGCAGATCAAGAGAGGTTCTTCTCCCCCTCTACTCTGCACTGATGAAGACCACATCTGGAGTATTGTGTCCAGCTCTGGGCCACTCAGTTCAAGAGGGATGTGGAGCTGCTGGACGGAGTCCAGTGTAGAGCAACAAAGATGATGAAGGAAGCGGGGCACCTCCCTTATGAGGAGAGGCTGAGGGAGCTGGGTCTCTTTAGCTTGGAGGAGACTGAGGGGTGACCTCACTAATGTCTATAAATATTTGAAGGGTGGGTGTCAGGAGGATGGAGCCAGGCTCTCCTCAATGTCATCTAGTGATAGGACAAGGGGCAATGGGTGTCAGCTGGAACATAGGAGGTTCCACATCAATTTGAGAAGAAACTTCTTCACAGTGAGGGTGACAGAGCACTGGAACAGGCTGCCCAGGGAGACTGTGGAGTCTCCTTCACTGGAGGTGTTTAAAACCTGCCTGGATGTGTTCCTGTGTGACTGTCTAGGTGATCCTGATATGTCAGGGGGATTGGACTGGATGATCCTTCGAGGTTCCTTCCAATCCCTAATGATTCTGATTCTACTGTAACCTGCCAAGGAGAATATGATCGCCATTAACTGCCCATGATGAGATAATTAATCACAGACACTTGCTCAATTCCTCTTCCTGCACCATTATTAATAGCTCTGTGGATTGGGCCACGCGGCAGACGGGCAGCAGAGGCTCCTCCACCGTCCGAAGCAGTAGTCCTGCTCTGCAAAAGCCCAGCCAGCAAAGAGGAGAAATTGCTAAGAGCTGCCCCACAATCCCACCTTCTCCTCAGGGTCGCAGAGTGACTCCAGCTCCACTCTGGGACTCAAACTCCATGCCACAGGTTCTTCTCAGGCAGTGTGGGTCTTACTGAAGGACAGCCCTTGTACCAGAGTCACCCTTCGTGCGGGAATGCCATGCAGCACCTGATCCCAGACAACGCCAGTCCCCTGTAGCACGTAATACTTCTACTTCTCCCACTCCCAGGCCCCCCAGGCTCACCTGGTGCTGTGTGACTGCCTTCATCTGTAGAGGCCTCCTTCTCCAGCTGTGTTCCTGGAGCAATGGTGAGGGCTATCAGGGCCAGAACCAGGAGCTTGTGAGCCAGTTACTGCTTCAAATACACTGCCAGGGCTCAAGTGGCCATAGCCTGCACACTGCCAACAAGCCCAAGTGCCTCTTGTTTAGAGCAAGACATCCCTGAGAATGAAATATGCAGTGAATTACAGTGTTCTCCTCAGCTGCCTTCTCCCCTCTCATTTTCTTTGCCTTTCTGTGTGATTGCAATGATCCTACATGAGGAAGGGCAAACAGAGAGCGGGCAGTCTCGTGCCTCCGGGCTGCTGTCCTGCCCCACTGCTCCCAGCAGTGGCAGAGCTGCCCCACTCCATCTGGCAGGAGCCACCAAACCAGGCCAAGGCAGAGCGTAAGTCACCAACCACAGCAGCAGTTTCAGCAGCACAGCCTCCCTCTTCCTCTTCCTGATTTGATTCAGGTCCATCCCAGTGCCGCAGAGGTGAGAGGCTAAAAAGGGCAATAAACACTCTGGGCTCTCTGGAAATAAGAAACTGGGCAAGCTCAGTCTGGCCAGCTCCCATGCTGGCTCTGAGGCTCATACACCCACATGCTAAAGGGTGGCAGTCCATTAATCAAAGTGCTAATTGCCACCAATTTGCATCAGATCATATTCCAACCTTTGGCCAGCACTTGCTATTTACACTGTGTCCTGAGCGCAGCTGCACCAAGCCAGTCTGGCATAGAAGGCAGTGACATCAAAGTACCAGTGCAGGTTGGAGAGCAGAAGGTAGGAGGGAGAAAGGGACTTGGGGGTCCTGCTGGACAGTAGGATGACCGTGAGCCAGCAATGTGTCCTTGTGGCCAACAGGGCCAACAGCATCCTGGGGTGGATTAGAAGCAGAGTGGTTAGCAGATCAAGAGAGGTTCTTCTCCCCCTCTACTCTGCACTGATGAAGACCACATCTGGAGTATTGTGTCCAGTTCAGGGCCACTCAGTTCAAGAGGGATGTGGAGCTGCTGGAGGGAGTCCAGTGTAGAGCAACAAGGATGATGAAGGAAGTGGAGCACCTCCCTTATGAGGAGAGGCTGAGGGAGCTGGGTCTCTTTAGCTTGGAGGAGACTGAGGGGTGACCTCACTAATGTCTATAAATATTTGAAGGGTGGGTGTCAGGAGGATGGAGCCAGGCTCTGCTCCATGTTATCTAGGAATAGGACAAGGGGCAATAGGTGTCAGCTGGAACATAGGAGGTTCCACATCAATCTGAGAAGGAACTTCCTCACAGTGAGGGTAACAGAGCACTGGAACAGGCTGTCCAGGGTGGTTGTGGACTCTCCTTCACTGGAGATGTTTAAAGCCCACCTGGATGTGTTCCTGTGTGACTTGGTCTAGGTGATCCTGCTGTGTCAGGGGGATTGGACTAGATGATCTTTTGAGGCTCCTTCCAATCCCTAATGGTTTTTTGATTTTATGATTCAAATCAGTCAGCTATGAACTCCCTCTAATCCGGAACCTCTTGGGTCCCAAACCATTCTGGTGGAAGGCCAGAATTCTTCTACAGGTGAAGAAAACACCCCATTAAAGAGCAAATCCCACAGCAAATCCTGGAAACTAAGAGCTCACACAGGTGAGCCAACAGGCCCAAGGGAGCTGAGAATTGTCTGTCCAAATGGGTTAGGGTGCCCATGCAGCATCAATACTCCCAACCAACAACCTTGCCCTACAGGATGAAGATTATGTCATCTTGAGTTTAGTAGCTTTTCAAAAGCAAAGGTCTCAGCTCATTCCATATATTGGATTAATTTGATGTCCAGTCCTCACAACACACTGGAACAGAGATGGATGCGAGAAGAATTCATTCTACTGCTGTACTTGTTCAAGGAACGACCAGCACCACCCTCTCAATCCCACATGTCTGTAAGAACTTTCAGTCCAGTGCCTGGACAAACTAAACCTTTTTGAAGCTACTCATCTCTTTGTCCTGAATTATTCCAGCTTCTTAATATAAAGGCAGGAGCAAATGAGAGAGAGGAAGAGAGAAAGAGGCTGACACAGGACTTAGGATGACACAAATTATATTTCTGAACGTCGCCAAGAAACAAAATGGGACAAATCCATCTAGTACTTGTCACTGGAACTGGGCGTCACAGCTCTGAATACAACAGGAATTGTTCAGCTTTGTTTAAACAGAACAAAAGTTAAAATAATGTAAAAATACCACTCAAACCCTAAACACTTCTCAGGTCATTGCGGTTACACTCAAAGACTGAATTAACAGAAGGAAAAGGGATTGCCAATACGTTGCCAAAGTCGTTGGCATTTAAGAGAAGCAATAAGCCCAGGACTGCACCTGGGAAGCCTCGAGTAGGGATCATATACATGAAATGCAGACTAGGGATAGGTTTAGCAGAACATGCTGTAAAAACAGGTGAAGGATTTATAGCCGTATGACGCATCAAAGTACAAGTTCATACAGACCGGTCTTCACAGCTGTAGCTTCTACATCTAGTTCCTTAAAATTTCTGGCCGCCTAATTCTCAGCCCCCGTGTGTTAACTTCACAAGAGCTGGTGGCACAATCCAGCTCTGGGCACCACACGGGACCCCTTTCCACCAGGTGTTTGCTATTCAAACATCTACACGTCAGAACATGCAAGCAAGGAGGTGTCTGTCAAACCAGTGCTGGGTGTGATGATACCTGTGTGGCAAGGAAAAGATTCCCTGTGACAGCTGAGGGAAGAAAAGCTGTTGCTTGTTTTCCTGATACCAGCATTGCCAAGCTTCACTGCTTAGGATTTGCTGGATACATTTATGTCTTCTAGCTCTGCACTTCGAGCTGGTAGAAGTGCCATATGGTACCATCATCCTCAAAGAGCACGGGAGACACTGGGAAGCAGGAGGAACTGGAGAGTGGGGTCAGACACTGTGAGACACAGGGGCTACTGTTTTAGAAGTAGACAGGCCTTTTCTGGGGAAGATTAGCAGCTTTTCCTAGAAGGGGCCAAGAGAGACACCTTCTGCGTTTGCGAGCAAAGGACATTCACTGCTTTGGAGTACGGACTATACAGCATCCAGAACTTCTACAGTAGTGGCAGGGAGTATTCAAACTGTCTGGCATAGAGTAGGAAAGAGGAAACACTGAACTCAAGTGTCCTTTGTAGGAGAGACACCTGTTACTGCGTCCATGCACACTGATCATGCACGTCTTGACTACCCACAATTTGTTTTCAGCCCTAAATAAAGAGCTTCTGGACCTCTCTGAACTAGAAGATGAGGCAGTCAGCATACCAACCCAAAAGGAGAAAGGTAATGCATTATCCCTCCGTCCTCCCCCAGCATCAGCTTAGCCTTGGACCTTTTCCTCAAGACACTGCTGCAAAAGTTAACTGAGCTGACATCCCAATTCCAGGCAGAATACCAAGCCCTCACACCTGCTCCTGGTCATAAGAGACCCCTTTCTCTTGGGGGCATTTGCCTTGGCCAATGTGGACAGTGAGACAGGAAAGAGTTCTACAACTGTGAACAAGGCTTCAAAGACTGTGGCGAAACAGATCACAAAGCAGGACTAGCTCGGAGCGGCTGGAATGAAGCCTGCACTATCCCTTTCACTGCATCACCTTCACAGCCAAGACATGCAAAGGAGCTAAAAGCAGACATCTTGAGGAATGCCCATGGAAAGCAGCACAGAGTACGCAGGTGTCTCACCTGGAACATCACGTTCATTTCCACCCTGAGACCCTTCCCTGATTCTGCCTAATAAAGATGTATTACTGGCATTGCCAAGACAGCAAAAGGGAGAAAAACCAACGCCTTCTTTCTTTCTTATCAGCCTGCAAAACGGTAACTCCCACTGCACAGTGGGATTAGGCTCGAATTGGAGCAGCATCACAAATCTATAGTCATGAATCTGTGACCAAATTGAGACCGACAGAGCAAGAATGTCTTTCTAAGCCGGCTACGAAACCAGTCAGTGGCACAGGATGAGAGATGCTTTTATTGTTCACCCAGTAAACAATCAAATGGAAGATTAGATGGGAAACAGCAGCTTTGCAAGGCCGGATACCAGGGACTCCCTGAAATGTGTCCAGTGTAGCTGATAGTGGCGCAGAACTGGGAAACAGGCTTCTTTAAGTTCTCTTCAGTGGACAATGTATTCACCCAAAAATGCACTTTAGGGTTAACTGAAGCCAGTCATTTCATCAAGAGGCGGCAAAAGCAAAAAGACTTTTAACGTTAAAACATTTTCTTTCAGCATTTTCAAAGCAGAAGGATTCACATGTTTTGCTTCAAAGCAACTTGTTGTAGCCCCAGTCATAATGTTTTTTAAAAAGTGAGAAAGTAACCCTTAAAAATGAATGGTTTGGTTTGAAAGGATTCTTTTTCTAATGTTTCCATTTTTATCTTTTTCATTCTACTGAGAAGACAAAAAAAAAAGTCTCAAGTCACGTTTACAACTTCAGGTCATCCTTACGACTTTTTTCCTGATTTTTCAGTTCAGCCCGCAAACTGAAAAACCACTGTGGGCACAGCCTACCTAGGAGTTCCTGTCCCTCTTCCTATTTGAATCAGTCCTAAGCCAAAGAAAATGATCAGTTCATCTGATGCAAAAATACTGAAGATAGGAGCAGTTGTGTCTGATTACAATGTGCTGAGCACGATCCAGGAAATAAGAGATGTCCTGTCTCCAAAAAACACTGCCATGTGCAGCTTCCTGCTATGCCAGCCTACTCTCATATAAGGCAATTTATGATGTGTGGGTCCTCTCCCACGTTTTCAAACTATGAGACACGATGGTACCAGTTATTTGCAAGCAATGCAGGATGCACGTAACCCACCCTGCCTGCTCTAAGCAAGGGGTTTCGGGGGAAGCAAGCGGAGAGATGGTGCATCTGCCCCACCAGCAATTCTTGAGCATCACTCATGCGACCTGAAAACAACATCCCCTTTTTGCAGAGTGATACCACTTCTGCAGGGACAATACAGTACTGGATAGTTGCTATTCAAGCTCAATAAAATGAAAAGGCCATACCAAGATCTTTGCTGGGACAGTCATCTGGTTCAAACACAGCAGAAGACAACAACAGCAAAAAAAAACCACCCCCCACAATAAATTAGGTGTCGGCACCGCTTTCTAAACGCTCTAGAACAATTAACTTGCTAGACAGGAAAAAAAAAAAAAAATCACAGCTCCAGTACTTAGAATCTTGTTGTTTCTAAAAAAACAATAATCCACAGGTTTTGCATAAAAATAAACATTTTAAGCTGACAGCATTATGTTAACTGGGTCAACCCACTTCTTTAATATATATATTTCTATGTATATTTAAATGGTTTTTTCCTATGAATATTCTGTAAAGGAGTAATGGGAGTCACAAATGCATAAAAATAGATATTTTGGGGAAAAAAAGAGTAGTCATAAAGACAACCCCAGTGAGAAAGAAAAATATAATCAAACAGGGTAGTATTCTCAAGCAACAGCTCACCGTACTCTAACTTGCGGAGTCCAGTCCTTCTACGCTGTGAGCAGTTACTCCTAAATACTATTAGGGTTTGTAACAGCGGCGTAAAATATAAAATCCTGCATGTTTATTAAAAAAAAAAAAAAAGGAGAAGGGATTTGAGTATATGGGACAGATTTTGATGCCTGTAGCATCACAGCAAATAACTAGCACAGTCCATCTCCCAAGCTGAAAACAGGAGGAACTCCAGCAATTCTTGCATTTGTAACAACAGATTTCTAATAAAAATCTGACCCATCCCTCTGAACTAGATTTATTTGTTTTTATATATAAAAGCACTTTTACCCTACAATGGTTTTTCCGTTGTTCTACAACCAGAACAGCTTGGAAAAGGTGGGATTTTCAGTAGTGTGTGTCAGCATTCCATGCACCTTTTAACAAAGCCAACTCCTAACAGTTAGGAAGATTATTTCTTAGTGATCCTGTCCCACTGCAGCAGGAGGTAACTTTACTGTTAAAAATCCCTTCAAGGCAAAAAGATCATGAGGGGTTGAAAAAAAAGCCATAAAAAATTATAATTGCTCAACCTGCTTGCCAGCTGCATCAGTATTCAAGTATAGTTTAAAGTACCTTTGTAGGACTTGAGAGTCTTGGAGGGTCAGACCAGCTTATTTTAACAAGTGTAATATGCACTTTCAAACAGCCTTGTCATCTGCCTGCTGAAACTCAAAAACAAAACTCTAAACCAAACAGGAGCAAAGGAAAGGTCTAGGAAAGGTCTCAGCATCAGTATTAGACGGCAGAGTGTCTTCTTGACACTGACACTTGGATATTTTTGCCTTCCTTTCTAATGCATTAAAATACCATGAAGTCATGCAGCCATTTTAAATAAGTATTTCCAGAGTCCAGTTTTCACAGAGGTTAACTTGATCACCAGCACAGCACTGGAGAAAGCTGATCTAACAATATTTTGCTTACAGAACTCTTCAAAGGAAAATAAGAAATGCAATTCCACAAGTAACAATGCCAATTAAAACCACGGAAAGCAAACTGGTTCTACCTCTGTGGTTTTTTCTGTAGATATTCTTACAGAAAAAAGAATAATTCTTCCCTTATTCCTTTATTTAAAAGCAAATTTCCTAACCAGACAGATTTTGGAGCTATCTTCCATTTACATGAATTGAAGCAATTCTGAAACCGCCTTCAGGGTTTTGGGGGGCAGAGGACTCTCTCCCCCACATTTCAGAGACAGCTAAATGACATCCACTTACTTTATCTTGATCCTCTTCTTTAATTTCTCCATTCCCCTTAGTGTTTCACAGGCTAATACAGCACTGCATTTGAAAGAACTTTGGACTGAGCACAGCTTCACCTATTTCGCCTTCTCCATGCCCTTTCCATGTCGTTTCTTCGACCTTTACAAGTACAAAACTACAGTTTGTGTAACACTGTTTTAAAGGAAGAAAATGAAACACACACACGCACACGTACATTGTATTGGTGAACACTATACACTAAGTATTTCTTTGTCAACAGCAGAACATAAAGTTTGGCCTACTGTAGGTTGAACATGTAAGGAAGGCTGATTTTTTCACGGTTGCCATGCAAGCCACCTTTGAAACAGAACAGATGAACCCACCCAAGAGCAAAAGCAGCTTCCACTCTCAAGCCATTAGACAAAAACTGCCCTTCCAGGGATCAGACTGACATCTCACCAATTCAGTCAACGTAGCATTTAGAGGATCACACTGAGTTGATTCTGCATCAGTCCTCTGAATTCAAATGCTGTTAAAACCAAAGGGAAAAGAGGATATTTGACTTGCCTTATTATTATTAATATCTGTATGTCTTAATAATGCTTTGAATTTCAAGTTACTTCTGAAACCCTGCCCTTTAAGAAGAACACACTCTAAGTTGACTTTTTTCCAGGCTTCTGTTCCTTTAAAATTCTCTCTTCATTTTGCTGCTCTTTTCCAATCATCTGCTGGAAAGCTTGCTTTTTTCCAGCAGAAATGAAGCTGGTGGGCTTGGGCTTTCACTGCACCCGCTCGGTGAAATTCTCTGGGAAAACACCTCGGCATTGGTCAAGTTCCTTACGCTGGATCCAGTCAGACTCCTTCACACCCATCAGCCATCCTTCATCCTGGAGGAGAAGACAAGAGATCAGATGCGAGCAGGGGTGTTTCTTAGCGCAGGCCAAGGAAGTGGGAAGGCATTATCAAAGCCATGCTTGTGTTTGGCTTGGAGACAACCCGGGAAGTGGAGGGAGAGAAGTTAAAAATGCTTTTGTTTCCTTTTAAGCAGGGAGAAGGTGACACCCCTGCAGAGTTGGTACTGAAACCCAGATGGAAACTGTGAACAATTAGCGAGCACAACAGAAACATGTCATCACTTACATCCACTGAAGCGGGAGAAATTCTGCCACAGGAAGTCCCTAGATCTACGGGACAGGAATCACCTATCTCACCTTTCACAATCTAAACATGAGGGGTCTAGCATTCTTCACAGTCATAAAATACAGGCACCTCCACAGTGCAATTCATCCCATTCATCTTGGGCACAGATCTTCACAAAGGTTGAATTGTTACGTGGAGGTGCTCACCCCTTGCTCCAAGTCAGGGCGTCTGTATGATCAGTGTTTTAGGCAAAATGAGTAATTTGCTGTGCTAAAATGCTAGTCTAAGAACTGGAAGTTGAAGAGCTCAATCCATCTTTGCCAAGATGAGGTCAGGAAAACTCCCAAACTTGTGCTACACATGATGCAAGACTCAAGGCCTCTCACAAGGGAGAGACCCTAGCCAGCAAACTTATACACTACAAACAATGATGAATTTTCATTGAGACAAGGGAGTCCTGCCTGGCAGGACCTGTCAAAGAGGAGAACCAGATTTCTCACCCGATGTCTAGCATCAATATTTCTGCTCCACCAGAAGAGCATGAGGGAGACAAGACATTCAAGGGGAGAAGGCAGCACTGCTTGCAGCTCAGGTGTGCAATCATCCTGTTCTTTCCATGCCTTGGAGCTGTCACCACAGAAGCACCCTTTCACTGTGCAAATACACCGAGCTGTTTGCAGTGGGGCAGCCTGTGAGTTAAGAATGCAGCAAGGAGCTGCAGAACTTCCCCAGGGACCTCTGCCTCCAAACTCAGCGTGCTTCACATCCAGTCCTCTGGGAAAGTATGCACCAGGCTCGTTATCACATTCAAGTACATAAACTGCCAGGGCTGAAGTGTTCAGGCAACCAGATGCTTGAAGCTGTGGGGAAACATCATGTATGTGCATGTGTGTCACGCAGCTGTTCTGACACTTCTTTTCTGGGATTGGCAGGAGTTACCCGGGTATTAGATGTTTCCCTTGAAACATGTTCTTTACCAACGTACCTGCACAGTGCAGGAATGATGGAGCCCTCATATGAGGTGATCCATGTGGCACACGCAGCTTTCCACTGCTATTTTGCAGCTTCTGCCTTCTTGCCCTGTGGCAGCAGCTCAGAGCAGCCACTGCATCTAAGTTCCCTGCTCCTTGCAGGCTGCACCGGGTGCCTGCAGGCCCAGCTGGCCTTTGCTGCTACCTTAGAGCTGTGCTCACAGAGTATGTCATGGGAATGGTATGAGACATGAGCCCATCTGCAGCAGCCAGCTGCAGGGGCTGTGGAAAGACTGGCATGCCATAAATCACAAAGACAAATGACTAGGTGAAAGATGCTGGGCCCAAGTGTCTGGGAAGCAGCTTCCAGCTCACAGCACAGCAAGCACAAAAGCTCATCCATTTGCACACAGCATCTGTGCCATACAGCATGCATCACTCCCACTGCATCCTGCTATGAAGGTTCTCCTCAACTGTAAGGACTGGATCACACAGAAGAACCCAGATTGACTCTGGCCAATCCTGAACCACGTCACTTGAAGTGCCAGCTTAGAAGCACTGCTGCCCTCAACCTTTTCTTCTACCAAAAGAGATTAATCCAGACCCAGCTGGCGTACCCACTGACACTGAAGCTGCAAGATGGGGACAAGGATCACAGTGGACTATCCTAAGCTTCCTCCACTCACGTGCACAGTTCACGCACATGTTAACAGCCAACATTTTCTGGCTGTGTATGGTCCAGGTTAGGAAATCAGCTGTAGCACAGGATACGCTGTAGAAAGGTTAGAGGGCTTCGGTGCAGCTGTAGTATGTTAGCAACACTCAGAGCTCACCCTCTGCAGCTTGGAGAGTCTCGAGTTCATGGCTGTTGCACCCACATCCAGCTAGAGTGCAAACATAGGGCATTGAAAAACTCTGCTCCACAAATACCATCTCATACCATAGAAGCTAGGGGAGCTGCTATGTGAGAAAGAAATGCTCAGAAATGCTTGTGCAGGTCAACCCCACTTAGTGAAAAGTCTTGTCTCCAGAAGGAATCACTGCCTCTTCCCTGTACATCACTTCACCCCTGAGCACCTAGCTCTGCAGGAACTGCTGGCGCATACAACATAGCTCTCATTTCATAGGCAGCAGCAAGCTCTGTCACCATAATGCACAAAGTCAACAGCTCAGCCACAGAGAGAATCCACATCTTCTGTGGCCAGTGAACTACCTCATCTGCCTTTTACACCTTGAGGAATCCAGATATTGTTAAAGCTTGGCCAAACCCAAATTGCTGGTGACTACCGAATCAATTTGCAGAATCCCCTTACTCTTCCAAATGAAAAAGAGAGCATGAATTTTCTAAAATCATCACCAAAGTAGTAAAACTGCTGCATATTTTATCAGCTGGAAGTCCTCAAACACAGCAAGTGATGAGGA
Organism: Rhinopomastus cyanomelas; assembly: GCA_013400115.1. NCBI lineage: Eukaryota > Metazoa > Chordata > Aves > Bucerotiformes > Rhinopomastidae > Rhinopomastus > Rhinopomastus cyanomelas. Next base: position 155,293 of record VXBP01002044.1, on the reverse strand, counting down.
TTTACTGAAGGCTTCTAGAAATAGCTCAGATTAAAGGAAAACAGACTGGACCGTCGGGCTGTTCTCTGAGGCTGAGAAACCTGCTCCAGCCTTTGGTTCTGCTGCCATCTCGTGACCAAACGCTGCCTCTTTTGGAAATAACCATCGATCTGCTGAAGTGCAAAACATCTTCTGCTGTAAGCTGCTTTCTCAGAGCTTCAGCGTTTCTCTACAAGGGAGAAAACCTTATGATAAGCTGTGGGTCAGTCCTGCCAATGCCATAGTGATCACAGGGAATGTGCACCAAGTTTAGGAGCAGTGTGGAAGATGATCATGGACTCTATTGGACTCGCTGCATTGGCACACACGCCCTGATAGGGACAGGATGCCACAGCTATTTCACATGCTTTATTGCAGGACGGTATCTCCACTTTCCAAGTGGAGAGTCCAAGCACAGTCCTCCCCTGTGTTGCATGAAGCCAATCTCAAGCTCAGGGACCACTAGTTCTCCTGCCAGCTCCCAGCCACAAACTGATGGCTCTGCATCCAGCCAGCCGACTGTTAGTGGTGGATTAAGCAGCTCTGGAAATCCCATTGGCTCCTCCCAGCCCAGGCTTACTTCCTGTTTTCACTACTCACCTGTTCCTCAGGGTTCTCAAATGGAATCACAAGCACCACATCCCCAGCCTTCAGCTGCAGCTCATCGCTGTCGGTGGCTGTGTAATCATGCATGGCCTGGACCTATGGGGAGAGAAGAGCTTGGGTGAGGCCAGTCTTCTCCCACTCCTCTGTAACACATGACAAGGTTTTCTGCTTCATTTATTCACTGGATGACTCAGGTTGGAAGGCACCTTCGGAGCTCATCTGACCCAACCTGCTGCCCAAGGCAGGCCAAGCTTAGACCACAAATGCCACACCTGTGCGTATAACCCCTTAATGTATTGGCTACATGCTGCTTTATACAGCCTGGCATGCCGTTTGCCTTTGCCATGTGGGCATCTCGGTGAGTCTCATTTAACTTGCTGTACGTGAGTCCCTCTCTGTGCTTCAAATTCCCAAGGTATGGGCCTAAAAACCTCACAGGGGAGAAAGCCCATGTCCTCTTGAATGGTGCCCTGTATAATCTTTGTACCTGGACTGTAAGAGCATTAGAGATGTTAGCTCCCATCTGTGTCACAGCAAGAAGAATCCATAGGGAAGAGTATCCCTTTGAATCTTCATGTGATTGTTTTCTCTTTGGTATTCATCCTGACTCCTATCAACATCTGTGTTACAGATCTTCTACTTCAAAGCACAGTTCTCCACTTCAAGCACTAGAGTCTACAGTGCTGCTTGTAACCAGTCTAAATGTGATGTGCTTCCTATCGTTCTTCAGAGTTTTGTCATTCTTCTGCTTTTGGTAGAACTCCCAGGAAAAAAACCATTATGCAAGAACACGACTAAAGCAGAAGTATTCCTACAGCAGGACTCTACCATTTCTCATTTCAAGGCTGTGGTATGCCTGTGCTCTTTTGCTACCACATTTCATTATGCACATTGCATTTGTGGTCTATCCTTATCCAGAACCACTCCTTCCTCCATACTTCCAAAACAAGCTGCAAGTGATTTCTGGTGTATTTAGAATACCCACCAGACTTCCTTGTCTATTCATATATTTTTCCCCATTCATCCTGGCTTTGTAACTTGCTCAGACACAAGGTCCTCTGATGTTTCCAACTCTTTCTCATTTGCAACTTGCACCAAAGCTTAATCTTTGCAGTTTGGAGCACAACCTCTTGTCTACTATCCTGATAGCTAATTTGTTACAAGAAAAAAGAAAATCACCTGGAACTTGGTGCCCCACTACCTTGTACTCACCTTAAACAGAAATCCTGGGGGCATGTCAGCTCTTTCAGATGAAGCACCTCCTTCCACAGTGCCATTGACTGTAGCTGGGAAAGTTTCCACAACAACAGCAGGCAGAGAGCTCTGGTAGGCAGTAGAAGCCAGGAAAAGAAGAAAAGCCATTGAGAAAAAAGAATCCAAAATTGCAGCTCCAAGTCCACCCTGGTGGATTTACATCCCAACCCTATCCATGGCTTCAGCAGGTTTCCCCAGCACAACAGTCAGTGACAAAGCAGCAGAGAACTGAGGCTATTTAATCTGAAGAAAAGGAAGCTGAACAGGATCATACAGCTGACTAAAATGACCTGAAAGAAGGTTGTGAAGAGGTAGGGGCTGGTCTATTCTCACAAGTAATGAGTGATGGGACAAGAGGAAATGGCCTCAAGTTGTGCCAGGGGAAGTTTAGGTTAGATATTAGGTAAACCTTCTTTATTGAAAGGATTGTCAGGCACTGGAACAGGCTGCCCAGGGACATGGTTGAATCATCATCCCTGGACATGTTTAAAAGTCCTGTAGATATGGAGCTTCGGGACACGGTTTAGCAGTGGGCATGGCAGAGTTAGATTAATGGTTAATCTTTATGGTCTTAATGTCTTTTCCAAGCTAAGTGATTCTATGATTCTTTGATTCTGGAAGATTTATATCCCAACTGTAACCATGGCTTCAGTAGGTTTTTCTCAGAGCACCAGCCAGGAATAAAAAGGACAGAAGAGGCAACATTGAGAAGGTAACCAATACCTTCTTTTGCTTAAGGTTGCAGAATGGCAGAAAAATCTTACAGCTTTTCTAGGACTATAATGCCTGGCAGTAATTATCCACTGCAATCTTGTAGAGCCCTTGCAGACAAAGAACTCAAATGCAACAGCCTACAGGAACCAAGCAGCCATGAGATGGGGCCTAGTCCAGCCCCCTAAAAAGGTGGCAATGTCAGGAAAAACAAGGAACTCTGGATATTCTGAGGATGCCAGCAGTGCTCAGAGGACAGGGCAAGTAAAGTAAATGGTGAGCAAGGAGGAATGCAACAGACAATGCAAGCTTAGCACAGCATGGGCTTTGGGCTGGCTTCACAAAATGGATGGAAGGACAGTTCTTTCTGTGGGTATGTAGATCTTCCAGAAGAGTGTCTTCCTAAGAATTACACACAGAAAATGCAATGGCTAAGTCTGATCTCTGAATAAGAGCATTGTAGCTGCTAAGGTGGCCTGGACATGTTTTTCCAAGCAGCCACACATCTCTTTTCCCAGCCCAGCTGCCCACATCTGCTGTATGGCAAAGGGATGTGACAGAGAAAAGGGACTGCTGTCCCTCAAGGTGCTTACCGATCCTGAATCAGCTTCAGTTTTAGATGCTTCAGCTCCAGCTGCTGCTTCTGATCCAGCTGCTTCAGCTCCTGCATGGGCTGCTTCTGCAGGCTGCAATACAAAAGTCATCAGGGTAGAGAGTTATGCTTAGTACAGCTACGTGAAAGTGCAGAGAAGAGCAGCTCAGTCTGTCCAAACACTCTGTGCTGTTGGTTGCTACCATTTGTTGACAAATAGGTGAGAAATTTCAGGGTTCAGCTAGGTTTCTGTCTCATTCTCTCTCTGCAACCCAGTGAAGCCTGCATTCCCTCACAGCTGACACACAGCTGGCAGTGCCCCAGAGGAAGTCAATGAAAAGCCAAAACCCCTGTGCGCTTCCTTTGCACAACCTAAACTGCAGACCTACTTCACCCATGCAGAGTCTATCATTACATCTAGACTGCCCACACACAAGTCTGCTTGCATGCCAGGGGACAACAGGCTACTTCCAAGAACCAATAGTCCAGGTACGTTTTAGCCTTTGCACACTCCCAGAAACAGAAGTTATAATGTGTCCAGATACAGAACTGAGTCTGGACACAGCATCTACGGGACACCAGGGTCTGGAGAATAAGCCTTGCAAGGAGTGACTAAGAGAACTGGGGCTATCTACTCTGAATACAGGGAGACTGAGGGAACACCTTATCACTATCTACAGCTACCTGAAAAGAGGCTGTAGAGAAGTGGGTCCTGGTTGCTTCAAACAAGTAAAAAGTGATAGGGCAAGAGGATATTGCTCTTGTTGCTCCAGGGGAAGTTCAGATTAGACATTAGGAAAATTCTCTTAGTTGAAAGGGTCATCAGGCTGCCCAGGTTGGTGGATGAATCGCCAGCCTTGGATACATTTTCATGTTGTGTAGATACTCAAGTTAGGGATGTGGTTTAGTGGTGGTCTTGGTAGAGTTAGGTTAGTGCTTCACTTTATGATCTCAAAGGCCTTCTCCAACCTAAACAATTCTATGATTAGCACTGACAATCAAACTGAACTACTAACTTTCACATAATTTGATTTTGTATAGGTCCAAAGAGTGATGGATTTGGATTGTGTTGACGATATTCTATTGTTAAGAATTTGCCACATGGTGTTTGCATACGTTTATATTGTTGGAGAGGGGAGTTCCTAATGCAGAAAAGTTGTCACCACCAGCGAAAAATATTTGCTATCATCTACAAATCACTTTTCTAGAAAGCCTGGGGACAGAGGTTTCTGTGCACAACACAAGTCCAACCAAATACCTCTGATACACTTCCAGCAGTTGAAAAGTTTTCATTCTTCCATGCCTGAAGTCAGGCTAACTCTGTTTTAACACAAAATTAAAACTATTCATTTGCCCAGCCCAGAAAATTCCTCTGCAGCAACAGAGGAAGTATACTTGATCCGGTAACCACAATGCTGCAGATCAGCCCCTTGCAAGACTGGACAGGCAGCAACTGGGAAGTCTTCTGTCAAGAAACTCAGAAGTCTTATTTGCAGCCCAAGTGTCTTCATGGCAAGTCTATCTCCATTTGTTCTGCACAGCGGACAGACCACACCTCTTACAGAATCTCACAGGAGACCCACTGTACTTGCACAACACAGATTGCCACACAGAGATTTCCCATTTCAATACATGTGAACAAACTAAATTTACCGTGCCTAATATGCTTCTGAGGTTTGAGGAACATACAACCACACTTGAAATAAGGCACGGTCCAGATTTCTCATGTTGCAATTCCATAGACCCAGCCCTACTAAAGACCAGCGTAAAGTAATGACTACGGTACCCTTTAACTCTACATCCATCTGGCCATGCACCGGCACAATGCTCCAAGTACTCTTCGAATAACAGCAGCAATAACAAAGAAATAAATCCTTGATTAAATAAAAGCCTTTACTTTACCTTCGGGTGCTCCAATGGTGCCATCTAACACATAATTTCTTATGCTATCACAACTTTCCTCATGTCTCCCCACCACCATGTCCATTTCTCTCACCTATATAGCCAGAGGATATAACAACAGAGGACTCCCACAGCAGCTTTGGTAGTGCAAGGGAAATGTAGGCACATGAAATGCTAACATAGCTACTTCTGTTTAATTAGATTCATTCCCAGGTTGATCTTTATTTGGATTCAGTGAAAGCAGAACTTGGACAGATGCCAGTCCAACTCTATCTGTTCAAGCACGGTTTATAAGTGGGCATGTGAAAAGGTGTTCAATGAGAGCTCCTTTTTAACAAGCAGCTAATTTGCAAAAACAGTATTTAATTACCAGAGACTTTTAATCTGAATTAGTCCCCTCCATTTCAACAAAGGGCATTTTCATATTTTCCTGTTTTGTGTACCTGTGTGCATGGCAAGCCTTATGAAAGCACTCATGGCCATGGAAAGATACTACAGAGAGACAAAGAAAAATTGACCACTGCTGTCATCAAGTTTGAAAGCTTTGCTTATCCCAACAGCAGCATCATACACACCTAGTCTCCAGAACTAAGCCATTTCTGCTGCCTCCAAGTTTCTACGGCAGTTGTTAACTTAATGGCATACAGGATTGTGTAACCATGCAACAAGTCTTCTCTTATTGACAGCTAAGAACAACATTAGTGCAAAAACACTCCAGAAGACTTGAAGAGCAAGAACAGGATTCCCCAGCTATATGGAGCTTAGCTCTAACCATGTGTGGTATGCCAAGAGCTGGTATGGTGAGAACATCTTATCTACAAGTACTCCCTGCTTAATTAAACTGTTCTTTCACTGAAAACAGTTTTGAGGGAGGCAGAAATGGCTCAAGAACACTCCTTACACCCCAGACTGTAAGGACAGCTCAATCAGATGCAAATATATCTCAACCCTGCTCACCTACTTGAAAGACACAAGATCTTCCCTTGCAAAAACACTGACTTCTTTCTTACCAAGACAGACCAACAACACACATACAGGGGAATGACAGATGAGTGATAAACACAAGCAAAACATCTTCTTTTGCACAAGCAAAACATCTTTTTCAACATGATCCAAACTCATGTGAAGGGAACAACTGGTCACAGTGAGCTCTTGGGACAGGCTCTCAGCAAGTGTTAAGTCATGTACTCCTAAATAGTGACTCCAGGTGGTGATCCAGTGCCTGAGACTGGAAAGCTTGTCAGGACTGATACATACCTGAGTATAAGCCACGTGCCTGTGTTTAAACTTACACCATAGGTTATAGTCACTTCAAGAAGTAGATTTGAGTACTCAGACCAAGAGTTTTCTGTCCACAGTACTGGCTGTTTGTCCAGAGTGACTGCAAATTAGCTGTGCTTGAAGTTATCTCCCAATAGGCTACTGGGCAGCAGTCTGAGACCTTCTCAGGTCAAATATATCTAGAGGGCATAAATAAGGGTCTGGGCTTTGGTTCAGATACAGAGCACAAGTAGGGTTCTTCCTTGTTAGCAAAACCCAAAGCTGAGGTTGAAGCAGTTACCAGTTGGGTTTTGGGCCTGCAATTCACCTTCAGTGTAAGTATAGGCTGCGATGTTTCACATCAGCCTTTCTGGCAAAGATGGTCAGTGAACAACAAACACCACAGATAATTCCAAACATACCCAGTGGTACAGACAGCTGAGACATTTATGCATTGCATACAATACCAACAGGACACATGGGAGATCAGAAAGCAGTGGGGAGTGGAGGGTGAGGATGATGCCACAACCAGCGGGATTAAGTTAGAGGAGACTTGCCAAAGGCAAGGTGAGTGAGTTAGCAGGAAAAGGCAATGGGGATTGTGTACTAGTGGAGATAGAAGTTTCTGTGTCAGTCCTGACTTCCAAACAAGCTGGCTGCCACTGCAGCTTCACATGAGGTGTAAAAGTGGGTTCAGCAGTACATGGAGCAACTGTGGTTTGGGGTATGCAGAAAGGAAAAGCTGTGAGGGAAACGAGATGGGTATGTGCACAGGGATAACACTGACACATGCATGGTACATGATGCGAGACAAAAGCCATATGAAGTTCTTACCTCCCATAAATCCCAAGGTAAAGACTAAGCATGTCAGAGAGCAACAAAAATAAAACATGTTTATACACGATTATTTAGTGAGGACAAACATTACAGATGCTGATCAGACTGAAGCAGACATAAACATTAAACAACATATTTCAACTTTTTTTTAGCAATTTATACACCTTTCTCCACTGCATATTCAAATTTCAGCACCAACACATTTGAGCAAGGGGGTTTTCTACCTCTAGTATGAAGGAAGACAGTCAAGATGCATTCAGTTATCAGTGGCAGACCACACAGCCACAACAACAAACCAACCACATCAAAAAAAACCCAACCAACCCACAACTCATGAGTCTGTGGCACATTAGTTTTACTTCCATGTATCAATGCTGACCAGAGTTACTATGATTTCAGAACAAGGCTTCAACTGGTGTCTTTGAATCAGTAGTGAAATATTTTAACCTCTTTGTCACAGTGCCCACCGTATAGGAAATAAATTTGACTGCTCTGAAAACTAGGTGATTTTTGCTAGGTTTTGTACTGTGACTACATTAGAAAACACTAATTTCAGACTCTTAATGACTTCTGAAGCTAACAATAAATACATTAGAATATCAAATACACTATAGCTGAGCAGTTTTGAAAAACCCACTTAGTGTATTGTTAGTTGATGCTGGAAGAGTAACAAATCATTTCATTTTAAGTAAAAACTGTATTTGCATCCTATGCCAGCATACTGAACTATCCAAGTTATAACAAGAGATTCAGAAAAAACAATAAATTTAAACAGAAAGCTTATCCTGGCATGCAGCTTACTGTGAAGCAAGCAGACAAAAAATGTCCATCTGCTGACTTAAAGATCCAAAAAGTGGTAGTTTACCATGCTGATATGTATCAATTGATAATAATTAGTATATTGCAGATGCAGTATTTTAATTTAAAAGAATCAAATGCCTAATGTTTGATCTCTCTAATAAAAGAGGTCTTGTAGCTACAAAAATCTGTGTCATACAGGCCTGTCTGACATGATGATTCTGGAGAAATACTGCAAACATCCCGTTTACGTTTATCACAGATTTCAGTGGGAACCAGAGGCAAAAATAACCATTTCATACATGCAAAATGGAAAGCCTCAGCAAGAACAACAGACAAATTCAAGATGCACTTCAAAGCCCTCAGCCATAAAATGAAGCACAGTCCACCTGCCTCAGACAGTGGGCAGAACCAGGTACAAGCCAGACCAAAAATGAAGTATCATCCTTTTTGACACTACACCAGGCAGCATTGTGCTCAGGGAGAAAGCAGTTTCTTACCTATCAAGAGAGGCTATGTTAAACCCAGAAAAAGAAGGGCTTCACATCACTTGACTATTCATCTGTGCCTTTAGTCACCTTACTTAACTGCCGATTATCCCAGCATCTGTTTATTAAAAACCCCTTTGAGAACTGAGGCTGAATTCTCATTCATGGAGTAACAGTTTAAATCTGTATAGCATACAGAGGTTGCTAACCTAGGGAGGCAGATGGAATATTAAGTTCAACAAGTCAGTCAGATCATCAGAGTAAAGCACAAGCATCCCACAAATGCCTAGTGCCAGACCATGGCCACACTAGTAGACCCAATTCTCATACAACCTCATAACCAGCAGTAAAGACCAAGGTACTCATCTGCAAGACACATGTCTGGGAACCCAGTCCAGCAACCCAACAGCTCAGGTCCACATTATCATTCATGTGGGTGCAGGTCATGCCAACTTGGCAACAGTCAGTTATGAAGAAATAAGGAATGGTGATATGAACCAACCTGGGAGGCGGGCGTGGGGGTCTTCCCCACAGTAGCATCTGGTTTAATGGGATCAAAATCCAGATCCAACAGGCTGGCTCCTTCCTGGAAGGGCCCAGGGGCATCAAACTTGGCAGCAGTGAGGAAGAAAAGCAGTACGAGCGTTAGACACACACACGCATGCCAAGTAGAGGGAAGGTATACAACACCCAGGAGCTAGAGTTGCAAGAGCAGCAGACACGACGGCAATGCAAACACCTGATGTGACCCCTGCCTGCTTGGTGCTTATCACAGAGTCACAAAATCATAGAATCACTAGGGATTAGAAGGGACCTCAAAGCTCATCTAGTCCAATCCCCCTAGACCAAGTCACACAGGAACACATCCAGGCAGGTTTTAAATATCTCCAGTGAAGGAGACTCCACAACCTCCCTGGGCAGCCTGTTCCAGTGCTCTGACACCATCACTGCGAAGAAGTTCCTTCTCATATCATCAACATCAGCAGTTCACTCAAGTACCACTATATACCTAACCCAAGCCTTCTCCACAAAAGTAATCATCTTCCCATCTGGCCAAACGAGCTGACACAGTGCAAACACCTGACCTGCTGCGTTCTAAAGGATCACTGCCACTGACAACCCAGAAGGGTTTCCTCCTCTATTTGTATCTATTCCATAGAGTTTATCCAGCTGACTTTGTACTGCACATCCAGGATAGACCCGCTCCACCAAATACAGAAGAGCTACAGCCCATAAAACCTACCTCAGGAACACTCAGGCAGAACACCTCTCACACTACTGGAAAGCAAGCCTGAGAGACCTCAGAGGGAACTCCCAAAGCCTTTCCTCCTGCCTTTGGAGACAAACACAGAACACAGCACATCCTCCCCAAGGGATCTGAATCATTCCCCAGTCCACAAAAGACATTTTCAACAGTTTCCATTTCTGGAAACCTGCATTCACTAACAAAGCATAAATTTGAGCAACTTTCTTCAAAGTTAGCAACTCCCTTGACTAATTATCACTCTAGCTAAAGACAACAAAGATTCACTGATTACTATTAATAAAAGAGTTACTACGAAGAACGTAAGTCTTTAGTATTCAAAACTGAACTAACACTTCTGGAGTTTAGATTTAACCTAACCACTACAAGATACTGACTTCTCTTCAGCTTCAGAGGAAGCTGCTTTCTCCAGAAAGTTCAGGAATGTTTGCCCCTGCTTCCACTGATCTGCCAGCTCACTGGTCCTACTGTTTCAGCTACCTTTCCAACAACATACAGTGTGGCAGGTTGGTCTCCACTTTTATATCATAGTCTCACAATGGAAAAACTCCCCTTAAAAGAAAGTCCTCTGAATACAAGCCACACCATCATTTTCAGTTCCTCGAGTTTCCTCTTTCCACAATTCTCTCCGTTATGAACATCTATTTGCATGATCCACAGGGATGAGAACAAGGAAGGCAAGCTCTCCCATCTCATCCTAATAAACTGTGACCAGCATGCAAAACCAGCTGACATTCTACTATGTTCCTCCAGTGCATCCAGACCACCCAGAGAAACTCCAACCCCAATCTTTACTTGTTTGGTAGTTACATCAAAGGTTTCAGTCATGGAAAAATCTTACCTGCCATTCAATACATGCAAAGGCTTGCACTCCTTACCTTCACCTAGACACCCCATAAGACAACTCACTGGAGCCAAAACATCTGACAGGAATAGCCCTGGGCAACATAATAAATAGCAGTAGCTGTTGGGTGCTTCAGTCAAGATTTTTCTGGCAACCAGAGTCCTTCTTCAGAACTTCCACCTAACTGAGGGTCGTAGCAGATCACACTCTGGGACAGATCACTGACCAGCTGCAGAAGAGTGTATCTGACTATAGGCTGGCTTTCACATGGAAATACTTGATAAACAGCATGGGGCAGACAGGTGTCCGTTATGATACGGGAGAAGGAAACACAGAAAATTATAGAAGTTGCTCAGTTGCCCATGGTCCTCTCATTCCAAGACTGCTGTCAAATCATCTCTCTGCTCTGCAAGCATTATCTAACGCAATGCAAAATCTGAACTGGACTTCCTTCCCCCTGCCACTCCACCTCTGCTTCTCAGCAGCTGGGTAGAAGGTGGCAAACCAGAGGCAATGGAGCAGCATGACACAAGAAAAAATAGGAAACGAGTTGCAGGTGAGCATTGATAGAGACATTACTTGTCTTTAGTAAGTGTTTAGGAAAATAAATATATATATATATGTATATAAAAAGTAGATGCAGATATTTCATGATGCAGCCAGAAATCTGGTCAGGCCTCTATATTGATAAAACTGGCCATTCTCCTAGATCTGACGCAGAATTCCCCACCCGGGCATCTTTTCTTGCTGTGACTGACTTTTTTTGGTGTGGGCTTTAGACCACAAAGATCATGCGTAAAGTCACAGGCAGCATAAAGCTGCCTTCTCCCAGTACTAGGGCCAGCACGTGGGGATACAGGTTTCATCCACACCTGGGATCAGCAGACCTGGAGAAAGCAGATGGGATAAGGGGGAGCCATAATCCACATGCACTGCTGCTGAATAAACGCACTGATAACCTTCTGGCATCTTCAGCAGCTGGACTTCTCCTGTGTCTTCTATGAATGAAAGTCATCAATGGGCAACATGCAAATCAAAGCCTTCAAGCCACTCTGAGGTAGCCTCCTATCTACCGCATTGCCTTCCTCCTTCACCTGACCAGGTTTCATGGCTTGACACCTCCAAAGAAAAGAAAGGTCAAAAGGAAAACTTCAGAGGCAAACAAATAAAAGGCAGGGCATAGCAGCTAACCTGCGAAGGGGTTGTCACACTTATCTCAGGGACAAAATTGTCATCAAACAGACTGATGATGTTCTCCTGCTTGATGTCCTTGGAGGGGGTGACTTTTGGAGGTGGAGGCACCGGAGGCCCTTTCCTCAACTGCATGCAAGTGAGCACACGGCCACAGCACAGACGTCGACACCCAAAAAAACCAGAGACAAGGAACCAGGTTAGCAACAAAAACTGAAGGTTGGGGAAATTAAAACCACAGGCATAGAGCAAGGTCCAGTCAACTCCATCTGAAGAGAGAGTGAGGGAGGGTGAAGGGCTGAATTGAAACAAAACAACAATCACACGCCTCCAGAGAAGGTTTGGCATCATTAGTTACACTTCAGCCGCCGGCAAGTTTCCCTCTGCAGAGGAGAAGCGTAACACAATTAATATGCATTGACAGGACATGCATACATAATTAGAGCATGTGCAACCTTCAAAAGAATCACTGGGAAGGGACTAAATCAATTTCTTAGAAGACAATTCAATAGAACAGCCAACAGTGTCTCCTTTGGTTATACTTACCACTCCTTAAAGAAAGAGAGATCACACTCAATTTTATCTATTATGGGTAGGTGTCTATGAGGACAGACTCTGGTCTGCCCAGCACTGGTACCCTGGTGCACTGATTATCACTGTAACATAAGAAAGATCTGAAGGAGCTCTTGATGATGTCTTATCACTTCTCGGCTTCAGACAAGAACAAATCAAGCTCCTAAGAAGCCATGATTGCTATGGGCCAAACTCTGCTCTCAGTTTCACCAATGAGCATTGACACTAAAGAATCATAGAATCACAGAACATTAGAGATTAGAAGAGACCTCAAAGATCATCTAGTCCAATCCCCCTGACACAGCAGGATCACCTAGATCAAGTCACACAGGAATGTATCCAGGTAAGTTTTAAACATCTCCATGGATGGAGACCCTACCACCTCCCTGGGCAGCTTGTTCCAGTGCTGTGTCACCCTCATTGTGAAGAAGTTCCATTTATGTGGAATCTCCTGTGTTCCAGCTGACACCCATTGCCCCTTGTCCAATCATGAGATAACACTGAGAAGAGCCTGGCTCCATCCTCCTACCACACACTCTTCACATATTTATAAACATCCATGAGGTCACCCCTCAGTCTCCTTTTCTCCAAGCTAAAGAGACCCAGCTCCCTCAGCATTTCCTCATCAGGAAGATGTTCCATGTGTTGGACTCTCTCTGGAGGTTCCATGTCCTTCTGGAACTGAGAGGCCCAGAACTGGACACAATATTCTAGACATGGTCTCACTAGGGCAAAGCAGAGTGGCAGGAGAATCTCTCTTGATCTGCTAGCCACCCCTCTTCTGATCCACCCCAGGATGCTGTAGGCCACCAGGTCTCAGTGTTGGCTCCTGGCCATCCTGCTGGCCACCAAGATCCTCAGGTCTCTTTCTCCTACACCACTCTCCAACAGGTCAGTCTCCAACCTATACTGGTACTTGGGGTTGTTCTAGCCCAGTTGCAAGACTCTACACTTGCCCTTGTCATATATTTCTCCCTGCCCAGCTCTCCAGCTTGTTCAGGTCCCACTGAATGGCAACTGTCTGCTGGGGTGTCGACCACTCCTCCCACCTTTGTGTTATCAGCAAACTTGCTGACAGTGCACCCTAATCCTTCATCCAAGTCATTAATGAATAGATTGAGTTATCGAACAGATAGGGCTCAGTGCTGTCATGCAACATCTGCGTGACAGCCAAGAGATTAAGCCCAGTCAACACAGATTTAGGAGGGGTAGGTCTTGCTTGACCAACCTGATCTCCTTTTATGATCAAGTAACTCAACTGGTCGATGAGAGGAAGGCTGTGGATGTGGTGTACTTGGATTTCAGTAAAGCATTCGACACAGTCTCCCATGATACACTCCTGACAAAGATGGCAGCAAGGGGCTTTGACAGGAATATTCTATGTTGGGTCAGGAACTGGTTGGATGGACGAGCCCAAAGAGTGGTAGTAAATGGTGTCGCATCTAGTTGGCGACCCAAGGGTCAGTGTTGGGTCCGGTCCTGTTCAACATCTTCATTGATGATACTGATGATGGGATGGAGTCCATCATGAGCAAATTTGCAGATGACACCAAGCTGGGAGCTGGGAGCTCGTGTTGACCTGTTGGAAGGTAGGAGGGCCCTGCAGAGGGATCTGGACAGACTGGAGAGATGGGCAGACTCCAATAGGATGAGTTTTAACAAGTCTAAGTGTTGGGTTCTGCATTTTGGTTATAACAATCCCAGGCAGAACTACAAGCTGGGAATGGAGTTCTTAGATAGTTCTCAGGTAGCAAGAGACTTGGGGGTGTTAGTGGATAGCAAACTGAACATGAGTCAGCAGTGTGCCCAGGCGGCCAAGAGGGCCAGTGGCATCCTGGCGTGCATTAAGAACGGTGTGGCCAGCAGGTCAAGGGAGGTTCTCCTTCCCCTGTATTCGGCACTGGTTAGACCACACCTGGAGTGTTGTGTTCAGTTCTGGGCCCCCCAGTTTAAGAGGGATGTCGAGGTGCTGGAGCGAGTCCAGAGAAGGGCAACTCGACAGAGCTGCCGGGCGGTGGCAGCATTGGCTACAAACTGCATTTCAATAGTGCTGTGGCTCATCTGAGACTCCAGCAAGGGCAGTACTGCAATGTTGTGTTTTCTCCATAACGGGTGCCTCCAGCCCCTTTCCTGTGGGCAGGAAGGCAGCAAGTGAATGAGAAAGTACTTGCAGTCTGGCAAAAACACCGTTTACATGTGCTATTTAAAGGAAAGGGAAGAAACAATACTTGGCAAGACAAGTCCATAAGCAGGCCGAGTGAAATCTGCAGAGACAAGCTCAATAAATCTGTAGGATTTCTTGTTCCAAATTCCAATCAAGTTATGGCAATCTCTGAAAAAAACAGGGAGGTAATTACAGATGCACTATCCTTGCTCCTTCATATGCACATCCTTCTACAAGGTCCTAGCCAAGCTGAGGGCAAAGCTGCTCTACAATGTGCAACGCTGAGTGGTGCAGAGACCCCAGGAAAATCCTGCCAGGCATCCACACATCTCACAAGGGTTAGGAAAGACCCTTTTGCCAATGTAAAAACATCTGCCTTTTTGTTCATAAATAATCCTAAAAAATAAAAAATGCAGTGAAGAGAAAAATCTTGTGGCTATCCCAGAAACAGGAGACAGCCTACACGCCAGGCTGGATTTGGAATCACACTGTTAGGTATGACAACAGCAAGAAAGTTCTGGGTTGCACCCATCTCTTCTCAGAAGCAACAGGTTTTCTCTTACCAGTTTGGCCAGAGACCCTCAGAGCTTTAATTCTTTCTGGAAGATTCTTCTCTGATATTCCACTGACTGAAATGCAAGCATCTGCACCTGGCATAAATTTGGCCTAGTTACTTTCCTGTACTAAGCTTTTCCCCGACTCAGCGATAGTGGGATGGGAAAAGGAAGTAAATGTGTTTTTTCCTTAAATCCCAAAGTAAAACATACCATATGATATACTGAGTAGCAGGGCAGTATCTGCTGCTTTAAGTATGCCACTGAGTTATCTCTTGTGTAAGGAAGGGATTAACAAAGACCACATGGAAATTATCAGACTCCACATAATGGACAGTCTCTTTCCCACCTAATTTCTTCACAGCCTAAGAATATAATGCTTTATTTTCTATCTTGGGACTAAAGTAAAACATTATGCAAAGTAAAGATGTTCTCTTTATCAATATTCAACTTTGTTCTTTGAGCTTTCCTCACTTACGTAAGTGGAGAACACACAGGATCACTGAATTCTACTAGTTAATTAAAATGTAAAAAACAAACTTCCTTGCCTACCTACAACTCCATCCTCCCTGGATCTGTTCTTAGTCATCCCACCACACAGCAAAATGTACTGGTGGCCTTTTCCCTGCAGAGGAATCCAGAGACAGCTTAGTTCTTCCCTCTATGGTATAGAGATGACCGATAAGCAACTTGCATTCTCATGAACCTCTCAGGAACCAGTGCTGGAGAACAACCATCATGTCATACTCTGAGAACATCATATTCTCAGGAGCAGGAAAAGGTCCAAAAAAATCAACCGATGGATGCCTTTGACTCAGAGCTTGTGCCATCAGCAGTCATCCTGCGGAGACATGATCAATGTCTTGGGGACACTACCTGAGATGGTGACTTTGGGATGCTTGCCCCAGGTGTTTCCAAAGTGGACGGTTCCAGATCATGGTTGACAGTCTTGGTCTCAGGGCTGGTGATGGGAGATCCATCTGGTGGAGGCGAGGGGCTTTTATTTGCTTTCGCTGGGGTGCTGTCACTGAAGGAAGTGGAGAGAGAGAAAAAGGGAGAGAGAGGGAAAGAGAACAAGAAGTCTGAGCCAGGCCTACGAGGAATTGTGCTTAACCAGCACATATCAGTGGCCTCCATTATCTCTTTGCTTCACTGCCCCCACATGATGAAGACATTTGAAGCCTCTACAAGTTTCTGAGAGGTATCTTTGCTGAGTCACTTGTAGTCAAACACACTGCAGCAGCATTCCTGTGCAGCAGACCACTCACTAAATCCCAAGTCAAGGGATATACTTTGCCTCAGGTGTCAAAAAACAACCAGGTACCCTTAATTCTGCTAGATTCTAATGTAAGTGTCTGACTTAATAGTCATTGTCTTTGAAACTGGGGAAACAGATAAGGGAAGGAGTTCTCTGTAGTTCATTTTGTTTCTACAGATAAGAATCTCTCTGGGTGGTGGTGTAGTACCTGCATAACCTGTCTCGTGGCTAATAGATTAGATTCACAATACACAAACTGAGGCTGTAACTGCAGACCACCACATTGCTCTCTACCAGTTATAAACTGGCTATGCTGGAAGAGGAACAAAGTCACCAGATGTTTCACAGCTCATGTCAGACAGCAAATAAACTGTGAAATTGTGGCCACTAACAGAGATCTGTACTATGGAAAGTCTCCCCAGCCTTGTTTTCAGTGACAAACCCCTTGTGCCTTTGCCTTTCCTGTTGGTCCTTATTCCAGGATTGTTTCTGACCAGCGGTCAAGAGGGACTTCAGGGAATTAAGACGTGAGGAGCCTATGTCAATAGCATTTGCTAATTCATAACACGTCCAGATTGAACCAGATTCTTGAATGGATGGGCAAGAGGTACACATCTTTCTCTAAGGTCAAGTGTTAAGCCTGTGCTTCCAAGTACGAAAACATGAGCGATTTAGTAAAAAATTGGTTACCAGAGAATTTCAGCAGAGATTACGGTAAAACCAATTTCCCAACCTAACTCTCGGAACAGCTGATTGATCTTGGCTAAAATTAAGCTCCCCAAGAAGCAACCTCTAGTTTATCTCAAGTCATGCAGAAGCACAAAGGTTATTTTAGCAGAAGCGGTTACACTTTGGCAAAACGACACGCCGCCAAAAACAGAGTATTACAGAACACTGCAAAATGGCTGCGCAACCTCTCCTACGCGGAGCCTTACTGGCCTCCGTTTACAAAGCCGCAGCTCTTCCAAAGTTACAAGCCTTGAGAGAAGGCTGAAAGGCACAGATCCTTTTTTATAACTTCAGACAATAATTCCTGGCACAGAACCAGGACTAGAGCAATGCAGACACAATTCTGTAGGGACATTAATTCCATTATTCCTTTGCTCCGTCCCAAGACAGCCAAGACCTCCAAACACAAAGGCATACTCACACTTGGATGCCCAAGGTGTGGTGGTCATTGGCTAACATGCATGATGGCCTCATTCAAAACACTCACAAGCCAAGGGACACCAAGAGGAAGAAGGGACAGCAAGGCATTTTAAAAAAGCCTTCCCTTCCAAGCAAGCATCTCCCCTGCTCAGCATTCCAGCTTTCAGACTCCCCGTCCCCATTGCCTCTTCATCCACACACACATTTCCACAAGTGCTTGTTCTCAGGTCTACATGCAGATCAAATGTTTCTGATGATACTGATGCCAGCAGCACACCACCATGATGCAGCAAACCCAGTGACATTCTCTGCCAACAGCTCTCAATCAGAGCACACACGCCGAGGGGAAGAATAGAGAAAGGACGAAGAAAAAGAGGAAGGGACTAAAGAACACGTATGGCAACTCTTGCAGCCATTCAGTCTGACTGTATGTCCACAGTGTCCTCCCTTGGAGAGCTTCAGAACTTACTTCAAGATAGTGGGTTGTGTGAAAGAGTCTGCAAAACTGACAGGGTTGTGCTACAGGTTAAAAGAAGAAATGGTTGGAATGTGATGGTAAGGAAGTCCAGCTCGGAAAAGGATTCACCAGGTTGCAGCAGGAAATGACAGAAAATGTCCTGATGCTACATTTTTTGGGGAAATAATATAGATTACCTTCCCTAGAGCTGAAAGAACTTCAAAGAAGAGGCAAGACAGTGATCTACAGCTGAACTGCCAGGACTCCTGAAATGCCCTAATTACATTATATTGGGACTACTGGCTATCAAGTGGTCTAACAACACAAGGGTAGCCATTTTCTTCTAAGGATCTGAAAAGACCATTTCTCCCAGTGAGAAAGGAGTTCAGGCTTATCTTCTCAAGGCCATGAAACAGCTTAATGCCTTATTTCTGGTGTCTGGCAATGACTTCGTTTGGAGGTATAGTGGTGAAACATTCCCACATGAGTAGCAGCCCAGTCTCTACCCCTCATCCTACAAGGGGCAAAAGGGCCTCACACTAAAACCTTCATTTAGTCACTACTATTTACAGCTTGTTTGATGTGTTGTTTGATCCCCTCAGGAAAATGCCAGTACTAATTTTGGCTGAGCCTTTTCCAGCCCTCCAAGAGGCACCTTCATTCCTGCACTTGTTGCTTTGCATGCATACAGCCAGTGCAACCAGTGTCAAGCAAGTTTGTCACCATGATCCTGTGTCCTTCCCAGGTCCCTGGGGAGAACACACTGACCACACAGAGCAAAGTTGTCTTCAAGTTGACCCTGTGCTTCAGGAAACATGGAAAAGCAAGAGTGTGAAGACTGTCCTCACTGACAAGTGCAACTACCATAGTAAGAACAAGTCAAAACAAGGTTACTGCTCTCTCTTTTTCCTTCCCATGAGCAATTGGGAAGTGATGCCAAATCCAGGAATACCAGAGGCAGGGAAAGGAAGGGGTTGACAACTTTATGCTGCAAATCGAGAGCTAGGAACAGGGTTTAAAGCAGCTGAAGGAAAGTCTAACTCCCTCAGTGTCTTGTAGTGCTTCTGAGCTCCCTGACTCTTGATGGGGCTGCCTCATCTGTTCTGGAAGAGCAGGGTAACATCTGCAGTGGGGTTCCCACGTGTCCTATAGAGGACAAAACCTACTTTCCAGTATAGTAAAAACAGACCAGTTATCTCCTGCCAAGGTCTCAAGTTAAAAAGAAAAGAAAAGGTTGGCACCTCAGCTAAGGCTCATAGAAGGCCTTTTAGCCAAAAGCAATTTATTTGTTATCACTGAAGCAGGCTGGAGAATTATTTAAGGAAAAAAAATGGGGGTGGAGGGAAGGAGAAGAAAGGAGAGGAAGAAAAGAGCACCTACATACCCAAACATATGGTAGCACAAATGTGAATTCTTGTTGCAGTTGAATGAGTAACCAAGTCCCAGACCCTCCTTCCCCACACCAGAGGATGCACATCTCTCTGTAACTCCAGCAGCTCATCTGAGAGCACAAACCCCAGCATAGCACAGCCCAGGTCAGGCATCTTAAGTTCACCTGACTGGACTTTACCAGGGCAAAGCAGGAGGATACTTCAGCTTCACCTCTGCCTCTGCTTTCCAGCTCTCCAGCTTTCCCTCTGCTGTGGCATCTGTCCATTCTCAGTGACTGGAAATACTAGACCTCCTGCCTGGTGCGGGTGTAACATTGGTCCAACCAAGGACCAGAGACAGACATCCAAAGAAGTGAATCCTCCTTTTCCATTCTGCAGTAGAAAACTTCATAACAGTAATGACACAAGACATTCCTTTACTACTTCTCATTAGAGGATATGAAATGAAGAACAACTTCCCTGTGAAACGACCATTCTCCACTGTGCAACCTCCCACTTCACAAAGGATGCAGAGACTAAATGAAGAGTTGTGTGACTTGCCCTAGTCAGTGGGAAACCAGGATCAGGTAAACAAGAATCCCAATACAGCAGCAACTGCTTTTATTGCTGGCAGGACACAACCTCCAGAATTTATTTTTTTCTTTCTTTCTTCCTTTACGGACCCCATGGAGGGAATACCAACACAGAGACTAAGAAAAACAAAAATTGGAGAAAGTTTCCATGCCATTATGCAGAAATTCCAACTTTGCTCCAGAGTATGTTCTTGTCATAGTCCTTGACCTTGGCTATGCTAACCCTCGGCACTGCAGCAATCCATTTATTCAATGCTACCATGTCTTGAAACGAAGATGCTGATGTGAGTCTTTATACAAAACAACAGGCTTCCTTTACCTTCAGCCCTGCACAAAACTTTGATGAAGATAGCAAGGATCCTCAAGAACAGAGCAAGTAAGAAACCAAGATGGAAGTGTCCTTCTCCCACCTCATTATCCTCCCAACTGCAACAGGTAGATAGGACAGAACTTCTAAGTGCAAAAGACCTTCCACATGGTCCTCCCCTGTACAGGCAGGGGAGCAGCATTTCAGACCTGTTCAAGTACAAGTTATTGATCACCAAAATTGCCCATATTTCCTATGGAAAAGCTAAAAGCACTGTGCCTTTAGTCACACAAAAACCAACTGAGCAGACAATGCTTGAGTTTACACGCTCCCTCAATAGATAAGGAAAAGAAGCAAGAATTCAAACCAGGCACGCAAGCAGTTAATGGGATTATCCAGACACAGAATCTCAACAGGATCCAGCAGGCCATGAACACATCAGTACCATGCAAAGGACCCTTCTCCCATCACAGGATTAACACGTGCCAGGCTGTTAGAGTTCAGCAACAGCCTCTCCAGCTTTAGGAACTAAATCAAACATGTATGGAAACGCTGCTCTTCGTACCGGTACCTGCTCATCTTTTTCCTCAGCCTGGCGAACAGTTTAGTTTTCTTTCTGTTGAGGATGGCATGCAAATCATTTCCGTTACAGGATGGCAAGTCCAACCATGGGGGAAAAGTTAAGCTTCTGAGCACCCGTTCACTTGGTGCCATAAAACTCACTGTAATCAACACAAGATCTCCTCTCTCACACAGACACACAGAAACACATACACACACCCCCCTCAGCTCCTAGAGAGCTACAACCTGGTTTGCAGAGGGTATATAAAGGGGCTTTTCGTGCCTACATGAGTAACCTAGCAGTTTCCCTGCTCTTTGGACTATGACAGAAGAAGGAAAAGGAAAATGTATAGATCAGCGTAGAATTCTAAATGTCCTTTTTTTGCAGGTAATCACAGTTCCTCACTTTCTCCTGTGATTACAGAAAAGAAATATTGGTACACAAAACAGCTCTCATTATCCTTTACTTATGTGATTTGTGTACAGTCTTATAAGTGGACTCTAATCTCAGCTTTCTTACTATGCCTTTTCCAGTTTGACCATAAAAAATGTTCTCTCCTCTCACACCTCCTCACTCATTTCACCCCATTGTATTCATCTCCAAGCCTCTTCCCAGTAGAGAAGAGTTAGAGACGCATCTGTTCCTATCACAGGCCACAACAGGCAATGAGAAGAGTGAGGGCTATTTCCTCTTGCACGCTCTTTTTCCAGTCCTGCACCACAACAAGGGGCCAGATGTGCAGAAGAGACCGAAGTACCTCACAGTGTTCTCTTGTCACTGCAAAACACATCTACTACCCTGTCAAACCTTTGCTACATCCTTTGCATACGCTTGTGCTCAGGAGGAGGAGAGTTGCTCTGAGGCAAGTCAAGCACCTCGGCAGATTTGTAAGGAGTAAATGCTGAAGCAGCAGCACTCGGACTGCTGTCTGCATAAAGACCTCTGCAATTTTCAGGTTTTACAGCCACGTGGTCTCACAGCCAGCCAAGGAGTGCTGAAATGCAGCTGAGACATCCATTACTGTCCCAGATGAAGCTAGCAGTCTGTGGCAAGGGGGAATCATGAGAACAGGTAATTCATTAATTGAGAGAGATCATAAACTTCATGCCAGAGTGACAATGAATATGTCTGGGTGAGGCTGTCACTGCAGTTACACCCTTGAAGAAGAAAGGAAGGAGCTGGTCAGAGCAATAGCTACTACAGTCTTCATCTGTCCTGGTACCTCATCCTCTTCCAAGGACCCTGGCGGATGCTGCTCTCAAAGACAACACAGCATACGGCAGCAAGAGGATGGGCACCTCAGCCTTCTCACAAGGCTTCAGTGGTTGGGTGTGATGATCCACAAACACCACATGCTAACTGGGGAAGAAAATATTGTTTTTGCAAGAAGCATTCCTGCTGGCATCTTGCGATTTGGTGTTCGCAATCCACAATCCAAGGACAACATTCAGCTCAAACATATTCTTTCTTTAAAGCTGGCAAACATCACATACTGCTGGAACAAGACACACAAGTTGTCTGTGCATGACTGCAACAGGAGGATAAACTCAAAGGAGAGATGAGGGAGCACACAGATCTTGCCCTTCTGAATCGGTGCGCTCAGACTACAGTTTATCCTTATTTCACGCTGACTTCACCTCCTCCTTCCATCAATACACCAAGTGAAGACTTGGGCTGTGCTCCGGCTCACCCAGCACTTGGGATTAACAGCAGCTGGAAGCCAGAGCCCAACACTGTTTCATCACTCACGCATTTGGATGGAAGCCAGATAGACTCATCCAGAGCCCAGCCTCTCCCACTCCTCTCAGTGCTAGAGAATGTGCAGACTCGCACTTAACTATATGGGCCAGGACCCAGCTGAGGAAAGAAAACCAAAAGCCCAGAGGACCCTCGCTCCTTGCATACATGCATACTGGAAGTGCTCCAGGATCAGGAGGCCTCGTATTAGTGAGGCCGCGACTACTTCCACAACACGCACGGAGAAAATACACCTCAGCTGGCTACACAGGAAGGGCTTAAGGCTTTGGAAAGCAGGTGGTTCCCAGTTTGGAAAACCAAAGAAGAGGCTGGGGAAACAAATGGTCTCTTGGTGCTTAAGCTCACAAGTTGCCGGTGGAAGCTTCTGAAGGTGTTGGGCAGCTGGACCCAGAAGGAAGGGTGGCTCAGTATGACACCCAGCGCACAGAATTCGATTTTCAGAAAAGCTGAGCTGAGAGTCAGTTGCCTAAATATTAGTTCCTAGTGAAAGTTTAGGTGTCCAGATGCTATACTAGAAAGGTAGGAGGTATTTCATTTTGTCACCCAGCCCCAAATGCAAACCTGGACATGGTCTCAAGTCTCAGGAGGGCATTGGCTCTATGCAGGTAGTCAAATCACTCCCCCCACTGACAACATGGATGTTTCAACACTCCTGGTAGAGACATCCGTGTCCCTTCTCTCCTGATGAGGGTTTGGCACTTCTCCCACAGTTACTGACCTGGGCTGTGCTTTAACGGGGAAGGCATTGCCTGAGTACTGCTTGTCAAGACCCAGAAGGACATCATGGAGGTTTTGGTTCAACTGCAAAATACAAAAACCAAAGAAAGAAAAACAATGAGAAAACAGTCCAAGTGCCAGAAGAGAGCTTGGGCTGACCAAACACAGAGTTGTGCCTGACCAGGTGCACATACTCAGTTACCTCAAGATACCTCAGTTACCTCTACATCTGTTTTCACTCCTCTGCAGGATGTAAAATCCTAGAGCACTCAAACTGTTGAAGAGCTGCTGGCACCTCATGGAGATGGCTCCATCTCCCTTACACATCATCCTCCTTGCTGATCTATTACCTGTCCCCAGTGGTACCCTCAGGTACCACTGCAGAAGTGGGCAGTGTTTACGCAAGAGTCTACGTGCTAGAACTGAAGCTTCACTCCAAATTTTATCCAAAGTCTGGGATATGGCCATTTCAACCGTGGAGCCAAAGGCAACTGGACTTTCAGTCAACAAGCCTTGACTTCACAAACTGCCTGGACCATTTAGGTTTGGGCAGGATCCTGGGCAACATCTTTGCAGAAATGCACTATTAGGGGTTAAATTTCCCTGGCACCAAAGGCTGTAATACTCACTCCAGACATTCCTTTTCTGAAACAGCCAATTCACAAACAAGACGAGAGACCAGATTTATCATTGTTAGGAGGAGGGATCCAGTGCAATCGATGCTGGAGGCATCATGCCAGCAACACCAGCAGTTAATTGGATGCTAGAGGAGTAATAATAAGAAACAGATGGTTCTTGTGGAACAAAGCTAAAGCCCTGTGCTCATACAAAACTCCTCAGGAAAGAAAAATCCAAGGCATGATACAAGATAATTCCTTTCTAACAAACATCTTTCTTACGTTTTCCTGAATGTAAGTTAGCAGTTACAAACTGATAGTTATGACAATCCTCCCTATTCTTAATAAGCAGTTCATCTCTCAGGGGGATAAGAGCAGGCTATTAATTGGAAAGGTCTCCATGAAATGTCAACAGGGCTCAAACCTGATGCATTACACTAAGGCAGAGGGCCCCTGACTGTTGGGAAGTGAAGCACTGTAATTTTGCTTGTTGCTTAGCAGCTGTCATGTCATCAGCACGACTTTGGGAAGGGAGGAATACAAGTTTTCCATCTGGGCTCTCGGTCGTTCATCAAGATTAGCACAACATTTAGAGGGACTACAGCTCTTAGGAGGAGTGTGTACGGACCTAAGGAATTCAAGACTTCTTTAGCTTTTAAGTGAAAGAACAAGACTATGTTCAAAAATTAAAGTGGCAATGGCGGGGGCTTTACCAGAGACTGTTCCTGAGGTTTCCACTGCACACTGGGTCACAGCACCAGGATCCAGCCTGCCACAACCAGGTTACAACAATGCTTACTGCTGTGATTCCCAACTTGAGGCAAACAGGTAGCCCAGGCAAGGGCCATGCTGAGCACTGGACTTCCTTCTTTCGGGTCACATAGCAGGAAAGAAGGCAAAGCAGAGAGGTACTGCAGGGAAGTGCCTCCCCAAGGGACCAGAACAAGGCAGGTCTCAGTCTTCAGTCAGCTTGCAGCTTGGTGGATTCCCTGCTGTTTTCATCCCCCTAGCCAGACAGATGAGTCTGGCAAGCAGCAGAGGAGGCAGCAACAACAGATACCAGACTGAGAGTGCCCAGGTTGCAGGTAGATCTGTAGATGACCTAAAAAAGGCAGCAGGAGATAGGCCTGACAGCAGCTGCCCTCTCCTCTGTGGATCTGCAAATAAGCCCTACCAACTGTGGCATGGCTTCTGGTGTACTTCCAGTGCTCCATCCTTTTCCATCGCTATCTCAAGCAGCCTTTCTCCTAAGTGTCTCAAAGAAACCCTGAGTGCTAAGATTTTCCTCTGACATAGAGTAAACACACTGTTTTTACCAGTTTTTTCAGTTTGCTCATGTTTTTTTGGATTCTTTGTTGTTTGGGGTTTTTTTAATAACAGAGAGAAGGTGTATTAAATGTTTGCTTCCTTACCTTGCTCATTTCTTTATGGAAGTTCTCTTCTAGGCCTGCTATACTCTGGAATGTGTTGACGTAGAAACCAACACGACTGCCACATGAAAAATGAGACAGAAGAACTTAATGCTCTCCCCAAAACTTTGAATTCTGCCTCTTGTGCTACCTCCCACCTACCATTCCCATAAAACTCAACTCTGTCAGGTCTGGTACATGCTGGAAGAAAAGGGTGGAAGAGAAGCACAAAGAGGGTCACTGAGCAAAGGCCATGTATGAGGTAAGCTTGTCCAAGGTGAGGAGGAGGCCAGATGGATGGGAGAATTTGTGCTGGCTAAAGGGTAAGGGAGGTGTAAGAAAGGACAGAAAGGGAAGAAAAGGGAGAAAAAGAGAGAGAGGGGAGGGAGGAACAGAGAGGGGGAGAGGCGGACAGAGACGGGGACAGAGATGGGGACAGAGAGGGGAAGAGAGGGAGGGAAGGAGGGAATGACAAAGAGAGGGAGGGAGAAATAGGAGCCATTGGTAGGGTGACGGGAAAGGATAGATGCTGTGGTATAGATGAAGTGTAAGGAGGGCTTAGGGAATTGGCCGGAAGACAGATATTAATTCACTCTGAAATCCCTCAGCACCAGGGGAAGCAAAAAAGCATAAACTGTTTGCTTCACTGGCAAAAAAGGAGGAAAGCACAGGATAGGCACAGAGTGCAATGGCAAAGCAGAAGGATGAGCTGGATAGCAGGATCCTGTCGCACCTTAAAATCCCAGCAGCTTCTCTGTCACCCTCTTTCCTCTAGTCAGCGTGGATTCTAACAACAGAATGCCGTACCAGCACTCAGCTGGAGAAGCAACATTAAGAGAAAATGCTTTCTGAGGCCAGTGGCATCATCACTCAGCTCATGGAACTACACAGACACCCACACATCTCTTAGCTCCTTCCTCAGCCAGGCCTGCACAATGCTTTGAGCAGAGAGTCCTGACCCAGGCTGGGAGGAAAAGGGAGTGAAGGAAGACATAAGAACTTTGCTTTCCTGCCCTACTGCATTCTCTCCACTCCCCACAAACCAGCACTGCCAACCCAGACATAGAAACATAGAATCATGATGGCTACATTTAAAAATTAAAATATTAGACATCCATAGGAGGATTTTGCATACTTTCCACTTCATCAGCTTTCCCACATATCAGCTTCTTCTGCCCTCCAGTTCACTCCACAAACTAAATGATAGTCTGTTTCCTTCTCCTCTCTTTCCATCACCATAATCATTGTAGTGCAAACCCATGGTCTCTCAAGTCGTCTTGTTCTCTCAGCCCACTTTCCTCTGCCCAGGTTATGTTTTGTTAAATAGAGCACAACAGGACTGTTATAACCATTATTTCCTCACTGGGTCCTCTGTCACAAAGCCAGAGGGTGTTTAGGAGCAAAAGAAGGCAGCCACACTAGGATACTCCCCTCATCTTTGTTTATCCTACTACACAAACCTGAAAGCAGCATCCAAAACAGAACAACCTGCCTTCTAATCCTTCAACTTGTGTTAAGTCTGCTGCTTCACCAAGTTTTTATAAGTTTGCACGGTGAGACACAGTGATCAAGATACCACCTCTTGGCTCTCTCCAGTCCCAGGGACTGTATAAAAACCTCCAACATCTCATCTTTCCATCAGTTAGATTACATACCCACTCAGCTACAGATATTCCTTCCAGCTAGCCAGCTCCACACCCAAAATCAAGTGATGCAGTCTGTTCTGTCTGCTGCCCACAGCAGATGCTGGACAGAGTTGGTGGGGCAAAGGGATTAATCAGACAAAGCACAGAAACACACTTTCTGACAAAACTGAATTTTTCAAAAGGAGCATGAAGCAAAGCACAGGAAGTCCAGAGTGAACCTGGCTGGGGGAATTGCAGGAGAGACAGATGCAGAAAACAACATACAAAAGAGCATACAACCAGTCCAAGCTAAGGAGAACAGGAACACAAAAGCTTGGGTTTCGTTTCCTTCCAACTAGACCTTAGGAAATGTTCTAGTACTCACCTATTCCATAGTGAAGGCAGCTCCTCCTGCAGATCAACATTCATCTCTTCAAACACTTTCTGAGCTTTTACTAATTCTTCTTCAGCCTTAATAACAAAGAAAGGAGATTGTCAGCTCCAGCTTAGACAAGTAGCCTGCAGAGCTGGGACAGCTGTGCCTCTTTAGACTTCCTTTGGAGACCTGTTCTGACTTGCAATAATCTCCACCCCAAATGAATCTCATAGAAACCAGGGTGGCATCACAAGTGACCTGATCCCCTTTCAGTTTTTGCATGTGTTACTCTCAGGTTTTCTCCTCAGTGGATTTCCTTGTTTGGATACAAGTAATTCAAACATCCACTAATACGTTTTAAGTTGTATAAGTGTCCCTGGCTTCAAAAACTGAATGGCACTGGGCACGCAGCTTGGATACAGATGAAGGTAATTAGTGCCCCTTGTCAGGTCTCTGAAAGACTTGTAAATAATCTCTGCTCAGGTGAGGTTACCAAAGCCCCATCTCTTCAGAGGAAGAGAGGAAGTTGCACCTTTGACTAATACAGCTCTCATAAAGCTGACTGGAGAAGCAAGGAAGGGTATGCAAAGCACGAGTGGGCCAGCAGCAGGCCAGGCTAGAGGCTTGAGCAGCAGGTACCTTGGTTTCAGCAGACTCGCATAGGCAAAGAGCTAATACAAAAGCAATCTCTAGCTGGCTGTTGGTCACCAACACCAAAGGAAATGTGTGTTGAACGGTCTTCTTTCTCTCAGTTGAGAGTTTAAATTTGATCTGTTCACTTGACATGGATGCTGAGAGACCCCCAACACTGAGGCATGAAATTCCGTCAGGTTTCAGCGATAAAAAGGGTGATCCTAGTTTCTGCTGCTGACAGTAAGTAGACATCAGCAACAAACACATTCCCCTTCCCAAATTTTTCCTAGGCAATCTCTTCTTCTTGGTGCCCAGAGTTAAAACTCAAAGCTTGCTAACTAAAACTTTCCCATTCTACGATTTGCAAGAGCATAGCGTACTCCCATAACCCTGCGCAGTGAGATGCAGGACAGCAAGTCCCAGCATCAGCAACATGAAGACACATCTGAACAGGAAGGTCAGCAGGAATGTCAAAAGACCACAGGACTCTGCAAAGTGCCCACAAGTCACCGAAGAACTGGATTTCTCTATATGCCTGCATTTAGATTTCTACCTCCTCTATGAAATGAAATTTTATCTTCTTTGTGCCAGCTTGCTTAAAGACATCCAGCTTGCTGCTCCTTAGGGACAGGTATATGCAAAGTCAGGATTGACAGGAGAAAAGACTTTCAAAAATCTTGCCATTCAGAGTCCTGTTCCTCACATGAGCAAACCACAGAAGCTCCTACTTTCCAGGTAGCTCCACCTCACAGCAGGTTGATCATTGATGCCAGAGGCAAGGCTAAGACTTTGTACTCCAGATCAGAGCAAAAAATTTTCACCAGAACAACTGGGATGTATTGAAAAGTTAAGCATCCCTTGTGAGGAACAGGCAGGGGGAGAAAGGGCCATGATGCTTGCCTCCCGAAATCCTTGTGTTTTGCTGAAACACTCACTGAAAAAACCAGCATTTGAGAGAGGGTGTGCAAACCAAACTAAAAGCCCATTTAAACAGAGGCACCATTTATGCTGGACCAGAGAATAGGAACACAAAAGACTCATTCTGCCTTAAAATCTCTCTACAAATGAATGTTTCTAATGTAACCAATTTTAATAGGGGGGAAAAATCCAGTACTTCCTTTGGCTTTATTTTATTCTAATTTCAAATGAGACAGGAACCAGAATCTACACAAGAGAAGGGACAGCTAAGAGAGGAGGCACTACAGAATGCTGTTAGTTTGTCAGATACAGTGAACATTACTAACAAAACTTCCCGCTCTCCTTTACCTGTTCACAAGGTCAGATATCCTAGAAAGCAACAAGCAAATACTACGAATCCAAAGGCAACATCAGCAACAGGCAACGTTCACTCTAGAGTACCTGCAGGAATCAGGGATCCATCGAGCACCTGCAGCTCTGCTAGTACTCTGAGTCCTAGGTACAGTGCTGACTTGAATTAATTCTTCACTCCTTCATCAGCAATGAGAGAGTCTCATCAGTGGGATTTATTTTGCTCACAAGCAGGAATCCTGACACTGAAGAGCCCTGACCACTTTCAGCCACAGCCAAAGCCAGACATCAACCTAGTCATGAGCCCTGCTACAAGAAAAGCCAACTCATGCAGCATGGAGGGAGGACTGGAAAGTCATAGGTTGCAGCGGCAGAGCACTTTGCCACCGTATCGGTGCACTTGCTATTTCAGCTGCTATCCTTGACAACCTGATGGGGAACTGAAGCAGGAGGACATAATAATGTCAAGGCCCATTAAATGCCTTGCTTGAAAGAAGGAAGATTTGAGAAGGAGCTGGACAACACTGGCCTTCCTGACCTTCTCCCTAGCCAAAGCTCAGAATACCAAGCAAAATCAGTTCAGTTGCAACAGCAGGGCAGTTCTTCTCTGTTATGCTTCCTACCACTCTTCTCAGTACATCCCAACATTCATGAGTGTCTGGCAACACGAAGTCTAGTGCTTTCAAGCAATCTGGTGACCATTTCACAGTATCACAGTATCACAGTATTATCAAGGTTGGAAGAGACCTCATAGATCATCAAGTCCAACCTGTCACCACAGAGCTCAAGGCTAGACCATGGCACCAAGTGCCACGTCCAATCCTGCCTTGAACAGCTCCAGAGTTGGCGACTCCACCACCTCCCTGGGCAGGCCATTCCAGTGGCCAATGACTCTCTCAGTGAAGAATTTTCTCCTCACCTCAAGCCTAAATTTCCCCTGGCACAGCTTGAGGCTGTGTCCTCTTGTTCTGGTGCTGGCTGCCTGAGAGAAGACAGCAACCTCCTCCTGGCCACAACCACCCCTCAGGTAGTTGTAGACAGCAATAAGGTCTCCCCTGAGCCTCCTCAAGGCTAAACAATCCCAGCTCCCTCAGCCTCTCCTCATAGGGCTTGTGCTCAAGGCCCCTCACCAGCCTCGTTGCCCTTCTCTGGACACGCTCAAGCACCTCAATGTCCTTCCTAAATTGAGGGGCCCAGAACTGGACACAGTACTCAAGGTGCGGCCTAACCAGTGCAGAGTACAGGGGCAGAATGACCTCCCTGCTCCTGCTGGCCACACCATTCCTGATGCAGGCCAGAATGCCATTGGCCCTCTTGGCCACCTGGGCACACTGCTGGCTCATGTTCAGGCGGGTATCGATCAGCACCCCCAGGTCCCTTTCTGTTTGGCTGCTCTCCAAGCTTTCTCTTCAAGCACTGCTGTGAAATGTTGTCATTAAGTGCTGCTCAGTAAACACTTCAGACATCCAACAAAGCAGGGGTAAGGAGGAGAGCCGGACACCCCACTCCAGGACCAAGCTCCCACCAGTCTCAGCCAGACCTGCTTCTCAAAAGGACACAACTCACTGGCTTTCTAGACAGATGATTTTGTCTGTTGTCACTGCAGCACCAAGGATGACACTTTTTAATCTGTACTCAGCATTCCAGGGAAGCTTAGCAAAAAAGGGGCAAAAATTCACTGTTCTAAGCAAATTTTCCTTTTGTTCCAAAAGGCAGAGTCATCAAAGTTGGCAACCAAAAGCTGGTGGTAAACTCCCCAAGAGACTTTACAGAAAACTCTCTATTGTTTTTGTTAGTATGTGCTAAAGGCTTGAAAAGCCATCAGTCTGCACACTGGAGGGTGGGAATTGTTTTTACAGTAGAAATAATAGGTCTTGCTGACCTCATCTTTGCTTGGAGGTTGTAAAATTATGAGGCAACAAAGCACAGTAACACAGCTGCTGGTAAGGGGACGGTCTTTCCTGGGTTTTTTTAGGCTTAACCACCTAAATGCAGTGTCATCAGCTTTTCCACTTAATGAGATTTGGAGTTCAGTAATGCGTTCAGTCTTGAAGTCATGCAAATGTAAAAACTGAAGCCTTTTTTTCTGCCTGCTTATGTTTCTGAAGCTGGAAGACCACCACGTTCAAAATACAATGTGAGAAAATTTTTGGTTAGTTCCCACTAAAAATAAATAACCTAAAAAAACCCACCCCAATCCAAACCAACATCATCATCCTCTCACAAAAGGGGAAACAAAAAATTCACATCAGCAATAGTATTATTTAGGTCAAACATGAAAGAGGAGAGAAACTTAGAGAACTTCACTTTATTCAAAGATATCTGTGGTGAGACTGAAAATATAAATGTCACTTAGCAGGAGATTAACACCCCCAACAATTAACAACACAATGGGTGGAAAGTCGGAAAGACTGAGGCTGGAAGGAGGATCCCAGGGACTACAGGCCTGTCAGCCTGACTTCAGTACCAGGAAAGACCACGGAAAGGATGATCTTGAGTGAGCCCTCACTGAAATTGCAGGGCAGCCAAGAGCCAGGGCCAGCCAGCACTGGTTTATGAAATTATGAAAGGGAGATCTTGCTTAACCAACCTGATCTCTTTCTGTGACCATGCGGCTTGCTCTTCGGATGGGGGGAAGGCTGGGGATGCTACCTACTGGGACTTCAGTAAGGCTTTTGACACTGCCTCCCACATTCTTCTGGAGAGACCGGTGAATCATGGTATAGACAAATGTACTCCTCACTGAGTTAAGAACTGGCTGGATGGCCGCTCCCAGAGAGTTGTGATTAATAGGGTGACATCTAGATTTCTTCTGGTCACCAGTGGTGTTCCACAGGGATCTGTTTTGGGGCCAGTCTTCTTTAATATCTTTATTGATGACCTGGACTTGGGGATTCAGAGCACACTCAGTAAGTTTGCAGATGACACCAAATTGTGTGGTAGTGTTGATCTGCTCGAGGCCAGGAAGGCTCTACAGAGGGACTTGGACAAGTTGGATCGATGGGCCAAGGCCAATTGTATGAGGTACAGTAAGGCTAAGTGCTGGGTCCTACATTTCGGTCACAACCACTTCAGGCAACAGTACAGGTTTGGGGATGAATGGCTCAAAAGCTGCCCAGCAGAAAAGGATCTGGGAGTGGTGCTGGTAGAAAGCCAGCTTAATACGAGCCGGCAGTGTGCCCAGGTGGCCAAGAAGGCCAACAGGATCCTGGTTTGTATCAGGAATAGCATGGTCGGCACGAGAAGGGAAGTTATCACGTCCTTGTACTCACCCTTGTGAGGCCTCATCTCAGGTACTGTGTTCAGTTCTGGGCCCCCCATTACAGAAGAGACATTGAGATGCTGGAGCACGTCCAGAGGAGAGCTACCAAGCTCATGAGGGGTTTAGAAAACAAATTGTATGAGGCGAGGCTGAGGGAGATGGGCAGGTTTCGTTTGGAGAAGAGGAGAATTAGAGGGAACCTCAGTGCCCTCTACAACTACCTGAAAGGAGGTTGCTGAGAGGTGGGTGTTTGCCTCTTCTCAGTAACTAATGGCAAAACCAGGGGGAATGGTCTGAAGTTGAGGCAGGGGAGGTTTGGATTGAATATTAGGAAGAAATCCTTTCCAGAAAGAGTGATGAGGCACTGGAATGGCCTTCCCAGGGAAGTGATTCACTATCCCTGCAGGTATTTAAGAAATGTGTAGCTGTAGTACTTCACGCCCTGTGATAGGTGCAGACATGGAGTGGGTTAGCTTGTGTGTGTGGATCCATCAGGTATTTGGGTCTATATCAGGTATACTGGAATTGGGGCTGTTCAGTCTGAAGAGGAGGCTCCCAGGTGACCTTCTTGTGGCCTTCAAGTATCTGAGAGAGGCCCACAGAAAGGCTGGGGAGGGACTATTTAGGATGGCAGGTAGCGACAGGACTAGGGGCAACGGAGCAAACTGGAGATGGTTAGATTTAGAGTGGATGTGAGGAGAAAGTTCTTCACCATGAGAGTGGTGAGAGCCTGGAACGGGTTGCCCAGGAAGGTGGTTGGGGCCCCATCCCTGGAGGTGTTTAAGGCCAGGCTGGATGGGGCTGTGGCCAGCCTGATCTAGGGTGGGGTGTCCCTGCCCATGGCAGGGGGGTTGGAACTGGATGATCAGGTGGTCCCTTCCAACCCTTAGTGATTCTGATTCCATAACTTCTGCAGTGAAGAGATCCTGCTGTGGCAGGGGGATTGGACTAGATGATCTTTTGAGGTCCCTTCCAATCCCTAATGATTCTATGATTCTGTTCAGGTATTTAGGCTTTTTGTTGTTGCGGGTACGGTTGGGCTCGATCTAGGAGGTCCTTTCCAGCCACGATTATTCTATGGTTCTGTGATTACGTATTCCCTTGTCATCTGCTTTAGGGCAAAGTCACCCAGTATAGTGAAATTACCCATGGACTCGGGGTAACCTGCCCAGAATCAGAGCACAGCGGATGAGAGAGTACTCAGCAGGTGCTGGTTCTCTAGGCAATCACTCCTTGACACCCCAGCCAGTCTGAGAAGCACAAAAATGAAAGCAGGAACATTTGAATGACAACAGATGAGCTCACCAGGAGCTTGTGAGCAGGTAACTGGAGCTCTCCCAGTCTGGTTAAGGACTTACTATTCCTTGCCCACTGATAGCATTTTCACCTTACTGACTCTTTTCTGCCAGTTCCCTCTGGTCCCTGAAGAAGCTTCAAGGTAAATACCAAGGGAGATTTCATCAGGAAGCCACCCCTCTCTTCTCCAATTACTCCCCTGCTCAGCTGCTTCGATGTCCCTTCAAGGCTCTGTAACCTAAACTTTCAGCCAAGTTCTGCCATATGATGCAACCACGATCTCAACCTGGAACCGTTCGAGTGTATTACACAGGGTGCAAACTCACTAGTGTGGGCTCACCCCTTCCTCAGTACACACTGGAACTCTGTGTGCCTGGAAATGGCTCTTCTGGAGCACATAAAGCCAGGGCAGTGGCCATCGGGGACATCTGGATTTTACCACAGGAGAAACCTAACTCAGCAGCTACAGGGATTGCTATAGCCAACAGCATAAATGCAGAAGACAACTTTGCAGTGTTTCCTTTCATTTTTTTTTTTGAAACAGCTACAATAAAAATTGACTGCCTCTCTTCAAAGAAAACCAAAGCTACGGTCAGAGGAACTACACCTCATCACTCTCTGCCTTGGCATGATTCCATAGCCTCCCTTCATCTGCATTTCATTTTAGGGGCAGAAAACACTGCATTATTAACACACCTGAAAGGCTATCAATAGGGCAGGCACAGACTCATTGCTCAGCAGCTTCACACATCCACCGTGGCTCAGGAGTATCAAGGACACGTTGTTAACAGAGAGGACTAGAGTGAACGTTGCCTAGAGATTAGTTGCACGGTACAGTCTAAGCCCAAAATAGCACATGCAGGGTTAGAGCCAGGTAGATCAGCAGTCACCTGATTTCGGAGCAGATTAGTTTGCGCAACGAGGTGAGCTTGTAGCTTCCCTTGACACCACTGAGGCGCAGCTTTCTCAAGCAGCGAAACGGGCTGGGGGGAGGGACCATGTTTGAGTGAAAAGAGAAAAAAAACCAGAGAACAAGAGAGACACAAGCATATATCTTTGAGGATACAAATAATAAAAATCACAACAGAGAATACATTTAGAGGCTTGGCCAAACCAGTATCACCAAGGTGAGGAAAAAAAGAAACATCCTGGGAGGATCAGTTATGAATTCTTTAAAGCATGCCAAGTTTAGCAGTAATTGATGCTCCAGGGTGGGCTGGGACACTGCACACCAGCCAGGCAGCTGCAAAGAGCAACAGACATAATTGTTAGTGACCTAGCACACAGACAACCCGACTCCAAGTCATGGCTGTGAAGCAGGAGCTCCTTAAAGAGAGGTCAGGATTAATTAACCACTGATTATTTGCATGCAAAGCTAAAAGTCCACGTTGCTTTATTTTAATGGTAGGCTGTGAGTTTAGCAGTAAGTGGCAGGAGTCCTCGGTGGGAAGAGAACATCTGTGCGTTAGGCAAGGAAAAAGACCGTACAGCTCCAAAAAGTATTCACAGTGCTTGATGCATCAATCAAGTCAGTTCCCATTTGCATGGACTGTAATAAACATGATTTCTCTGTCCCAGGGGCTTGTCATCATATTCCAAAGAACATTTCACCAGAACAATCCTACTTCAAACATCACGAAAGCAAAATTGCAGCCACAGGAACAAAGATGTGAACGTCCTATACCAGCCTGGTGCACACCAAGCCCTAGCTGATGCCCACAGACTTGCAGAGCTGCCTGAGTGCAAATATGGGCTCGCAGGCAGGGCTGTGAGACCTGCCTGTTTGGGAAGAACATATCTATGTAACTGTCAGGGATTTTCACCGCTCTCATCTGTACAGAACCAGGACAGTGCAATATGCCACATATCCTGTGCATGAGCTTATGGCCTAAAGCACAGAGGGTGAAATGATCTGATCCAACGCATATTTTGGGCTACCGAGAAGATTCTGATCAAGTACTAAGAGTCACTTGCACAGCTGAATCTGAAACAGAGCACCAAGTCCTAAACCTCAACATTTCACTCTTCAAACTGCTCTGTTCTTCATACTTTAACAATTATTCTTAGTATTAATGACATCCTATGCGAGCATCTGGGGCAACACAAGCAAGCACAGCAACCACAGAACAAACCCGAGCCTCTTTAGTGCTGACTACTAGGTACCAACTTGAATAGGTTCATTTCTACAAAACCAATTTCCACTGCAGCAAAGATCCCACAGGCACACACCAATAACAATGCCAGATCTCGGGGAAATTCTGCTCTTACCCTCAAAACAGTGAAGTACTGCTTTGACTAGAAGGCACAACCAGCTGGGCCCAATGCCTTGCATACAGAACCGAGACCTGCTTTGCCATACAAATGATGCAATGACACTTGAGCCATCAATCTCGCTCCCCTCTGCCTGTCAAGGTTATTCACAGTGCATGCACTGGGTGAGCAGATGACCTGCAGCCTGAAACATAAGGATACCATGGCCATTAAATACAGATCTTTCACTTGGGGCAGAGCTGCAGGATTCCATGCAGGAGAAATACTAGTGTCTCTCACACAACTTGTATCTCCCCCTACCAGAAACAACTCTTAAGCAAAGGATGGCAATTCTTCCCAGACTGACTGAAAGGTACAGATCCAGGCTCGCTCTTTCCTGCACTGCTTCCATTCCGAAAAGTCCTTGTGTGCCACAGCCCACATTCAAGAGAATCAAAGATGTCTCCCCAGACCCAGACTATTCAGTTGCATTAAGACCTCCTGAAGGGCAGGATGTGGGTTCAAATCCACTCAGGGTACAAGAAGTAACCCACAGCTCATTTTCTGGGCAGGTATCCAAACCACACACCTCTTCCAGAACAACGTTAGCACTGTCACCTTTCTTCAGCTCCATTTAAAAGACAAATCTACATTTTGTTTGTAATACATTTATTTTAATTAAAAACAAAATCCTTCTCTTGCGTGTTGGGAGGGCACTGCAATTAGCCCTGAACCAAGCTGTTCAGAGGCATGAAAGACACACCATGGCAAGACAAAGTTACTAGTTTTTTGTCTTCAGCCACATTTATTATCCAGTAATTGTGAGCAGCAAACAACAGAACGCAGCTGCCAAATGTCACAGGGTGCATTTCCACCAATAAACTTGTAACCTGCACACCAAAAGGTTTCTGCCCTAGAGTATCTAGAGGATTTCACAAAAACAACCAACCACAAGCAACACTCAAACATTTATTCTCACCGCTCCTCTAAGCTGGGGAGACAAAACCCCCAAGAAGCAGATGAACCAGACAATTTTCTGAGGCACTGCACACAGGCTTTTCTGACAGAGGTTACCAGTCCTGCAACATTTTTGGAAATGCATGCCTAAGCCTTGGCCTCTGAGAAACATACCTTGATGATGGTGGGTCTGAACCATCACAGAGACCATCCTGCCTTCTAGGAGAACTAAACAGATGAGAAGTAAATACCTAGCAAAACCTAACCAGTTCATAAAACCTCGATGATCTTAAAGGTTCTTTACAACCTTAAATGATTCTATGATGCTATAATCTATGAAAACACACCTAAAGTGAAAAGGTACAAGTACACTTAAAACCTGCTCAGTGGGCAAACGCAGACCTCCCAAAACAAAAGGATGGCTGAACACCCTTTCATTCGCTTTACCTTTGCGATTTTGGTTTCATCCTTTTTCTTTGCGGTTTGCAGGGCTTCAAAGTGGTGTCTGGCACTGTCATAATCCACAAGCTTCCTTCCGCGCTTCGCTATACGAGACTAAGAAAGATGAAGAAAAGACTTGTGATTATCTCCCCCAGCAGTCAAAATCTCAAACCTCTCAGGAAAAGAATCTCCCTTCTTGACTCAACTTCCAGAACACTTCACAGTCTGCCCACACAGGGCACTCACTGGATACTCCACACATCCAGTGAGGTGACCCTGGGAGTCACCTCGGACAATGACCATTCTCCTCAGGGGGAAGAGCAGACCCAGACAAGGAAAGCAAAGGGATCAAACTAACAGGTTCCACCTCTGGATAAATAGAGTTTTCAGCTACAGCACTTGCTAAGCCTCCCCACATGCCTGCATCCTACAGACACTCGCTTCATTTTCAGGACCTCTTGAGGGCTGCAGCTGGACTAACTAACCAGCTCACAGCTCTAGCTCAAGAAAAGAAAGGCATTTCTGTTGCTGGGACAGCAAAAATGCTCATCCACATGCTCAGGATATGTCTAGGACAGCATTTTGGACCCTGCAGTAGGAGGTCTGGACAGCAGTGACCACTGCCACACGCAGCTATCTATTGTAACTAGCCATTAAGCAAAAGTGAGAAGGAAAACTTTAGTGGAATGCACTGAAGCTGCAACAAATACGAGGGAGCCAACTGCGTACCAGTCTGGGAACGGAGACCTTACAAGTTCATGGGTGAGAAACCAGGAAAGACAGTCAAGGCCTGTAGCCCAGGCCTCCACCCTCATTATTCTTCAAACACCCCAGACACCCCAGACTGCAGCAGAGCTCTTCGCAGTCTGACCTAAGCACCCTCTGAGCTCTCAGAGCCTGCTCCAGCGTCAGTCGTCAGCTGCCTAGACACAGGCTGAAGATCCAGAGTGAAAAGGCATGGCAAGGAGCCAGAAGGGTTTCTATTTAATCATAGCACCAAGGGAAATTCAAAGTGCAAGACAAAGAATCAGCATGAGGATTTACTTGCAGAAGTAACATCTCCCCTTTGGCAGGGAGATGCTGTCTCCTCTCTCTAGACTACTGCAGATAAGCTGCAAAACCACACTCAGGGCTAGCCTTTCTGCCAGACCAGCTGGGACCAGTTTGCACATCTCCCACACATGCTCCTCTGCACTTTCAGCAAATACTGGGGCAGCTCCGTGTGAGTCACAGCGGGTCTGCAGGATCTCAGCCCCATACACACCCCAACTGAGATTTCAAGGCGCTCAGCTCACTCCAAGAGAGGAATCGTGAAGAAGCTGAGCTACCCCGCAGCTGAGGTCACTAGAAGACACCTCCCAACATCACACAGCCAGCCTGGCACAGAGACAAGTCTGTCAGAGTGGACTTCCAGTTGCATGACAATCTCTGAAATGAGAGCTAATGCATCTCTTGCACAAACAGCAGATAAAACACGTGGCCAGATCTGGGATTTAAGAGGGGACGTTTCCGCCATGTCAGACTAGTAGAGAGATCTGGAGTTTTTGCCCACTCCGACACAGCACACGGCCACTTCCAAGTTCAACTGTCACGCCATCAGGAAGTTTAATTCAGTTATCACCCATCTCTCAGACAAGGTTATTCTTGCCCCTTTTTGCAACTCACAATCTTTTAAAAACCACCCACACATTTCTACTACAGTACATGGAAACACTGCAAGGCACAGACACACTGTGTGAGTCCTTCTGGAGCAATCTCTGATCACACAATTGCCTGTGACAGCAGTAATGGGAAACAGCCTAGCCCTGGAAAGCTGCAAGGCCCCTCCCTTCTATGGCAGAGGTGAATAGTGTTCTCTTTAAAGCATTTCTTAAATTGTGCCTACATCTGCTTTAACTTCTCACTTTCTAGAGATTCATCTGAGGACAAAGAAAGGAATATAAGTAATAAACATCTTAGCAGCCCATTTAGAAGTCAGGCAGGATCCATGGTACCATGGGGAACACACCAGACATGGGGACACAAGGGAACTTGGTGCCTAACGCCTTAAGTTTTGGTGGCATTTCGGTGGTCCCAGTCTTACACTCCTGGTAAAATCCCACTGTAAAACCTTAGTGTGACCCCAGAAAAACTAAGAATTCCCAAAGGCATTCACACTGGGAAAAAAGAGACACTCTGGGGTGACCTAGTGCACAGCCAACAAGGCTGGCAAAATATGACATAGGCTGAGGCAGTGATAGTCTGAGTCTACACGGAGCTTGAAATAAAACCTTATGCTTCGAAAGCAGTGCACAAGCCTCTGCGCTGCTAAGTGAGGCAGGTGCCATCTCAATCCAGGGAATGATAAGGTCTACAGCTTTGAGAAGGTGGGAAGCAATAGCAAGCCTCTTCACCCTTTTCAATTTCAGCCTTTCAGAAACAGAAGAGGCTAGAAAACTGAAGCAGAACTAAGAGACAAGGACACTGCTGTTCAGTGCTCATTTTACAAGCCCATGACCTGCCCTTCTTTGATACAGCACGATCCTCTTGATGCAACAAATATTGACAAATGTTTTCAGAGGCATGTGGTGGGGAAAACAGTGTTTTCACTGGGACATAGCCAAGCTGACACCTCCCATATGGTGATGTCATTACTAGTGTTTCTATATGGTGAAGACATTTCCTGCATAACCTTCTCAAAACAGAGGACATAACTGTGGGTGAAGGGAAATTCATGGGACATCATTCAAACCCATGTCCTTTGAAAGGCTCTCCCCCTAAGAGACACCTATCCAGCATTCCCCCTTCCCTACAACAAGCTGGTAATGTACACAGCAGAAAGTCAGGGAACACAAAAATCTGCCTTCTTCACTAGGCTCTCCCTCTAAAGCACATTTATGACTATTTCCTCAATGCTTTGTACTTAGTAAAAAAAAAACAAAGGACTAAAAAGAAAGACAGAGCTTGTGAGCTACTGCTGACACTGCCCGACTGTGCTGTTACACAGTGGGATTTTTTTATGGATCCTTTTGTTTTACGTTTATGTTTTCTTTTCAGCATCTTTCGTCTGGATTCTTCACTCATTTCAAACCCAAAGGAGAACATAACATTTTCACATGACTCAGAGTTGCTGAGTCTAAAAGGAGAACTTGCAGCAGCACAGCAAACACGTCCTCCTAAAGATGGGTCACAAGAAATTGATTCGTATGAAGTTTAATCTGTCGATCGAGAGATTTAAAGAGAATCTTACTTTAATATCTGGAAATTGGCCAAGGTATGTGTCCATGGTCAGAAGTGCCTGATCCACCAGCTTCTGATGGAAGTCTGTCCAGAGGAGATCATTGTTCTGAAAAACAGAAGGAATTAGCAAACATTAAGACCACAGAAACTGAGTGTTATAGCCAAGAGCTGCAATCCCCGGGAGCTCTTAAGAAACAGCAATTTCTTTTGAGTGAAGTTAACTGAAAACAGAGGTCATGCCAGAAACACAGAAATGGAGAAGACAGCTGATGTTGCTAATTCAGGTGACCTCTACAAGGACACAGCACCCTTCGTGAAGCTTCCTTTGAGGGACCATCCTTTACCCTGCAGCACTAACCCCAGTCTATACAACAGAAGGGAGGACAAAGGTTAGGCTGGCTTTACCTCCTTCTCCCAGCAGCAACAAAAATGGGACACCTGACACCACTAAGCACCATTTTCTGCTTTTCATTACCACAGAGCTTTCTGGAAGATCATCAATGATAGTAAGTTATTCCAGCAGTCTTCAGCCTGCTAGAGGCACTACCTGCCTCTATTGACCAACAGAAGTCAGATCCAAAGCACATCCTAACCCATGCACACTTTGTTCTTGATCATACGTGAGGCTCAGCAATTTTCTGTCAACACCTTGTTTTAGGAGGAAATTGCCTCTCTGTCCTGTTTTTCCAGTTAAACAAAGACGTTTGGCTAAAACATTCGGGGGAAATGCCATTTTATGTGTGAATTTATTATTTTTGCAGGGGTTAGGAATAGCACTTTTCTTCTGCCTGCCTCTTCCTGAAAGACAAAGACATAAACAAATGCATTAAAGGGGTACATAGAAGGCTGGAAATATCCCTGCAGACCCCCAGAGTAGCTACAGTTAGTTCACAGGACTTGTGCTTCCTTTGGCCTCTCTGTCTGAGGGGACAGTCTCCCACAAGGCACTGCAGTAGCTCAGGAAAAGGAAAAAGGCCAACACAGAACATGAAGCCAACTTGCTGAATTACAGCTCCATCATCTACTGCAGCAGCACTTCCTACTGGAAAGTTTCCATGTTAATGTAAGAACTGACCTGAAAACATTCAGGTTTTATTTATCTGTTTTGAACTCAGTATTACCTGGGCAAAATGCAGATGTTATTTCAGGTGAGATTTATCTGCAGGGGAAAGCAGAGGAAGGGAAGACTCCTTCTCCTGCTGTCCCCTCTATTTCTTCCCCACTGTTCCAGTGCCAGAGGCAGCTACAGATAAGCCCAGTGCCACAGCCTCATGGCAGACAGATCCACAGAGCTGAACTGCCACAGCTGCTGTTAAGCAGAACAGCCAAACAAGAGAACAGAGAGTGCCGGTCTCCAGCTGGACCCACCACACACGGGCCAAGGGAAATCCAAGCTGTAAATGGACTAGCTGTGCCCTAAGCTCCAAGGAAACACCCTGGCAAGTTGGACGGGCATCACCTCACCAAAGAATGAAAAGAAGAACAATTAAGGTGATTCGTGGCTCAGCCAAACAAGGTGGCATCTTAGCTGCTGGTATTGTTGTGAGTGGGATACTGCTGCAGCTACACAGTGGCTGTTCTGATCATGGTTTGGTCATGATTTAGCCTCAGCAGCCGGCCTTACTAACATCCTTTTGGCATCCTCTGTCCCTGTTTAACCACTCTTGGGAAAACAAATTGCTCATGGGTGTAAGCATAGAGCTCTGCATAGCATTTACACAGCTGGGAACAGTGCCTTACGTGCCACATTGCTTCAGCTTTCCCTTCTTCCTGATGCTGAATCAATGTTTCCACAAAGCCATATGGCTGAGGAAATACGGCATGCAGACACAGCTTTCAAAGCTCATCTTCGCAGACAGACTGACAGACCAAGCCTGGTGATCCCACTTCCTGGACAGAGTCTTACCTCTGCTATTTTATTTGTGTCATCTCTCCCAGGCCAATCTGGCTCATAAACTTCCTGCAAACACTCTGTCAGCTTCTTGGAGGCCTCATGCATGGCTAGGAAAGAAGAGGAAATTATATCAGAAAGAGGGAAAGAAAGTGTTCCTCACAGTTTAACAATTATCCTGAGGAACAGAGAGACAAGAAGTGTTGAATAGGTTATAACAAATTTTAAGCTCTTCCTTACAGAATATCTGACCCTTGATAACACAAAGATGGAAGTTAAAACAGAGGGAGAAAGAAATAAGGGATACGGTCGTATCAAATCCTTCACATTCCTCTTCCCCTAGCAGATGTACCTTGGCATCACGGTGCAACCTCATTCCATCTCAGTTTGATCTCGAAGGATTCTGAAAGATAACCTCCCCAGACAAGATCAACCCTTCCTACAACCCATGCTCTGAGATCTCACTACATAGATGAGAGGAAATGATTCTCTGGTTACGCAGACTTTACCTTTTACAGAAGCCAAGTAAGTTCGGAGGTCCTTCTGCAGCCTTGTGCCTTCAGACTGTGAACATAAAAGAGCATCAGTTATTCTCCCATGTAAAGAAAGTGTAAGGAGGAGTCAGGCATTTCTACATACAGGGAAATGGTCTTGTAGATGTACTAAAGGCCAACACTATGACCACATAAAACCTAAACGTTAACAGGCAGATCACACAGTCTGCAGGGGAAAGCAGGGGACTTGGTACACCCACAGGTGACCCACAGGCATGTTTGGCCACAATACCCACCAAGGTACCAAGTACCTTGTTGAGGACAGAGCTGTGGTTTGCTCTTCCCAGCAGAGCCAGTGTTATGGACTGGTGGGTCTATGCAACAAATGTAACTGGAGAGAATCTGTAGAATCTAGAAGACAGATATAATTGGTTTATTTTGTGTGGGAGAAGTTTAGCTCACCATTTTTTCCATGCCATGCTGCAAAACAAAACTCCAGCGCAAAGTGGGTACAAGAGATCTCTCATCTGCGCAAACGGTCTCTATAAATTGTACTGCGCAGCAGGGCTTGCAAATACAGAATTCATTATCTTTAGCTTCACTGTGCAAGTGGTCTGCCAGCAACAGACCTCGTTCACTAGGAAACAAAAGATTAAAACCAGAAGCTGGGCTGAGTTTTGCCCAGTCGAGCCCTCAGATGACACAGGTGAGTACAACACGAGAACCCAGATCAGAAAGGTGCTGCAGAACTCCTGGAGTTCTTAAAAACGCAGAGTGAATAAATGAAGAGCTTTTGGCTGGTTTAAGATGAGTGTGGTAACGTGGACAGACCACCAGGGACGAAGCGGCAGAGTAACCAAAGGGCACCCATGGAAGACTATCAAGAAGGCTGAGCCGACAAACAGCAGTTCCATCCAGCTGTAATGTGTTTGCTTGTGCCCAATGCAGGAAGCAACAGGTTTAGAGGAAAGCAGTGATGTTTGCCTACAGTTGGTCCTTGCTAGAAATCACAGCCTGAAACTGACAGCATGGGATGTCAGAGCAGAAGAGGAAATGGCACAGAAGAAACTAGGGTGCAAAAGCACTTAGACTATCATCGTGCAGCTGTACCACTGTTAAGAATGGCTACATTTGAACACAACTTTGAGGTTACCAGACCTTTCCTGTTCTGTTGAGGGGGTTTTATTTACAATACCTTTCCCTAAACCCTAGCTGAGTTACATGTTTTTTCCAAGAGCTGCTTCTTGGCAGTGAACAGGCTTCCTAAAACCCCCTTTCTCCCAATCTTAAAAAAACCACTTTAATCCTTATACTAGACTGCAGTCCCTTCATTACATAACTTTCTTTGGTTTT
The DNA here is from genome assembly GCA_013400115.1 of Rhinopomastus cyanomelas. Classification (NCBI taxonomy): domain Eukaryota; kingdom Metazoa; phylum Chordata; class Aves; order Bucerotiformes; family Rhinopomastidae; genus Rhinopomastus; species Rhinopomastus cyanomelas. The sequence continues at coordinate 110,974 of VXBP01002044.1, read as the reverse complement.
GCAGTTCTGATGGCAAGGATTTCTATTATCAGGAGGGACATTCTACACCTGAGAGGAGCAGGTAACATGTTCCAGATTAGATTAATATAGAGCTGGAAGAGCACACTGTGGAATTAGGAGGGGGTAAAGCATTGAAACAGCAGCTCCAGGTAAGACCCTGCTCAGCAAAATTTCAGGGCTGTTAAGACTGAACAACTGGGGAGAAATACTCACCTGGGGGTAGCAAGCAAGCTGTTAAATTTGTGTTGGTACAAAGGGCTGAAATGGAAACTGACAGGCATGAGGGGTTCTTGCCTGCAAAGTACGTCTCTCTAAGCTACTGACTGTAGTGGTCCACAGCAAAACTAAGCTGCAAGCACAACAATGAAGTCCACCCTGCCTGCCCTGCAGGCTGAGGCCGTGGTAAACACTGTGGAGTACACGTAGAGACACATCCAGCACATGCCAGCAGCAGCTTGCATCTCATGGGTTTGGTGTGAAACACTGCAAAACAGCCCAAAACCTCCACACGAGTGACAGCTCACAGAGAGTATCAAAACCCAGACACGCTGCCAGGCAGAAGCACAACACAGTGCCAGGTACAAGGGCTGCCAACAGCATCCCACTGTCTCTCCAGTGAGGGGAAGAGAAGCCACAGCCCTGAGCACCTCAGGCAGGAGCTGCATTGCACTTTTGCAGCAGGCCTCTTGCTCCCAGGTCTGCAAAAACAAGTTCCAGGACAGAACCTTGTGCCACTACCCGAACACAAGTGATGCCTGGAAAGAGAAGGAGGGGAAGCCTTCAAATGAACTTTTTGAGAGGTTAATTGCCCCACATAATCTGTCACAAGGGGGTAATGTGGGGCCAGATATGCTGCTTGTCAGGCCTTCAAGAGACTCAGGCAAGCCCTGTAGTCCTGCAGAAACATGATTTTGTCCAGACCATTGGTCACACAGCAGATCCATCTGCCTGAGCTAAAAAGCTCCAACTGTTTAGTGACTTCAGAGTGGTGCTCTTACACGAAGCTGAACAGCCAGCAAGTTGGGAACCGCAATGCTTTCCCTGATGTCCTCTCAACCACCATTTCCAAGAATCATGAGACGCCCTGGCTGAAAATGAGTTATTTCAGTCGTGCTCTCTTCATCTACAGCCTACACATGGGAACACGTGTCAAAATGGCCCTGTAACACAGTCAGAGGAGCCTCTAACCAAGCGAACAAGGCCACTGCCAGGTCACATCCCATCCGGTTCCACAAGAGAGCTGTTCTGTCACAAGCCTGCAGCAAGAGGTCAGTTTTCTTCCAGACGTACATTTCCCACTGCTGCAGACTTTATAAGGAAGGGCCATAAAAATTTCACATATAGCTATAATAGACACATATATTTCCCAAACCCATGAGATCCCAAGCAGCAAATGCAGAGCAACCCTCAGCTCCATGGAGAATTAATTTACAGCCTCCTCCTGCAAGATGAGAAAACAGATTCAGCTATTAGGGGTACAGAGGCAGTGTTCTTCTAACACACTTCTTCTCAGTGCACCACTGGAACTCACAGCTTTGCAAACTGAAACACCGTTCCAAACAGCCAGGGCAAGGAGTTTTTTGGTAGTTCTCCTTTAATAAAGTTATTTCCTGCTTGCCAGTACTTAAAAACAATATAGAAAAGTCACACCTGGCAATGTCACATCATCAGAAAGAAGACAAAATGTATTCCTCTGCGTACAAGAGAATCACTGGTGGACATGCTGCAGAGATGTCGCACAAATTTCTGCAGCAACAGCTACTATTGCTGCCAAGAGAATGAACGTTAGTCTCCAGGAATTTGCAGCCAGCTCTGGTGAGAAATAAGTTGAAGTCAGACAAAGATTTTCATTATATTCAGCTGTGGCAAGTCCCTTTTCAGCTGGTTTTGTGACATGTAACCACATCTGCTGAGTCTTAACAGAAATGATGCAGCTGCTGCTAACAGCTCCAGAAAAAGATCCCAAACATGTCAGGGCACAGAGGGGTTCAGAAGATTATTTTAGCACCACCTGAGCTTTGGTGTGGCATGCATCTCCTGCCATGAGACACAAGCAACACCAAGCAAATCTCCTGAGGTAACTTGATGCTTTCCCACATCCTCTGGGTGGGTGAAAACTATAGATAAGTAAAATAAAATTTAAAAACCTACCAAGAAAACAAAACAACAAACCCACAAAAATACACAGTTCAAGATACAAACCGACTGCTGTCCAAGTGGAAGGGTGGAGGAAAATTGCTACACCATTAAAATACTTCTGGGCCAAAAACGTAGCAGTGAAGCAGACATGTGAAAGAATCCTGACTCAGGCCTGATTGCGCAAGGTTGGAGAGGAAGTCAGATTTAGACCTCAGTCATGGAAGGATGTTCCCTTTTCTTCATTTGCTTTCTGAGTTTTCTGAGTGCAGCAGAGGGCAAAAAAGACAACCTGCCTTGTTCCATTTTTACTTTATTTCTCATTTGTTTCCCATCCTATCCACCTTTAGAGACATGGTCTTGTTATCTCTGCTTCCAGCCCAGCATGAAAAATTACATTATAAAGCAGCTAACTTCAGACACTGTCCTGGTGGAGGCATTTCTTTTCCTAAACTTGAATTTAGAACAAGTATTGTTTTTCAGCATCAACTCTCCCTGACTCTGTGATTGGGATACTGGAAGACACAGTGTAATTTCTCATAACTGAACAGCCTACAAGTTGTAGGTCACTTCAAGAGGCCAATGGCATCGTTTAATTTAATGGGCTTTAACTCCATATTGCAGCAGATGCTGGAAGCTAATGCTGAAACACAGGGTGTAATTACATGTCACCAGTTATCTTACCAGCTGTTTGTTGAAGTTCTGCACACACTGTTCAAACTGTTCATCTTTTGTCTCATCTGCTTTCCCCAGCTTCTGAAGAACCTGCAGAAAAGGGGGAGAGAGAGAGATTGGAGACTTCAGACACAACAAAGCAGAGACAAAGAAACATTTGCAAAGGCTGAAAGAAGGAAAGCTTAAAAGTCTTCCTTATTGTTCCACTCTGAATTTCTGGAATATTTCCCCATATAGTCATAGCTTGAAAAAGCCCTTGCAGACAAATCAGGATGAATTCCAACCTCTTACACGATGAGCAGGACTGAGGTTTGTCCTCCACTGGTCCAATGCTTTTTGCAGACAAAGCAGTAACAACCCAGTTGTTTATCTCCTGGACCAGCAAGAAACAAACCACATCCCTAATATGTCCTTATCCTGATTTAACACCAGTGTCTGGTCCAGACCGAGTGGGGTTTTTTTTGCTCACAGAACTAGAAGGACTGTCCCCAAATGCAGAAAGCAGGCAGAGACCTCCTCAGGGAGAGAAAGTGGCTAAAGCAGTCGAAATCCCACCTTCTTTCTAACTTTTCTCGCTATGCACATGCCTGGCAGGTGCTGGCTGTTGATAGCAACTGGAGACCTTACACCATGGATTTAAGCGACACTCCATCTAAGTGTCACACAGTCTGTGTGTCAGCAGCCACCACCTCTCCCCACAGTGCAGCTCCCACAGCCTGTACAAATTGCCTTATCAGATACTTCCCTTATCACACTTCTCTCTTAATTACCTCTCCACGCAGCTAAGTGGATTGCTCCCAGGCTTGGAACAAAGCATTTCATTTTCTGGGTAGGAGGGTAGGTCCACCACAAGAAGCCTGGGCAAGATGCAGCTGTGGAGGGGGGCAGCAGCTACTCGCCATGCCCCAAGCAACTCCAGTAACAAACACAGGGGTGTAAACTGTATCTAATTAAGCTCAAGTACAACAACTTTGTTACATGAAAATACAATCTGATCATGCCAAACGAAAAAGAAACTTGCCTTGCAAAGGCCAATAAAAACAGAGAAGGGCCCAACTCAGTCCCCGGTCTGATGAGGTTCTGGGGAGCTAGAGGTGGGCTACAAAGGGTGCTGAGGGAACACCTTGAAGCAAGGGAGCCCGCAGCTGCCCAAGAGGCAGAAAGCACTGGAAAGCTGAGAGTCTCCTTTGTTCTGCTGAACACTGCAGCCGTTTAGCCTTCATGTTCAGCTCCTCTTGGGGAGAAAAGGGTCAAAATGGAAAAGCAAGCACATGTTACTGCCATTAGGTGTAGAGGAAGGCCACTAGTAAGGCTGCCAGGGAGCCTAACAGACACTCCAGCTGACTTCCTCCAGCTCCATTACTACACATAGCCCATCTCAGTGAATGTAAACAGGAGTTTTCCCCAGCAAGGTGGGGATCAGACTTTCATGTTTGGTTCACAATATGGCACTGAGAAGGTCCATGCAACAGATTACAGAATGGAATATTTTCAGTTAGAAAGAACCTATACAACAACCACCTAGTGCAATCGCCAGTGCATCCCCTGCACCACCACCTCCGTCTTTGTGTTGCGTCTATTTGGCTAGTCTCAGTTCCCACATCCCTGATATATAAGCACAGATGTTCCCAGGTCACTCCTGACCACAATAACTGACTTTAACCTTGGACAGGATATAGCAGTGTAGCCAGTCAGCACCTGGCTTATCAGACCCTTACATAGGTTGAAACTGAATGTCTTGGAGGGAGTCACTGTTTTTCTGTCTTCCTCTGTTCAACAACCTCTCTTCACCTCCAGGAATCAAGGTATTCAAGCATAAGGAAAATGAAGGGAAAGGACATACACAGATGCAGACTGTCCTCTGCAACTAAGCACTGAACCAAACCTCCTGAGTTTGAAGCACAACTTTCTACAGTTTGAACCTCAGCAACAAACACTGCAGCTACAAGCATCAAACACATTTGGTAAACCTGTTCGCTTGGCAGGGCGTAGTAGAATGCTTGCACATTCCACTCTTCCTCTCAAACCTTTGGCATATAAAAGCTTGTTGGATAGCAGAAGCAACACTGGTTGGACAGGCAGTGTCTAACACACTAGCCACTGGTGCCCCCTTTGCTCATCTACTCCAGTGCAGGGGAACACATGCCACAGCCACACTGCTGAGGCCACGCGTTACCCTGCAGTGCCAGCTTCTGCTGGATTCAGTACTGCCTCATCTTTCTCATCTGATGGTATAGTGAACCACTTCCAGAAAGACTACTGCTCAAAGGCCCTGTGGTTAGCTCCTAGGCTAAAGGATCTAGGGTGACTCCCTAGATAGCCACAGAACCATCACACCAGTAGCAACAACCACGGATGACACACTGTAGATTCCAATGTGCAAATCAATAGAATTACTGAGGATACAAAGGAGCCTTTTTACAGGGCAATGCATCTGTCTGGCTAGTCAGAAGACACAATGCTTTCAGGCCTGGAGGGAAGGAGATGCTTTAACGGAGTGGAATCTGGAGCATCTTGCCAGGGTCAAAGGTTTACAACAGCCTCAGTTCTTTCTGGTGTAAAACACTGAGCAGCCCCACAGACTATTCAATGTGGCAGCCACATGCCTGCTGCCCACATGTCCAGGAAGTTAAATCTACAGTTCCACTGCTCCTTGTGGGAACTGAGTCTGGGGTCATTCAGACAGCTGGGAAGACTGACCTTGGAAGACCTTATTCCACTGTGCTGAGGTGCTCTGCACAAGTTTTGCAGAATGCTGGGCAATGGGAAGGGCTCTAACTCACAGCCTACTTCTAAGGAAAAAAAATCCTTCTGCAAACAGAGATGCTCAGCTAAGGAGCAACTCTGAATGAGAGGGGAAGAAATAATATGAAAGCACCTTTTTCCACACTACTTCACCCGTCCCATGTCACCAAAGGACTCGGATGCCAGCAAAGAAAACCAGGTACAGCTGAGAGACTGAGAAGTGAATCCCTGGCTACACCAAAAAATTTGCTCTTGCTTCCTACACTTGTCCCCACCTGGCAGATGAAGGCTTGTGCCCCAAGACTGCTGGCCCTACAAATGAGTCCCAGCCACACAGCACACTCTAATCATTTCATGACTTGCTGTGATACAATGGAGAGACTGGCCCTGGGCTGCAGCATGCATGCAGCAGTTGTCCTCCCATACCACTGTCTCTCAGAGACAGATCTACACCATACAAATAGCCCGTAGGTCAAACACTAAGTTATTTAAGCAGCACAAAATGATGGCTCCACAAGGCTGGCTCCCATGTGTGATTCCAGCTCTCCAGACAAAGTCATACAGGAGAGTTGCACTAACAGATTCCTCTGGAACCGGTAAATCAGCCAGGGATGGAGCAGATGGCCCCGAGTGTGCTGCTGATGGCAGGCATGTCTGCGCTCACTGCTAATAACCTGTGAGCTCACAGGACAACTCCCCTCCCCAGGCTGGTAGATGCTGTCATAGGTCAGGCTATTCCGGGTGAGCCATGGCTGCTCCCTCCCTTCCCCTGCATCAGTCTTTAATCCTTCAGCTCACTGCAAAGCCAGATAAAGTTCGGATGGAAACTTCAGGCTCTTTGATAGCTATTAATGGAGCAGATTACCAGAGTAGGAGTCAGTACCCCACCACAGGTCCCAAATCTCAGGGTGGATCAGAGATAGTATGCATGATGTGTCAGCTGCTGTCTGGAGGCAAACCACACCAAGCAACAGGCATGGATCTGGCATTTAAAAGATTAACAAGCAACCCGGGCTAGGATCCTTGGGCTGCCCTTGACCTGAGAAGTCACAGAATCACACAATAATCATGCTTGGAAAGGACCTTCTAGATCACCAAGTCCAACCATAACGACAACAACAAAAACACCTGAATATAGACCCAAATACCTGATGGATCCACACACAGAAGCTAACCCACTCCATGTCTGCACCTATCACAGGGCGTTAAGCACCACGGCTACACATTTCTTAAATACCTCCAGGAATGGTGACTCAACCACTTCCCTGGGAAGGCCATTCCAGTGCCTCATCACTCTTTCTGGAAAGAATTTCTTCCTAATATTCAATCCAAACCTCCCCTGCCTCAACTTCAGACCATCCCCCCTGGTTTTGCCATTAGTTACTGAGAAGAGGCAAACACCCACCTCTCAGCAACCTCCTTTCAGGTAGTTGTGGAGGGCACTGAGGTCCCCCCTCAGCCTTCTCTTCTCCAAACTAAACCTGCCTATCTCCCTCAGCCTCTCCTCGCTCAACTTGTTCTCTAAACCCCTCACGAGCTTGGTAGATCTCCTCTGGACATACTCCGGTAGTCCTGGCCCTGCAAAGGGATAGGGACAACTTCAAGATGACACCAGCTAAGATGAAGAAGAATATTTGTACGAGACCCACAAAACACCTTGTGGATGGATTTCTGAGTGGGGCTCTGACACTGCTGTGGGCTCACAGATCCACTACAACAGAATGGGGATGTCATCCCAACCATCAGTTTTGGTCTCAGGCACCATACACCTCTGGGCACTTAAACACCATTTTCCAATGCTGCTCAGAAAGCAGGTCTCTTCCAACAACTAGGCAGACCTCCTCATGCTCTGCGTTTCTCATAAACCGGGCCAGCAGGCACCTGGAGCTTCTGCAAACTGCAGCATCTCCAAACAGAGCTGAAGTTTATCCATGAAGACCTTTGTACCTTATTGTTACGTAGCTTAATAAGTTTTGCCCACATTTGAATAAAAGCAAATGAGTTACTACAGGTCTCTGGACTGTCTCCTCTCCAGTGTCTTCTATTAGTAGCCACCTAAGTGGTTCATATGCATGTTAAGGAAACCTGAGCAATGTGGACACCATTGCAGTGACTGATCCCTGTGGCATAAAAGAACAAAGTTGATTCACAGCTTGACCTACATTTCAAAAGCACTTTGAGGTACTAGGAGGCAGAATGCTATTAACACTCAGTGATCTCTTATCATGGATGTATTTGTAATCTGCTATTACAGGCAGAACTATTTGCAGTAAGCTTTGAATTTATATACTTTGAAAAGGAGGATAACACTCATGTAGTGAACAGAGGAATCTGGAAATCCTCCATAACAGGGGGGTCAGAAATAAAGACATGAAATAGTCTTTAAAGATAGAAACTTTTTTCCCAGGAAAATGGGAAGTGTGCTTAGGGAAATCCAAGCTGCAGGTTCTTCTCAAAGGCGAGACTGCAAGACTCGTCGATGAGTCAGCATAACCTGAATACCACAGCTTTGCAGGACCCAAAGGGAAGCACCTCTTCCAGCAGCAGTCGACTCTCTTTTTTCCAGGGGTACAGGAGGATGCATTCCGAAAGACAAACCCCACATTACTTAGCACAGGGCCTCTGGTGCTCTCCTCCAAACACTGGGCATAAACGAAATGGAGATGGCAAGATCAGTCCTGTGACCACTCATGTCTCTGATGTAGAGCAGCAACCACCATTATGGACAAACACTCCCAAGCAGTGCAGCAGCTGTCAGCATAAGAAGCAGTATCAGACCAAATACAATACAGTTCTGCTTTGCTCCGTAAAACAACTAACAGTTTCACATTTACGCTTTCTAGTAGAGAAATACATATAACCTGCTTAACGCACCCACAGTTCTCACTCATCACCTTCCCTCACTCTCTTCAGAAATACCAACGGCACAACAAAAGCCCCAAAAACCCAAATACTCCCAGCAAACCCCCTGTAGACCCATTATGTGAACAAGTAACCGAATAAAACTTTACTTTTCATGGCATACTGGTCACCCAGGCCAAAGACCTGTTTAGAGAATGCTAGTGTAAGTAGGAAGGCAAAAAAATAAATGCAGTTTGTTAATCCCAGATGAAGCTAGATCTGCATCTGAAACATTTGAATTTCAGGTGATGCAGCCCTGATGAAGAGAGCTTCATTAAGCCCACAGCCCGAGAGCCTGAGTCCCACAGGTCCACATCTTCCTCCACACTGCTGCAGTCACATCTTAACTGGTAGAGTCTCAATGGTCCTAAACACTGTGTGTCCTGGTATCACAAGCAATGCCTCCAATTATTGCTGTATCTACCAACTCCAGTGCATAACTTCCACCTGCTAACTGAAGTCACCGAGCCAGTAAATACTGTGACTAACTTTGAATTGCAACAAATTGGCTTGTGCCAATGGGCCAGCTAACAAGAGGAATCTTTGATCTCAGGCCACTGCCTATCATTATGTGGAAGACATTACACTTGGAAGAGGGGGAGAAGAAAACAATATTCAAGTCAGAGCGAAAGCACCAAGCCACGTAGCTGAATGTACAAGCAAAGCAAGTTTCATTAACTTTTTTAAGCCTGGTTTCCTCTCTGCCCAAATTAAATGTGACTTGCTCAACCAAGTAGATTTGTGCTCATGGAATAATTTTGGTTTTGTGTTCCGACTCGGGAAGAAAAACAAGAGCAACAATGGGAGTCCTGATCCCTTTCCGACCCTCCCTGGGAGCAGGGCATGTCCTCCAGCCCTCCACAGCTGCCTCCAGGCTGGTTTTGGGGACAGCCTGGCTTTCCTCATGCAAGCCTTGGCACAATTAAGTCTTTCTTTGAACCAACTGGAAAAAAAAGAGGATGGGGGTGGAGAGGAAGAACCTCTGAACTTACTAACTCTTCATTTTAAATCGAGAAAATTATTCCCATGGCCAAGAAATCAGCATGACCCTCAGACACTGGAAGGGCAATGTCACACTTGACACACACAGAGTGGTTCTTGTTTGCCGCTTACTTGCTAAAAAGGTTCAACAGATCCTGCAAGGACAGGACATTGTCTCTGCCACCAGGAGGAGAGTTCGGAAATCAGGGTTCAATACAGCATTTTGTTACGAGATTTCCTGAATGACCAGGAAAAGCCGTGTCCAATGTCATATCCATCCAGCTGTAAAGAGGAGTGTTTGTTCAGCACGACCAAATTTATCCCCGGCATCTTCAGCTGGCAAATGGGAGAGGTACAGAGAGGTTACTAGTTTGGAGAACCCAGCTAAAGACACAGTGACACAAGAGTCACACGGCATTGCCTTTAAGGCTCAACTCAGATATCTGGCTCTAACAGCTACCAAAAAGCAGCCTCACCATGACCTGCATCTTCAGGACACACCTCTAGATTTTGTTGTGACTCAGTGTGGTCACATTGGGTTGCCTTACAAGGTTCATTCTTCTCCCTCACTCTGTTGTCGATAGGGCAAAAACAAAGAACCAAATCGGGTGCTTCACTTTCTCATTCTGAATTAGTTCCTGGAGAAACCTGGTTTCCCATATGGGGCTCAAGGTGAATTCATGGCATAGGTTTCACCAGGCTGATGTCTGTTAACAATACGCCCATTTCTGATCACACCACGTTTAAAACAAGCCACAAAAAATAAGCACAGCAGGTGCAGACTTTTTTCAAGTCTGGTGTCTTGGCATGATGGCCAGCTTATCCTTAACGCTGAGTCATAAGTAATGAGTAATATCCCCAAGAAGGAGGTATACCAGAGACCTGCCCCACTGTTGAAGCTGCGTGTTGCACCACACTCATCTAACAGCACCTGGTTTATTTCACCATTCTCCTTAGAACACACAGCTGAAAGCTCTTTTTCCATGAAGAACAAAAAGCTGATTGTTTGGCTTCAGTAGGTTCTTCTGTAGCAGTTGCAGTCCTCATTCCAGAGAGGCCTTCCTTAAAGCAACAGGTAGAAACCTGTGGTGATGACCCTGTGGGTACAAACTATGCCTCACCGCACCCAAACCCTTAAGCAAATTAAATTTCTCCCCTCAGGGCAAGGCAACCAGCCTCCACCATACATGGATGCAAGAACTCAGCAAACTGCAGCACTGAAACATCTCAGAAACAGGCAGACACATATTAATCAATACTACTACAGAGAGGACACTGCATATGAGAGTCTCTGTCTGTAAAGGGACTTGCATTACTGCACAATCTGCACTATGAAGACTAAATGCAGAAAGCTTGTGAAATCTTTCCCTCTTAAGATGCTTCCTCCTGTGCTTTGCTCCATTTGGGGACACTTTTATCAGGTTATGGGCTACCAAACAAGGGATTCACACCTGTCATAGTACTGGTTATCAAACAGTACATCATCACATACTGAGTGTTCTAAGATCACAGGTAACCATGATGAGAAGAATTTGACCTAACCCTCAGACTTGTCCAGCCCAGGAGAGCCAGCAATTAGACAGAGAAGGCTCTGGGTACTTTAGCTCTCTGGTCAGTCTACAGTGTGAACCCCACAGCCTAAAGGTAACAATTGGCATTTCCACACAAGGCAAGAAGAGCAAAATTGCCCAAGGCCCAGAGATTCCCATTCCTCCCACGCTGTTTCCATGAGTCTGGAAGATCTAGGGCTGTTCATGCACCTGGAGCTCAAGAAGCAGGCTCCCATGCTGCTGTTGTTTTGAAAGTCAAAACTGCTGTGCCCTGTGCCCGAGATAAAGAGCCCTCTTAGATGTGGGAACACAACTCCAGTTAATCTTCTGCACGAGGAAAAACGCCAGGAGAATTTTCATTACACCGGTTATCTCTTCCTCTGTTTCTACGGATCGGCACCTGCAGTAACATCTGCTAACCTGACTCTGTGACTGAAGCAAGACTAACACCTCTGAATACCTGTATACAGATTTTCTCTTGTTTCTAGGGTAGAACCTGCAGCAGGTTTCCCCCCAGCCCAGTGACAGTATTCAGTTCTCTCTGAGCGAGGTACTAAGGACTTTGCTTTCAATTTCCACCCTGGATCAAATCGCTTTTCTAAATTGGGCTTTGACATTTCCCTGCCTTAATGCCACTCACTCTGGGAAGCCTTCATTACTAGGACCTGCTAACACAGTCTCCAACCATAGTACACTGCCAACGAGTAAACTGAAGGAAGAAAGGAGAAAGGAAAGAAAATGAGCTGCCCAGTGGGCCAGGCTAACAGTTCTGTACCTGGTTGGCATAAACTTCTTTGCAAGATCACTCCCTCTTAGAGGAAGGAGTCTGTTGAGGACCACCATCTCCTGAAAGTTGAAACTTTCTTATTCAGAAGTCAAGTATGATGGCTTTGGAGGAAGGAGAGAATAATTTTGCCAGCCTCATTCTGCTTCCTGCTCCCCTGATTCAGGGGAGTAATTCCAGAAATACTGTTCTTGGAAACTTACCTAGACTGGAAGTTTCTTCTTCATAACTAAAATTTGAGACATTCTGCCCTTCCACAAGTTGTTTACGAGACAGGCAGCACCTTTCTGCAAGCTCAAGTGCAGACAGCCAAGTATAACATCAAAGATATCCAAACCTCAGCGATAGGAGCTGAGGTTCTGTACGTAAGCACTCTGTTCCCCTTTCTTGAGGCAAAATCCTGTATGCCCCAAGGGATCGGTCACTGCATTGATGTCCACATTGCTCAAGTTTCCTAATCATGCATATGAACCACTTAGGTGGCTACTAATAGAAGACACTGGAGAGGAGACAGTCCAGAGACCTGTAGCAACTCATTTGCACCCATACTATCATATGAATGTAGTCTCTGTCCACAGACTACATCAGCTGCACTGAAGGTTTGTCAGCATCTACTAACATTGATGAACCCATGAAAGGTTATTAAAGTGTTATGGAAGCCAAAGCCATAATATTCTAGCACATTATACAGAACAATACCAGCAACATCCAAAGTATGTCTACTTATTTTATGAAGCCAGTTCTGGGAAACAAACCCTCCAAAAGGATGCAGAACCAGGCAAATCCTCATGATCTAAAAATAAACAGTCATACACTGAAAACTGAAAATTAAAAGCCCACTGAGAATCCTGAAATCTCCAGTTTTTGCGTGCCTGCATTTTTTCCCCTTCTTTTGCACGTAACTTGACCACTAGTTATGGGAAGCCCTGGGAGCTCATCTGCCTGCAAGTCTTGAATCAACTGTCCAAGGCTTGTGCACATAAAAATAAAAAGGCAAGATATGGCTGCAACTCACAACGTAGCTAGTATCCACTACAGGACGATACTAGTTTTGGTCAGGAGTGAGGGAGGTACTGAAATAGCTGCCTGATGACTGATTTCCATGATTCTCATCTCTCCTTTGCTTGAGCACTCCTTTGCTTCTTTAATCTGTAATTCTGTCTGAATCATTACAAGATTTACAAGCTTCTACTTTGTCTTTCTCTGAAAAGTCCATCCTTAAAGCAGTAGTAGTACCTCTCAGGCTACTACCAGAAGCCTTTCTGACCCTCTCATCTTTGAGCATACAAGTACCTTATATACCAGCACTAGCAGGCAGCAAACCAAGGTTAAACCTATCAACTACCTGTCCTGCCTCCAGTGGCAAACCACTCCCTTATCCTTTCCTAAACTTTATGAACAGCTTTTCATTATATATTAGAAGCATCTGATCTGTGAAAACACTCGTATCACGCAGAGACTTGCTTTGATGCGGAAAGGTTATTTACTGATCTAGTCCTCAAGTGTTTTCTCCAAGGGTTAGGGTTAGATGCACAGGTTATCATCAAGAACCTGAACAAAAGACAATTATTTTTATAAGAGGTATCTCATGAAGGACTTGCAGCACACTGGCATCCTGATGGTTTAATGAATGTAATACAGATACCCAGTCAGTACAGAGATGCTTTAGATGATGTTCACAGTCCTTTACATTGTTCCAAACGCTTACTGCTACTTCCCACACAACAGGGCTACAATGCCTAAATCTCAGCATGTTTGATGGGTTGAATCTTAGCTTTCCACAAACCAGCAGTCAGACTTGTTCTGCAAATTGGAGTTCTGAAACCAAAAGGCACAGGAAGTACATGTAGCTAATCTGTGCTAATTCCAGACTCTGGAGACTAATTAAAGAAAGAGATAAAGATGATATTCAAGCACACACAAAGCCCAGGGGCTCAGGCAATTTTTTGTGGCATCAGCTTTGGCAAAAAGCCTATAAATAGCAAGATCTTTGAGGAAATAGGCAAGCTCTTGTGCACTCCCTTGCTTTCACTTCAGACAGGACTAAATGGAAAAAAAAAAAGTTGTTCATAGTACTTTTGACTGGATTCAGATGAGTTTTTTAAAGGAAAAACCAAAATCAAACAGAAAAAATACAAAAAACCCACAAAAAATCCCAACCTTAAACTTTTATCTTCCCAATATCCCTGGGATACATGCAAATGCTATACCACAAGCATGTTGTTCCACCTAAAATGTTACACGAAGTTTTAGGGGCTTTTGTGGTTTGTTATTTTTGTAGGAAAAAAATTAAACAAATTGCTCCTCTAATGCAACATACAGTATCTCTTATTAGCTGTCCTAGGAGAGACACTACAGCAACACCCTCTCAGGGGTCAACAGTGAAATCACATTTCTGCACAAATCAGCAGGTTTAAATCACACAACTAATGCTCAATGCTTCCGAGAGTTCAAGAAGAGGTTGCCAAGAGCATAAGCCCTGTCCTTCCAACAAGAGTTACTGAGAGCGCATCCACATCAGGTAAGTCTATAGTCTTAGAGCAAGACGGACACTGAAGTAGAGAGACCTTCAGAGAAAAGATACTGTGGAAAGACTGAAGCCAGCACTACCTGTTTGGCCTGGAAGCAAATGCTTCCATCACTCCAAAGATCAGATCTTGAACACTTCACTCGCTTCTCCCAACAGCACAAATTGAAGGTGAAGGGCAGAAGGCCACCTGACATACCCGTATCAGGTACACTACAAATTATATACTGCTTCATATCACCACTTGTGAAGAACAAGGCCCTTCCACACTTCACTGTCCTGCTTTCATCAGGCATTAATTTACCAGCAGTGTGAAAGGGGATGCTGTCCCCACGTTACTAGTCACACATGTGTTCCCACAGCAGGTGATGGCATGAGGAGTTCAGCTACTCCCTTCTCCCATCTGATCATGACTATGCCCTCTCTACCATGTGCTCTGCAGAATTCTCAGGTGTCTTTTTAAGTGGTGGAAGATGTAAAGGCCACGCTAGAGAACCCAGCTCAGCTGTCACTGCCACAGGACAGAAAGAGTGCTGTGGTCTGCCACACTGGAACCACACAACAGTGATTGCTGAACATTTCTATCTGTTGAGTTGGCACAGGAAGCCAGAGAGCAGTAGAGGCACCTCAGAGTGATTTCCTTGCTTTTTTCTTTTTTTCCAAAAGGCAGGGACAGCAGAAGAGAGGGGTCCTTCATGTGCTAAAGAGCAGCACTGTTTGCTAAACCCTTAAACAGCATACAGGACACAGCACTACAAGGAATATGCAGTCTGTCCTTCATGCAGTTCCGAGATAACCAGATCTGATTCATGCTCAGCAGCTTTTATTTTTGATGGCAAGTCTCAGAGTTCAGTTACCAGCCTTGGACAAGAAGGCTCTGCTCAGCTGCAGGCTGGGAGGGTGTTGACAGATGCTGAATATATTACAAACAAATGGACATGAGCTGTTCCTGCCCAAGGAGAAGAGAAGGCAAACGGAGAAACTGTTTCTATAAGTCATTGGGTGGGGGGTGTTAAAAGATCTTCAGACTGCTTTTATTCTTGCTGTGTACTACACATCCACCAGCATGAAAAAACAGAGCCATGAAACAGTGGAGTGACTGTTTCAAACTGCTGCAAAAGATTTCAAGGACAGCATTAGGGACATATACAACAGCTACTGCAAAATGGCTCTAACCTCTTTAAGCTGATGGGATGTGGGAAGAGGAAAAAGTTTCCTATTCCCTCTTTCTCCAAGTAAAGCAGCACCAATCCACCACTCACATCCGTACAGATGTCACATGAGATACACAAAGATTTTAGTACTATCGCTTAACTAGCTACTGAGATAAGATTCATCAGATCAGCAGAGCTCTGCACCTCTCATTCACAGGAGAGCTGATAGACTAGTTCCTCCTCCTCACCCACACATGTACACCATGTCCTAGAAAATCCCAAATCCTAGCAGCCAGAATTTTCTGACTACAGCACCAGAGCAGCTGCAAGTTTCATCTGCTGTGCACCATCTCGCACTGTATGCAGCTCCAAGGGAAAAGGCATTTCTTGCTCCAGATTTGTTTGTTACACAGAGATCCTGACCCTGGGGTTTAACCCCTCAGAACTGCTGTAGCACTAATACATTACCACGCTAACAAGAATGAATGTGGACCACGTGTCCGGCTTAGCAAAGGGCAGAAGGGCTGCAAAGCACTCGGAATTGAAAATTCCCAAGTCTCCTGCAGACAAAAGACACAGCTCACTTGACAAATATCAAGTGACAGTGTAAAACACTGCCTGTACTGCTTATGTAAGTCTGGTTCACAAACATTAAGAGCAGTAAGGAAGGGAAGTAGAAACAGAGGAAAAGGAATGGTGAAATAAAGCCCTTTCCAGGACATTTCTTCCTATCCACTACAGGTAGTCAATTGTCCCCAACAAGAAACTAAGAAGTGAGATAAAGAAGATGCAAGGACATATGGACTGCTGATGTGATGAAGCAGTTCTGAAGCAGCTGATGCAAACATGTCCTACCCTGATGACTTATCTGCCCTTTCATTTCAGATGAAAACAGACCCAAACCCAGCAGCCTTCCTTCCCTGTAATGGATGCTTATAACAGATGGCTGAAACCACCTTTCTAAACACTAGAGTTGTTTTGAAATAGGTTCATATGGTTTACAGAGAGCCTCTCTGAACACACTCTGCCACATTTTTCTGCCTCAGTAACTTCGGCAGCACTGTCTGAAGTCACAGGAGAACTCTCCAGAAAACTGGAAATTAACTTGTTCATGATGTTCATAAAGGGTTGCGATCCACCCGCTTTCACAGTCCATTTTCACTATAATGCCAGGGGAACATAGGTGCAAATCCCTCAGGGGAACACCAAGTGTCAAGCTCTCAAAGCCAAGTCTAAAAGGCAGTTATTTCTGTTTGGGTTGTATGACCTGCTGCAAGACCAAGACTTGGAGAAGACAGCATCAGAAGAAAGTCATGCTCCTGAACAAATGAAGGCTCACCAAAGGCCTGTAATGGGAGACAAAAAACCACTCCCCTGTAGGTCACTTATCCGAATTAGGACCAAAAGCAGCTCCCACTCAATCACCATTTAACAGGATTAAATTGTGCATAAACTCAGGACACCTCCAGCTCAATCACTGGACAAGATTCTGCTCTCTCCCTCACACTACGACTCTGCACTACCTGCGTGAGAATCAAATGGGATATGTTTCACTGACAGTGGCTCATCCACCCTTCAAGATAGGGCTAAGAAACATGTTACCAGCTCTGTTCTCTTGTGCTTATTTGCTGTAGGAGGGAGGAGGATTTTTCTGTTGGGAAGGGGTTCATTAACAGGAAAAGCTTTTGAAAGAGCAACACTAATGTGTGTCAAGAGATGACGTTTCAGCAGTCAACTAATATTACACGCTATTTCCAGATGGCTTTTAGACATACACCCACAATACATGTCATTAGCTGTGCACAAGTGACACTAAGCTACCAATTCCAAGTGCAACTTGCTCAAAATCACCCCATCAAAAAGACAGCCCCACGGGTATGAATATTTGCCACAAAGTAGGTAATAACCCTTTGACACTTGGATATCTTGATCAGGATCCATAGCAACCAGTCCATGAAAATCCATACAGGTTTAACACCTCCCACTCTCCTATTTAGTCATGGTTTGAAACTCATGCTTCGTTTTTATTTGCAGAAGCACTCTCCTGCTTTTTTATCTTAAGCACACACATGCAGACAAACACAAAAATCACCATCTAAACTTGGACTGGAGAAGTTCGCTCTGCTCTAAATGTCACCAGTTTTAAGCCAGGGATGGAAGGAGAGCAATTTTGTGTTACTGTCAGTCAAAAGTCAGGCAGGGACACATTGCTGTATCAAACACCATTGTCAGCTGTCTCCTCTAAAGCAAACACAGAGTCTATTCTCAGAACCCGAGAGCCCTTACTGTGGCCATTAATAACCAGGAGAACTGCCAACAACCTGCAGCCCTGCTCTCACTCCACATCTTGATGTTAGTGTCTCACTCTGAAACGCTTGAAATTGTAAATGGATCTGCAAGACTAGAGGAAAACAAAAAGATTTTATGTAAGAATCCTGCCTCTGGTCTGCAGAACAGCCCACAGTGGAGTAAGCTGAGCCTGTACCCAGTGCACCTGCATCATCACTGCTGCAAAGAACCAGCAGCATCCATCCAGTGTTTCACCATCCTGTCCCGCAACTCACATCCTATTTCAAATTGAGAGTGACGTAGCCTTGTACCTACAGTCTTTCATCAAAATGGATCTCTGAGAAGGTAAGATTGTTTGGGAAATGGGTGTATTAAACTCTCAGTGATCTATGAGCAATATCCACTGCTTCTGGATTAATTACTCTACGTTTGTTGCAGTGCTTATGGACAACACCCAGCCCATTTACTTCTGCTTCCACCACAGACATGAAAGGGTGTAGAGAAGGACAGGTCTTACCACACAATGCAGGCTTGAAATTTCCAATATAAACCTTTTAAGACAGAGTATGAATAGTCCTTGGAGAAAAAGGAGAAAAATTGAAAAGCAGATGTGATTTCTGGACACATTACTAACCATCTTTGTTTACACCAAATACTTGAAGATCATTCATTAGAAAGCATCTGCAAGTCTACAGACATCTCAGTCATCCCTTCAAGCCTTCTCTATCATCATAAGACTGGTACAAATATCTACATGCTTATTATACAAGTGGTAGGTAGAAGTAGTGACAAAACTGCAAGTGGTCCCAGCTCTTCCAGTAAGAATCAAGCACACAGATCCCACCCTTCCTGCATGGCTGACTTTGCGCTTAGCAAATTTTCATTAGTGGTTCAAGGGCCTCTTGGAAATTCAGGGATAAGAGTCTTGACATCTCTGTTCTGTTCTGCAAAAGTTGTGCTAATCAAAGCCCTTTCTAAATCCATGAGTAGTTACACTGCAGAATCACAAATTTAAAGCAGCTAGATAATAAAGAGGAGGGAGATGAAAAGTTACAAAGAAGGTAAATTGCTTTGCCAGAAATCATTAACTCAGGTACATTTTCATTAACAAGCCAGAATCTCCACTTCTAAAGTACAACTCCCCTTCCCATCACACTACCAGATAAGCTAAAGCCATCTGGTATTTATAGAGGTTAATGCCTGTCATTTAAAAAAACAAACACCACACCATCTTTACATCACAACAAGGAAAACTTCAGAACATTTTCAAGATTGTGTATTTCCAATATTTGCAAGGTGACTCTGATTTTACTTCTTTGACTGTGTCAGCTTTGCTGTTTACAGGAAGCTTGAAACTGAAACAAAATAAAAGGTATTCTAGTCCAAGTCCTAGCCCACTCCCATGACAGAAGCAAACTCTGCTGAGCCCTCCAGACTTGTGGCATAAAGGCCAGCCATGGTCACAGAAGCTGTATTAAAAGAGAGAGTGATGTCTGCATTGTAACACACACTCTTTATTTAGCATAAATTTAATTTATTATGGAGATTCATCTACTCATTAATACCATGAATATGAAGTCATCACACTGGAGCAATCATTAGCAATTTGAAACCTGCAAGTGCATGAGTGACAGAAAGGAACTTTCCCTCCTTCCTGAAGTAAATCTGGAAAAATTTGTAGCTTCAGCTGTGATGTCCATTATACTTCTCAACTGGGAAGTTCAGAACCACCTCTGAGTTCACTACAGAGCTCAGGAGAAAGCACCACTTTCTTTCCTACCAAACATTTCAACAAAACGGGTTGAAATTACCAATTGCATGGGTTCTCTGTAGAAATTTTCAGATTTTTGGCTAAAAATAAACAAAACAAGCAGACAACAAACCACATAACTGTAATAAAAGTAAAGCACTGAAAGGGTAAGAGTTCCTCCAGAAAACACTTGTCAGTCAAGACCTGATTTTGTCAATGTTTTCCGACATGTTGTCATGATAATGAAAATGCCTTCCTACCAACCCAGTTACAAGAGATTAAAGACCACCTGACATGTTTGGTGAGTCATTTGGTGCTAATCTTGTTACGCTAGCTAACAATAAAGCCAGACGTCTGCCCAGAGCCTAAAGGCCTTGCTGACCTATCATTAAAGCAAATTTATCCTACAGGTAGAGCACTCATGGAAAATGGAAAGGCAGAGCTGCATCTAATTGCTTTTGCCTGCTCTTGCCCAAGACTTTGTTTGCAAAGGGTTACTAGGAGGCAGCCAGGAGAAAGCCCAGGTACCCATTCACTGTTTCCCACCTTTGGTTTTATCTCCACCATCTGCAGAGCTATGTCAATACCTCTATTAGCCAACACTAGCTGTGAGAGCACTGGCAGCAGGGTAGCTACATCTCCAGCAACTAAATCTACCTTTAATGGCAAGATAGTGCTATTTCATGAACTTTTTCTAGATTCCCTTTGCAGCAATAAGAAAGAGCCAGCGCCTTGAAATCCCACTTACATAGTGTAAGTCACTTAGGTTGGCACACGTATACTAGGGCAAATCAAGAGATTCAAAGTGGAATTGTCCAAGTTCTTCTATCCAACTAGCTGAAGTTATACAGGCTGTATACCCTCTTTGCTCTGCATTACAGGAGAAGAGGATGATTTCATGACAGACCTTCATCATTTACCATGCCAAACAGATCACTGTAAATCTTCTGACACACTGGCTGCCTCATTGCAGATAAGCCAGCTTGTTGGACTACCCAAAAGGTGGTGTATGAGCACACTTAATGCCTTATCACAGTATCACCAAGGTCGGAACAGACCTCATAGATCATCAAGTCCAACCTGTTACCACAGAGCTCAAGGCTAGACCATGGCACCAAGTGCCACGTCCAATCCTGCCTTGAACAGCTCCAGAGTTGGCGACTCCACCACCTCCCTGGGCAGGCCATTCCAGTGGCCAATGACTCTCTCAGTGAAGAACTTTCTCCTCACCTCAAGCCTAAATTTCCCCTGGCGCAGCTTGAGGCTGTGTCCTCTTGTTCTGGTGCTGGCTGCCTGAGAGAAGAGAACAACCTCCTCCTGGCCATAACCACCCCTCAGGTAGTTGTAGACAGCAATAAGGTCTCCTCTGAGCCTCCTCTTCTCAAGGCTAAACAATCCCAGCTCCCTCAGCCTCTCCTCATAGGGCTTGTGCTCAAGGCCTCATCTCTAAGAGCATCTTACACAAACAAAAGATCATCTCACAGCCTCTTACATTTCAGCTCATATTCAACATGTTAAGGCTGACTTGCAACAGACACCTCGCACTACACCGATCAAGACGTAGATGATCATGAGGAACTGAAGTATGTGAGCTACTTAAGTGGTCAGACCCAGGAATCTGCTAATACATTTCCAGTCACAGAACGCAGTAGTATGGACACTCACATCCCAGCCACCCAGAAAGGGCTCCTTGTCCATCAAAGGGCTAACACATGCCACTTTCAGAGCCTGCTCTGTGTCCACCTTCACCTAGGTCCCTGGTCAACTGCGCACCCATGGATCCATCAGGATAGCACCTCTGAGGCACCTTTGTTCAGGAATCAGGCTGTTGTGCAGAGCTACTGCACACCAGCTCTATATCCCCAAAACCTCCTGCCAGAAAAAGGACAGCAAAGCTGACCCTCCCATTGTTCCCTCCTTTCTTCGTTTATAGCTGAATCAGGATGGATGAATTTAGGAAAAAGGAGGGGAGAAATATCCTGTGGGGGTGGGAGTTGACAGTGGAAGCAGCAGTGGGAAGAAAGACTACCTGTCCTTGAGATCCCCCTGGCACAATGAGTAACCAATGCCTTCTGTGTGCTGCTGTTCACAGCCCAGTAAGGTTTGAAGAACAGCTTGTAATATCAGCTAACAAGAGGTAAGCTACTGCTTCCACTGAATCCAAACCATAAGGTGACAGGCCACCTGAAACACAGGAAGCCAGGAGAGGAACAGGGAAGCAAAAGCTTTAACTCTCAGCCAATCTGTGTGGATTGGAAGTAGAGTTTGTGCCCCAAGAGCTGATCTCAACACCCAGGCTTGAAGTGAGGAAGAGTGCTCAAGTGGAGACACACAGAATCAGTGTTGAACACACAGACTTCAGCGTCTAAATTAAATTCCCTTTCAAAAGAGGGAAGTTAAACGCTTTACTCAGAGAAGCGGGCTGAGGACAACTCAAGCATACATGGAAGCACCAAGGTGCATGCTTACACATCATTATGTACTTAGAATCTTAATGGAGAAACAGCAGAGTTAAACAGACAGCAAGAAGAGGAGATACAGGTTGAAATCACAGACCCAGTTGGTAATAAACACCATGGAATATTGTGTGACACCCTTCTGTAGTTTATCTACAGCACGGATAAGATTTTTTTCCATGAGATATATGGTTTTAAGGGAGACTTCAATTCCACTGATGTATTTGCATACCATCCAGTTAGAAGGATGAAAACAAAGTATTTCCCTTTAGACATGACTCAGTCTGCCAGGTCAGGTCTAACACCTTCAACAGGAGCCTGTACCTGGCGCATCAGACAAAGGAGCAAGCACCTTATTCGACTAACACAAGACAATCTAATTCCGTTATGAATAAAGTATTAAACCAGAGTGAATGGGGCAAAAAGCAGAACCACCATAGTGAGGAGAAGTTTTCTTTCCAAAAAAACTCATAAAATTTTCTCTGTTTTCTGTAATTCCCAGGCAGAAATCAGGGGGAATTCAGTAACATCCCTCTTGGTCCCCAAACACTGAGCCATGTCAGGCCTGCCAATACAGCTGTCCAAACACGGCACAACCCACATTATACATCCACTAAGGCTCCTAATCCAGTCAACTAACCTTCAGGGTCAGCAACATGAATGTTGTGACTGCAGTGAACTGTTATGAGCAGGCAAAGACGTACCTCCCTTCTCAGTACAGAGGGCATCAGCGTGACGTGCTAACCCACGCAGATGCCTTTCCCGTATAGTCGCATCAGCCTCCTGAGCAGCTCCTACAAACTAATTTTGGCTTAGGAATCATTTTAATAAAAATGAATCATGACAGCAACCAGCAAGTGTTCTATGGCTGCTGTTATCCACACTAATAGCTCAGGAAAATGAACACAGCATGTGCACATAGCTCTGTGTCTTCACTCCCCTGAGGTATTTCTACTATCACCTGTGAGAAAAAGGCACACAGGCAACAGTTTCTGCAGCAGCAGCCTGATTCCCCACCACGCTATATGATGCTGCAGACACCTGCTGAGCATGGGAGAGTGTTTGGAAGCTCAGATGTGAGCTTTTGAGGTTTCGTTGGCAAGTGACATGTTTTGCCACCTCCCTTCCCCGCCAATCATGGATACAGCATGAAACGTTCCTGCTGAAGCCCTTCCTGAGGTTTCACGTCCTCCTCCTCCTTCAACAGCATCTTGACCACTGCCAATCAAGGGCAGGAAGTGGGGTCCTTCCACCAAGGGGAAGAGAAACCTCAGAAAGAAAGAGAACTTGTACCAAGTGGGCATTCACAGCTCATGCCACTGATCCCAATCTGCTCTTCCAACTCATCTCTATGAGGCAATCACTATGCCTCACTATTAGCCATGTGCAGCCTGCAGAGCTCTGAAGTATTAAACACTAGCACTGCCTGAACAAAGACAAGTTTTAGAAAAATAGAACACACAAATGACATTTAGCTGCATAAGGTATCAAGAGTGAAGATAAACCAGAACAAGGAACAAAGTCTATTTGTCCTTATTGATTCACTGTTTGCTATCTGCACTTGGCTCTAAAAGGTCACATTCACACAATATTTGGCTTCCTTTTGTGCCAACACCAGCAGCCACTTTACCCACACCCTTTCTCTCCTCCCTCTCCCAGAATAGGACAATAGGAAACTCCCTGGCTAGTGCAGCAACACCAAGCTGAGGGACATGCATCCCATGAGGCAGCAAAACTACTGCGTGACACCTCAGAAACAGGCAAGTGTGGAGAAGCACATCCATGCGCCTGGCTGCAGCTCCCAACAAAAGCAGCCTTTGTCCACTGGTGGCTTTCAGCATGACTGCGCCAGAGTCAACAGGGATCAATTCCAGCAGTGCTAGGAAACAGGATGGGGCAGACAATAATGGGCTGGACTGCTCCAGCTTCAGTATACCTCTGACTTATACTGAAGGGGGCTGCATGTCAAAGGGACGTGGGCTCTCAAGAAGGGTCCTATCCTAGAAACCTTAAGGCACCAGCTACAAGACGAGGAAACTGTCTTCTGTAGACAGCTTATGCATACAAAGAACTCAAAAGTACTGCTACTCAATTGCTTCCAGGTGAGATCTGACCATCACAGTCTCTAGGGTGAAAGCTCTGCTGTAATTCATCTTCTGCAAAAAACTTCCTTTGAAGTACATTCTCCAGCACAGATGGATCAAGTGTCTCTTCCATTCTTATTTCCAGCACGGAACTATCATGCTCAGGAGATGAAACGAAAATCTGCCTTAGACTGGAGAACTCCTCAAAGTACAGAAGTCTTTGGAGAGACCACACTTCCTGAATACTTAAGGTTTTCTCAACAAGGCCACTGAAAAAACTAATTTCCCACTCTCCTTCCTGCCTCTCCCCTTGTGTTAACCCATGATTTTGAGTAGCCATATGGTGAACAGGATAGAGAAACAAGCCTCAATCAAAAATAGCAATACGGGTTGGTTTAAACATCACCAATGGTTTCTGATGTTCCAGCCTGGCTCAAAAGAGTTGGAACTGATTTTCTCAGTGCTAACTTACGCTCTCTTGGAAAGTTATCAGGCCATTGTTTTCACTAGGTCACATCAACTGTGAGGCTGGACCTTTGGCTAAAAGGTCTAGATTTAGCAGCAGGGCAGTTTGAACCAAATGTGTCCTGCTTCTATCCACAAAGCCCACAGAAAACACGGAGGTTTAGACTTGCCAAACTGGTATTTCAACAGGACTAAAAATTCACCCCCATTTCTAAAGAGGGGGAAATAACAGCCAAGTCTTTTCTAATTTGAAGATAAGCTGGTGAATTCTTGGCGTCTCAATGTTTTTTGAACTCTTAATTACAGAAAGGAAACAAAGATAAGTCAGACGTATTTTCAATAAAGCTCATTTAAACTCCAAGTGTTTTAGGAACTTTACTGAAAACTTTGGCTTCACTCCTTGGGAACCATTTCCAAGCCCCAGTTTCAGTACACTTTTGAGAATGAAGGTTTCACAGAAAGTCACGCATTAAGAAGTGTGAATCTCCTGTCCTAAGCCACATACCCCAAATTATGGTGATTAATCTGTAACGGCGAAACTCCAAAGCACTTCTGTGTGCCCAGCTTACACCTAGCTGCTCCACAGAAACACCGTGCAGTACTGGGGCAGCCAAAACTAGTTGGATTGTTTACCAGAAGAATGCATCAAACACAGAGGTAGAATGAAAAACTTATGGGAAGGCAAAATTCAGAATGCAGAGGTCTCACAGATATCATTCAATCAGTCTCATATCTACCACATGCCCTTCTTTTAGGTACAGTAAGTACAAAGAGTATTAACTGAGGAGGAAATGCACTCCCGAGAACCCAGGGTCCCCAATTCCATACAATTATGCCAGAGCACAAGGACTACTGTACACTGCCCAGGTCACCAGTTAAACTTCTGTATGAGAGAAGAGCTAATGCACCTTGCTGTCTCCTCAGTAACAACCAGTGTCATATTATTAAACGCAGGCTGGGATCAAAGATTGGATTCTGTTCTCATTGTACAGCCACCACAGGCAAAGGTTACAGAGGATGGGAAGAGAAAGAAAAATTGGAGCAATAAGGATCTAGAAGAACTACTAAATATGTATTACTGAGGAACAACATGGATCCTGAGAAAGAAGTCATAGCTTGGAAGAGGAAGGGTTGCCTTTACTTTGTCTGGTCTAGAATTACAGGCCAGAGTGTGAAATGTTTGATGACACTGCTTAAGTTTTTCCAAGAGCAGGGGCACTTTTTCGTACAACGATAGAAGTTAGAAGCACAACATGACCAGGTTCCTAGGGCTTCCCTTGGATCTCACTTGGATCTTCTCTGTAGCTGTCTGATGAGGGCATCCAGTCCATGAAGCACTTGGTTCCTTACCAAGTACAGTGATGGCTGGGGATTATTGTGCAGGACTGAAAGGAAGACGGGACTGAAAGAAGAAACTTTAAGAATATGCAGCCTGTGCTATTGAGATGTTTGTTACTTTGCTAAGCAGATAGAAGAGAAACACGTAGAATCAGAGCTGACCACTAATCATCTCCTGTGAACCACAACAAAACAGTTGAAGCTGTTTATCCCACATGCACTTGCTGATGTGCAGGAAATGCTAGGATGTCTTCCTCTGAAACAAACACGGAACCTTCTTCTGTACCGAAAGAAACAAGTGCACAAAATCACTACTACCCCAGTGCACCATAAGCACAAACAAAACACTTTGTCATCTCAGACCAGAGACTTAAGCCAAAGGTGTTTGCTGAAGGCAGGCAGGCAGTCTGTGCCAATTTGCACCACCGCTGACAACACAAGCCCAATAAATTCCTGCTACAGAGGGCAAAGCAGTCTTCATCTGCTTTACAGCAGCATCTTCAGGAGAGGAGCAGGCTATGTGCCATGGTTTGCTGCATGCATACAAGTATTCAAGAATTTTTTTCACTCCAGCACAGAATCACTTCCTTTTTATCAACCGTAGATAAAGAACAGAAAAAGTCAGAATGAGACTTCTAGAGAACAAGTAATTTGCCCATGGCTATCTAGGGAGTGTGCAACTGTGGTACGAAGAAACCCTAAACACAACCACAGCATCAGTTTAGCTGGAAGAGACTAAGACCATAAAGTCCACCCACTGACCCAGCACTGCCACTAAACCACATCCCTCAGCACCACATGTGTTTTAAATATCTCCAGGGATGGTGATTATCACCTGCCTGAGCAGCCTGTTCCAGTATCTGATAAACTTCTCGGTGATGAAATTCTTCCTAATACCCAATCTGAACCTCCCCGATGCCATTTCTTCTTGTCCTATCACTTTTTGGGTTGGAGAGTGGAACTACCCCCACCTCACTACAACCTTGTTTAGGTAGTTGTAGAGATCAATATGGCCTCTCCTCAACATTTTTTTAAAAAAATAGCATTTATTACAGAAGAAATTGAGAAACTGACAGTTTCCTTCAAAACCAGAAAGAGATGCACTGAAAAACTGCCTTTGCCGTAGACGTTTGGTTTAGTGTTGTACAAGTCAGTATGCCTTTCCATATCATTAGCTTTTCTTTCTGTCATAGTGATGCTGGTATTCTTGCATAGCCTCTGAGGAGGCAAAAATCAAGTGCATGATTTCCCAACTTCTGAACATTGTTCCTTACCTTTGCTGAAACCATTGTGTTATCAGCACATACTTGCAAGATAAGATTTCTGACACAGAGGCCAGCCCAGCTATTGCTGGAGGATACAAAGATGTTGACTGTGTTCTTGGCTTTCAGCCTTCCAGGTTTCAAGATGTGGGTGATGGTGAAGGCACGATGAAACTCCTTACTTTTGCAACCTTGAGTCAGCTGTGCATTGGCTGAATCTCAACCACAAAGGGTCTTTTCTTTCTGAAAAGCAAGGACTAACTGCAAAGTGGAAGCCAGTCTAAAGGATTCAAAAGAACATTTCCATGTGGTAATTCTCACTGTCTACTGCTTGAGAGAGAAAAGATTGAAGCATCCAGAATACACAGGATATTAGTCCCCAGATACACTAGACACTTTCTTTAAGCCTCCATTTTTGCCATGCATGTGTTGCCAGCTAGAACTAGTTCTGTAGCCCAGAGAAATGAGTGGCCTTGGTCCAGCACGTCTCATAGACAAAGCAGAAGGACAGGAAAACTGACTGACCCCACATCATCTTCTCTTCCTCTTTTGTCTTCTGCAAGAGTCTCCTAGAGCAGCCACAGCTGACTTCAGCAGAGGATATCCCGACTATGGCAAAATCAATTTGAGCCATCCCTGACTGACAGCTAGAGCAAACACTAGAGAGAATGACAGCAACAAACAGAGCAAGGGACTTTAGTAAGGAAGCAGGAGAGCCAGGCAGCAAAGGCAGCAGACAGCATTACACATGAATTTTCATTTCAGCCTGTCACCATGAAAACAGATTCTGTTTTCATACATCTTCCTCAAGCTTCTAGCCACTTGTTAACATTACTGCTTATCCTGGCCGCAGCTTCAGGACTACACACCAGAAATCTACCCAGGTTGGGGCATGGGATTAGTACAAGAGCTACTGTTTCCACCAGGGACAAATATTCCATGATTAAAAATATCAGAGTGTTAACTACAGTTAGAAAATTAAGGAAAGTGGCTGTGGGGGGGAAGAAATTAAGAATTTGTTCTCACGACACACACTTTTAATCATTCAGAAACTCTTTAGGGGTGAGCACTTACGGATGGCACAAGAGTCTACACATATTTCAGATCCCAGAGATCCCCTTTCTGTATCTTCCCTGGCTGCTTCATCACAGAAAAGATCTTCTCTTGCAGGGGAGCTGACATTTACATTATAAAGACATGTCTTAGGGCCACAGATCCACTAACAGCTCAAGAAGGCAACAGAGAAGAAAGCTCTGCAGGTAGTAGATTCCAGGACAAACGCACCTCCAAAAACAAGTACTTGTTTCATCAGATGAGGAAAAAAAATGCTTTGCTTTCTGTTCTGCACTCCACAAAACAATGAATTAGTCATCCCTCGAAAAGGACACCTGGTTCCTCAGCATCAGGAGACTGAAAATGCAAGAATAGCCAATATTTTTCTGGCTCCTTCAACTCTTGCCCCTACTCATTCTGGCTAAAAATATCCATCAGTGCTTTTGATACCCTTTCACATCTACAGCATGACTGGCTTCAGACCCATGCCATCCCAGGCTTGAAGAATGTGCTGCAGGGCACCTCACTCAATCCAGCCATCAGCTGTTTCTTTGCTTTCAGCTGCCCATCACTGGAGGTTGGCTGACAGGTACGGCAGGCTCTACAGAAGGACTTTATTTCCAAGGCCTGCCACTCTACTGTCCCATGCTGGTTTTCATTCACAGCCCCATTCATGATGTTGAAACTTTAACTCACACAGGAAAACAACTAGTGTCACTGTTAGTTCACTGCACGAGGAGGCACATGTGTCAGCGTCTCCAGGGCTCCAAGGACAGGCACGGTGAGCGCTGCACGTGAATTCCCTGCCAAGGTCAGCCTTTGCGTTAAGAGCGTGTTCAAGGCAAGAATCAGTCCCTACAAGCACACACTCCAGAAAGACAAGGCAATCTGTCACTCTCTAGGCAATCCTTTTCCTTCCTGACTTTCTAAAGTAGCACTTCTTTACATAAGAACTGCAGAAAGTCACAATTCTTCCATTGGAAGCCCCGCTCCAGCTCTCCCATTCTTCATTACCCCTAGTGCAAGTGGATCCTGTTCCTGCTCAGCTCCCAAAGCCACACCTGTTTCTTCTACATGATCAGCTCTTCTCCTGAAGCCAGGTGAACATTTCCATTCCCTTCCTCAAAGAGCCTGTACAGCCTCCAAAATTCACTGCTCTTCTCAGCTACCAGACATCGCAACATTTCTAATGGCCAGGTCATTCCTTCACTCCCCACATCACAAGGCCTCTGTTCGCTCCAGAGACGAGAAACTCCACACCAGTCCTGCCCACTCATGGCTGATACAGAGAGCAGAGGGCTGTGCAGCATCTAACTGCCTCCCATTTGTGATCCCAGTGTCCCACTGCGTAGGACTCTGCTCTTCTTATGACGTGGGAGAGGGGTGGGTATAGAAAACACAGAGAGTTTAGAGCAATTTCAGTTTAGCTGCCAGACATTGCAGAGACAGAAGAATTATTACTATTTTGTAATAATTCCGTATTTGATTCCAAAAGACTTTACTGGGTACCTCGCACACCACTACGACTCACTAGTGGCTATTTTAACAACTCCATTTCCCACACATGCACCTTGCCATCTGCCTCCTCGAGCTCTTCAAAGGCAGAAGTTATCCCAGACCTGTTTCTTGGATTTACTTTTTCAAAAACAGACTGAACTGTTCGGCATAAAAAGCTTGCCAACTCAAATTCACCTTCTGAGCATCTCTCCCTTCCTCCAGTTATCCATCAGCTCCCACTAATCTGCCCTCCTGGATAATCACAGTAATGCTCTTCAAACATACCACTGTAACAGGGCAAAGCCTCTCTGGCTGCAGGCTGCATTAGAGGACACAGTGACCCTGCAGGTAATGCATTTGAGAATATTACACTCTGAAGCTTCCACATAGTCCATTTATGGAGTCAGCTCCCCTGAACAGGGCATGAGTGCTGCAGAAAAGGCATTTTTGCTGAAAGAGTTTCCTGGCACGGCCAGGGATACCTGGCTAAATAGCAACTGACTGCAGCCCTGAATGGAAGTGTTCCTTCCCCTCCCAACATCACTCTGGGCATCTTGTCACCAAATTTAAAAGCGACTTTGAATGAATCATTTATCCCTGAGTGAAAGAAAATCCTCTTGAGAAATGCTAGCAGCATCATTTTCCCCTCCTTCCCTGATCAGTTATTCAGGTCCCTGGCATCCACGCTGCACTGCAGATGTCAAAGGTGATACGCTGGGCTACCGAAGGAGAAGCCATTCTGCTCTTTACCATCACAACAAACTGCTTTTCTGAGTAGTAACCAGTCCCTGACAGCATTCTCCGTGAGCAGGAACTGAAAGGGTCTCTGGCACTCATTGCAAGAGAAACCACACCTGTGCAACATGAACCAGCAGAAAAGGAAAGCTGCTGTTGGCACCTGACAAATGGCACGGCGTTAAATTAGGGAGGCAAGGAATAACAACAACATGTCGCTCTCTCTTTTGTTCCAGAAAGAGAATCTGTTAGATTTCATTAACCTGTGCAGCTGTAACCCTGCTCCTCATTCCCCCCATTACCACATAAGTCAGTCAGCTCACTACATTCATGAATGGGCTGGGTAGGGGGTAGATTTTTTACCCATGCCTGCCTGTCTTGGCTCAGAGATTTACCACAAATTCAGACAGGAGTCTGGCAATAAAGGGTAAAGACAGGTTTTTTCATTTGACAGTAACAACTGATTTTTGTAGCTACTTACTCTAGAAACAAAACAAAATGAAATGAGGGTGATGGGAAAGCCTTGCCTGTTATGACAGCACACTGACACTAAGGATGTGGTTACCAAAATACAGATAAAAATCCCTCAAGTGACTTTAAGAAATTACCAAGATGTAGCACAAACTCCTTTGAAACCATTCTCACAGCAACAGAGGCTGGTACAAGTAAGAGACTGGCCCAACACCACAGCAACAAAAAGTCAGCCATGGAAACAGGTTAATATTAGTAGTTTGAATTTAAATCAGAGTATAAGCAAAGGTCTAGCTTTAAAAAAAAAAATAAGTATCTGTATTTGTCATTGCAAAGGAAAACCAATGCACCTTCTGTATTACTAATATCAGCTCTCAGAAGGACTGTTTTACACAAGACAAGAGCCATGCTGTTAGTTTAGGGAAAAAAAAATGCAGTACCTCCTCAGGATGCAAGAGAGACATTTTCCTCAAGGCAACTCTACAGCACGTTTGTAAAAACACACCAATAAATCTCTGGTTCTCCTGAAGTTTTGCAAGCATTTTCTTCCACAGCCTTTGCACGGGGTGAATCAGTTAAGCAGGAAAGTTCTCTTACATAAGTAACCACAAGTCAGAATATAAAGGAAAGAGAACATAAAGTCAGGTGCTAGCTATAGGTCTAGTCAAGCCAAGCAGGGAGAGAGGCCAATGCCCCAGTTCAGGCATGACACCACTGCCCCATGCTCCTAATGATTCGGTCATACTTGTATTGGGCCAAACACTTGGGCTCACCTCCACTTCAGCCTGTCCTCACAGTAGACACCTCTTGAGTGGTCTGGATTGTTAGCCTTTCCCCTGTCCCTGTGCTTGTCCCTCCAGACCCCCCATCCAGGACGTACTATCAAATGTGCCTATTTGTGAGAAAAAGCTTGAAGGAAAAAAAGGGTAAAGCAGCATGACCACAGGGATGGTAACGGGGCAGCAGCACGCAGAAGGAAGAAAACACACAGCTGGAGATGATACATCTCAGTGGTAGATGTGGTTCAAGAGTGATGTGAAACTGCTGTCACGGTGGGAGCAGTTGGGTCTGCTCTAACTGCTGGTCTGAGAATTGCAAGATTTTTCTCTACAGGTGAGGGGACCGAGACTGACACCGGGTGCTCCTGCAGCAGGTACACAGAGCAGGAAACAGGGCAGTGGGATAGTCACAAGTGGTGGCTCCTTCAACTAGAACAAACTCAGAGCCAGAAGCAGGCATCTATCTTGAGAAGTGTGGGAGATTAAGAATCTTAAGAGCTTATGGCAGTTTTCAGACTCTGAATGCTTTAATCTTGACACCTTAAGCAGATGGCCTGGCACCAGAGGCACTGAAAACTCACAGCTTCACCAGAAGACACATAGGCTCTATTAGGGTTGTCTTGACCAGTTAACCTTGGTTTTTTCAGGCTTGATGTCTGCCAGGAGCTGCATGTCTACCACTTTACCACGTGATTGCCCAAGAGACAGACCACTGACCACAAAGGTGTTGGGTGTGCTGGTGCAACCAAGCCATCTTGGTCACAGGCACTTCATAACTTCCTGGGCAAAGTTTTTTTTCTCCCCTTCTTAGTTTGCTCTTACACAAAGAATAAGAGCTTAGTTTGCTCTTACACACCAAATTCCCCAGAGTTCTTGCTTTTCAGCAAACCAGAGAATACATATTTATCAATGCCCTGAAAATAAAGAAGCAGGAAATGCCAAACAGCCTCCAGAAAAGCAGCTACACTTCCACCTCACCTTCTCTGTGCCCCAGCCTCAAGCACATACCGAATGAGAGGCCAAAAAAAAAAATGGGCACAACTGTGAGCTGGGTAGTAGCTACTTCATAGCTCTGTATTCCTAAAGCCAGAAGGCATCACTTAACTCAGTTGGCATCAACATGGCATTCCAGGCACCAGGGCTTCAGCAACATCAATGTCTATGACTTGGGCAGGCATTTAACGTAGCATAATTAAACCCTATCTATAGCCAACAGTAACACTAGTAAGAGGAACAGATATCATAAATAGAGTTGCTTAAACAAATCCCCCTTCTCAAGTCCCCCGCCTCCTCCTCTGCAACACTCATTTTAAATGCTGACACATTTGCAAGATGTATTTTTATTTTTACGCAGGCCCTGATGCAAAATGAAGCAACCAAATCAGGACAAAACGTAAAAGGCATGTGGGGCCATGCTTGAGCTGGAGAAAGAAATAAAGGAGCAGGTGTCTGCTAGGAGGCAGAGGGACAGAGAAGCTCCTATAAGGCAGAAAGATGTGGGATGGGGATTCCAGAAGCGGCAGGCTGGATGCAGAGCCTTTAGGAGGCTGGGAAGGCTCATGTACAGGTTTCATGACCACCTTGCTAAACAAGGACAGGAGTTTCTCAAAATGCAGGACAGATCTTAAACTCCTAACACATGACAGGGCAATGGAAAAAACCACACATATTTGGATCAGCTGTTGGGACCACCCAAGCCATAGGGCAATAATTACACAGAATCAGAAATAGGGAAAAAAAAATATATGAATGGTCCATAGCCAGATTGGCTTACACAGTGTGGTGTGTCCATTCAAAGAAGGATAATATGGTGTAACAGAGATTATAAACTCTTGTTGGTTATCCTCAGGCAGCTTTTGAGCAGCACATCTTCCTTTCTACCTGAGAACACTATTTCTGCTACAGAATTGCTGAAGGATGAGCAACACCAAATCTGAGCTGCAGATTGCAGTTTATGTGTAAGTCCACATGCTCCTCTGCTACAATACGTGCCCAGAAAGTTGTCTTCAGAGAGGAGAAGCACCACAATGTGCTCCCCAAAACATCCTCAAAAATTAATGCCTCAGCCAGAGGGTTGGTACTGACAGCTCAGAAGACATTCCAGCTAAAACCATCCAAGCTCCAAGTCAATTCCATTCATCCAGCACAGCAGCACAGCTCTTTTCACCTACTATAGCCACAGGCTCATCATAAGGGCATCCAGCCCTTGTAAGTCATTCAGGGAGGAAGCGCATGTTATGTTCATCAAGGGTCACAGCAAGAGCCTTCAGCTTAGCCACCAACTGACTGTGATACCCATTTCACACACAAGTTCCAGACTATGAGCAATTAGACACAGCACACCACTACGGGGATCTATGATCCATCTATGATCCACTAATATGTCGTCCTTCCAACTTTCTCTGACCCCCCCCACCATACCACATGAAGTCTCCAAAACCTCCCAGCACTGCACATGACACAAAGTCAATCTCCCAATTTCTGTAGCTTGTACACTGTTATTAAAATTGTGATGTTCAAAAAGAGGCCTGCATCCTCATCTACAAAACCTCTGTAAAATTACCTGAAAATCCATTTAACTGTTCTGAAACACAGAATTTTACTGAAACAAACCACAAGTGTCTTAATTGTCAGCTGAATATGAGTTAGCAGTGTGCCTTGGTGGCCAAGAAGGCAACTGGCATCCTGGCCTGGATTACAAACTGTGTGACCAGCAGCAGAAGGGAGGTGATTGTTCCCCTGTTCTCAGCACTGGTGAGGCTGCATCTTGAGTACTGGGTCCAGTTTTGGGCATCTCAGTACAAGGGAGACATTGAGGTGCCGGAGTACACACAGAGGAAGGCAACGAAGCTGGTGGAGGGCCAGGAGAGTAAGTCTGATAAGGAGAGACAGAGAGTTGGGGCTATTTAGTCTGAGGAAGAGGAGGCTTAGGGGAGACCTCATCACTCTCTACAACTGTCTGAAAGGACATTGTAGAGGTGTTGGTGCTGGTCTCTTCTCACAGGTAATTAGCGACAGAACCAGAGGGAAGAGTTTCAAGCTTCAACAGGGTAGGCTTAGATTGGACATCAGGAAAAAATTCTTCACAGAGAGAATGGTCAAGCACTGGAATGGGCTGCCCAGGGTGGTGGTTGAGTCCCCATCCCTGGATGAGTTTAAAAGACACTTAGATGTGGTGTTGGGGATCTGGTTTAGGAGTGAACTCAGAGTGAACTCCCTGTGATAGGGCAAGGAGCAATGGCTGTAAGTTGCAGCAGAGGAGGTTCTGCCTCAACACAAGGGGGAACTTCTTTGCTGTGAGGGTCACAGAGCACTGGAACAGACTCCCCAGGGGGGTCGTGGAGTCTCCTTCTCTGGGGACTTTCAAGGCCCGCCTGGATGCGTTCCTCTGTGATCTGTGTTAGATAGTTTTGTCCTGCTGCGGCGGGGGGGTTGGACTCGATGATCTCTTGGGTCCCTTCCAACCCCTAACATCCTATGATTCTATGATCCTGTGGTTGGACTCTATGAAAGAACTTCTTCATGGTGAGGGTGACAGAGCACTGGAACGGGCTGCCCATGGGGGTTGTGGAATCTCCTTCTTTGGAGACGTTTAAAACTCACCTGGATATGTTCCTGTGTGACTTGATGTAGGTGATCCTGCTGTGGCAGGGGGATTGGACTAGATTTATCTTTTGAAGTCCCTTCCAATCCCTAATGTGCTGTGATTCTGTGAGGGTCTTTTCTGACCTGAATGATTCTATGATTCCAATTACATGAGACAATCCAAGACTTACGATGGGTTTTTTCAGCTTGGGAAATGGCCTTTTTTGGCAATATATAATCCTGCAGATGCTAACCAATAGCCACACTGCCCATGCACACAAAGGAAATATTATCAGAGTGGGTACATTCTTTCAGTGGCTCAAGTTTATTAGGCTTGGCCTTTCACACGGCTGTTCAGTCTAAGCAGAAAAGACAAAACTCTGCAGTATTCTCCTACTGTGGAAGTAGTTTCAATACACAGAATAACAGTCATTTCACTCTTCTATTCAGGAAGCACAAGGAGTGCTTCAGTATAGAACCCAACTATACTTCCCCACCTGAACTAATTTAAACTACTTCTGAGCACTGTTTCTCTGACAGAACTTGAAGTCCCTCTCGCTAAAATTCTTCTGGAGCACATTTTTTGTTACAGCAATCTTTGAAACACACTGTCTCCACCATGAGCACCTAATCTCCTTTTTGGTCTCTTGTGTTAGCATCAACAATTACAGAAACACAGAACATTAGGGATTGGAAGGGACCTCGAAAGATCTTCTAGTCCAACCCCCCTGCCACAGCAGGATCACCTAGACCAAGTCACACAGGAACATGTCCAGGTGGGTTTTAAACATCTCCAGAGAAGACTCCACAACCACCCTGGGCAGCCCATTCCAGTGCTCCGTCACCCTCACCGTGAAGAAGTTCCTTCTCATATTGATGTGGAACCTCCTACGTTCCAGCTTACACCCATTGCCCCTTGTCCTATCATTAGATGCCACTGAGCAAAGCCTGGCTCCATCCTCCTGACTCCCACTCTTTCCATATTTATCGACGTTAATGTCTCCTTTTCTCCAAGCTCAAGAGATCCAGCTCCCTCAGCCTTTCCTCAGAAGGGAGGTGTTCCACTCCCTTCATCATTTTTGTGGCTCTAATAATTGACCAGAGGGATTCTGTTGTACCCCCAGACAGAGGGGGAAGAAAGGATCTTCCCCAAGACACCACTTGAGTGCCTGCCTGCCATTAATTCAAAATTAATGAGCTGAACACTCAAATTTCAGGAATTTCCTGCATTTCTTAAAAAATACTAATTCTCCCCCCTCCAATCGCTGAAATAATGGAAATAATTCCTTTCACACTCAGATTCCCAGAGCTGAGAGTCACTGTAACTAACAGGAATGGGATACATATACCTACAGGTGTACTATGGAGCTACAGGAACAGGATTTCTGTAAAGGAAAGTTTTCTTCAAATGCCACTCCTTACACCTCATTCAGTACATGGTCATATCTGTCCCTGGAACACCTCCAAACAAATCCGTCAGGCTGAGCTGTTAATTCATTCTGCAAGTATCTTCAAACTGAGCTCTGAGCTGGCTAAGCCAGGCTTCTCGTTTTTTTCTGGTCTGATGAAATGAGCAATCAAGCCAAGTAACACAGAGGCAAAAAAAGCCACCAATCCAAACACTTTTAGCTGTGTTTTCAGACACTGTGGCTATTGTACCATTGAAGTCCCATTTCCATTCCTGCGGGCACACAAGCAGTGCAGATTTGTCTGATACAGTTTCAAAGCCAGGTATCAGCAATCACCCAGTGAAGTCTGCTAGTCTCCCTCCTGAAAAGCTGACTTGGGAAAGAAGTGAGATAGTACTGTGGCTCTTAAAGCAAGTTTAACAGAAAGTTCTAAACCTAATTACGATTAAAAAAAACAACCATAATCAATAAAGAATTACCGAGACATAAATCACTTGGGAACAGGTCACCAGCTTTTTGAATCTGCACATCGAATCCTTGCAGGCAGGCCAGTACTTGAGACTCTGATACCATCAAGACTTCAAATGCAGCCCATGGCTTCCTCCTTATTGGTAAAGTTTGCGCTACCCAGTCTTAATATAGGCTGCCACGCAGGATAAACTGCCACTCAGACTTCTCCTTTCTTCTTTAGAAAGAGACATGAAGAAAGGCAACAGTGTCTGTTGCCTTTCTACAACTACACCTTTCTCCCAACTACACCTCACTGGAAACTTCCAAAACCTTTAACCCGCCAGCCACAGGACTGAGCAAAGTTTACTCCAGCACAGCCTAAATCATGGAAGAAGCTGTGTTATAGCTACACGACTTGCAGAAGTCCGAGCAAACCCAGTACCTTTTTCTCATTTCATAAACCTGTTTGATAGTGATTCTGTGAGATCTCTGTCTAGGTCTGTGTGATGTCCCAAGCTCCGGCTACTAAATCTTCTGCAGAATTTAACTAGTGTCCAAACCTTCACTGAATGTAAGCTCCCAACACAATCAAGGAGAGTCTTAGAAAAAAGAAAAAAGGGAGGGGGGAAAAAATGGGTAAAGACAATAAACAAGCCAGTTTCTGTTCCCATTTACCAGGGGTGTTCCTTCAGACCACAGAACTACAAATCTAAAGAAAGGTACTTTCCGAGTAGAAAAAAAAACTGTGCAAGAAGTTGATACAATGAAAACCTAACCTAAAGCAAAACAAACCACGAGACTCATTAATCCTGTTTTCTGCTAGTAACTGTAAGGCAAATTTTCCTCTGGGAAGGGACCTACCCTGAAGTACAGGCCAGCTTTGTGAAGCTTCAGGGGCTAGCAAAGCCAGATGTTTCAAGGGAACCTGAACTGAGGTCTGAGGTCCATCAGTCACTTGTCTGCATCTGCTGAAAAAACACCTGCCAAGGTTTATTCATCCCCTGCACCACTGCCAAGAGTTATGGTGAATCTGCAGAGGTTACTCACTCCTGTTCCTGCAGTACTAAGTAGTCAACTAATACCATATTTTAAGTTTACTTTAAATAGCAAGACAAGGCAAGTGACTTTCTTCCCTCTTCCAACTCTTTCCTATGAGATACACCCTCTTTTTGCTCAGCAGTAAGAGTT
This sequence comes from Rhinopomastus cyanomelas, assembly GCA_013400115.1. NCBI lineage: Eukaryota > Metazoa > Chordata > Aves > Bucerotiformes > Rhinopomastidae > Rhinopomastus > Rhinopomastus cyanomelas. Next base: position 72,710 of record VXBP01002044.1, on the reverse strand, counting down.
CTGAATGGTTTGCATTCACTCACATATTCAGTAGTGCAGTTGTTGGAGAAAAGCAGATACAGTCCCTCAAGAGAAGGCTAAAATGCAGGCTGATGTCAAAACAAACCTTGATGCACTATTCCACCTGCCAGCAGCTCTCTAAGGAGGCTTTATTCATATTTTAATATTTATTTCCATCTCGTTGCTCTGGAGCAAAGCATGCAGAGTCTCCTGGTCCACATTAATACAGTCTTATCCCACAACACAAGCAGCAGGTCTGCACATGCTGTATTTGTCAGCCAACTTAGGAAGCTGAGCTCAACTGTGGTCAGTTGAAGAAGATGGGGCTACAGGTCTGTTCTACTTAGACAGACTGAGTCTATACTGCACTTCTGGGAAGACACTCTGATCCTGGCATGTACAGGTAGATAGCCAGGACTGTAAGAGGGTCCTTGCCAAGTTGAATAACTTGCACATAAGGCATTTAGGTGACTGGTCACCATCAGAAGAGCAGAAAAAAAAAATATACACTCTAACACCTGTCACTCCAAAATTCCTAAAACCAGAACTTTTATGACACATTTGGTCCCAAAACATAGGGTCTTGTCTCTTTGCAAAGAGTCAGGTACCAAAGAAAATGTGTTTTATTCCCAAAGACCCTGATCCAGCAAGATGTTGAACAAGCTGCATACAGCTTTCCTCATTGGCTTGGCTAGTCATATGCCAAGAGCATTTGTGATGTTGCAAAAGAACATTTGTGCCTGCAAACACTAGAAAAGCTTGCTTAACAACCAGCAGACACAAACCAGAGAGAGAACAGAGAAGTCTGATGGCATCCCCTGACAGATGAGTTCTGTAACACTAACACTAATCCTACTTTATGAACCTGATCTCACAAGAACCGCACTGAAGACAACGGACTCTAAGGCTAGAATTTACTGGGAAGATCAAATGACCAAGAGTAGGGTTGAGTCTTTTCAATCAGAAAATTAATCCATCCCCAAGGTTCTGATTCTTCAAAGAAATGTGCTGCCAACAGCCAGACAGAGGGGCACCTTCAGCAGGGCACTGTAAGCATGGTGTCACTCAAACCATTCCATGGGCAAGGAAACATGTGGAGCCTGGTTTCCTATTTCACCTCCTCCCTACCCCATGCAGATTATCTGATACCCAGTAACACAGTCTGAGTTCATACTGCAGTCATCTGAACATCCAGGGCATTAATTCATTTCTCACTCCTCTATCCAGTGTCTATTTTCCAACAACCTTAAGGTACAAAGTACCTTTCAGACTACCAGTCACCTAAGCCTTGTATTTTTGAGAAAACAAGCTAACAGATAGAGAGTAAAAAGTTCTTTCATTGTCACCTGAGGAGTTCTCCAAGAGAAAAGAGGTTCATGCCACATTAGCAAAAGAACAACTCTTGCAGCTGTTCAGGATGTGTACTTCATCAGTGCAACAAGGCTGACTGCCACCAAACCATCCTACCCTATGGAAAGCACAGTAAAAACAAATAGAGGATTCCAAAAGAAAACCAGTAATTAAGACCTCAAAGTAGGTAGACAAGTTTCAATAAGAGAGCTTCCTGCATGTACCATTTTTTAAGTAAAGCCTCCCTCCTCATCTGCAGAGGTTCTACAGACCAGGCAGCCCCTGACAGCTGAACCCTGAAGTCACCTTTATTTAAACTTCTTTCAAGTGTCTGAGACCCTGCACATTGGTAGAGACTCCCAACTGCTTCATCACAGCTGAGATTTCATTCTAGGTGTTCTCACCTGCCATGGAGCATATCTTATGTGGAAGAAAAAGGTCTTATCAGCACAAACTCCAATGCAAGCCATGCCTTCTGCAAACTCTGTTCCACCCAAACCACAGCCTCCTCCTGGTCCAGCAGGTGATTACAGGGGAAAAGAAACAAAGCCTAAGGTTCTGGGAAAGGAAAATACCCTTTCTGGAAACAGTCTGTGCTACAACTGTTACATGAGACAAATTAATTGGAAAAAGCATCAGGACAACAGGTCATAGTGGCCTGCCAAAAGCATTTCTTTTCGGTGCCGAAGTCCTTGGTTATTTCTCCTTACTGGGCTCCCAATGCTTTAGCAAAATCCGTGGTTTACTAGCATATAAATTCTATTTATTACCTGCACGTAGCAGATTGTGAATAAGCATCAGCTAGCCAGGCTACTGGACTACGAGACCAGCCTCCAAGTGCTGTAGGGACTGAACAGCCAGGGGAAAGCAGAATTTTTGCTCTGACAGCAGAGCTAGTCAAGGAAACTTTGCAAACAAAGATGTGGGTAAACATCAGTGGAACAAACAACATAAACCAAGAACAGAAAGCAGAAGTGGCATGGCAACACGGTAAATCAGAGGTAGAGTCTACAAATTAAATTATATCCCCTAACGCAAGGGAACTTTAAAGTCCAAATTACACTTTACCAGGTGCTGGAACAAGGCTGCCTTCTTCAGTTAGGGGCAGAGTTGGAGAAAAGGAGATGTCTTGGTTTGCTGGTACATCAGAGTAAAACAATCAGAAAAAATCTGACAGCCTACTCATGCCACAGAACACAGAATCCTCCTTTTGCCCAGCTTTGTAATGAAAAGAGAGCAAAAGACCACCACTCCTACAGGATAGCACCTTCCCATACTAAGTCTAAGTCTAGGAAGGGAAAAACAAGCTCAACCTTCTCTTTTACTGTCCACACAAAAAAACCTCTCTCTCCAATGTCAGCTCAACAGCTCATCTCCTCAGATGTTCCTCTTAAATTGTATGCAATTTACATCATCAGTCGGTGCCTGCATAACCAATACAACCTTCCCACCCTAAATCTCTGCCTAACCTGACAGAAGAAAGCAAAGAGGATGAGGACCCTTACTGCCAGCCAAGCAGTGCTCCCTGAGCTCAAACCCCTCCTGGAACCTTGCAGAGGAGCCACCCTCCCACAAGGGTTGCATCAAGTCACCAAGACGAAGTTTTCATTTGTTCAAAGCAGAAACATTTGTGCAGACTGACACACCGTAGAAATTGAAACAAATATTTGAAGAAGAAATTGCAGAAATGGAGAAGAATTTTTTTAAATGTTGGAGGTTTAAGATAAAATTGATCTCCCAGCAGAAAAACTTTACAGGAAAAAGAACCCTAACAACTTCAAATCCCCACTGGCAAAGTTTAAAAGAGCTGGCAAACACTAGGCTTCCTCTAAGGAACCATGACATTGGAGACATTCTCCTAATTATGAACTTCTTAAGGCGGAATAAAAGTTCAGAGCTGTATGTCTCCATCTGAACAACCCCTCGGCTAACTACAAGATGAACAAAGGGCAACTTCCAGTCTAAATCTCCAGTGGCTATTTGCAAAGGATGACGTATTGGCTAGCAATGGTGGCATGAGGTCCTTTGTGCTAAGTGGGCTACTCCAGACAGTGGTAACAACTTAATACATTGTACTTCCCTTCTGAGGAGAGGCTGAGGGAGCTGGGTCTCTTTAGCTTGGAGAAGAGGAGACTGAGGGGTGACCTCATTAATGTCTATAAATATGTGAAAGGTGGGTGTTAGGAGGATGGAGCCAGGCTCTTCTCAGTGTCATCTAGTGACAGGATGACGGGCAACGGGTATAAGCTGGAACATAGGAGGTTCCACATAAATATGAGAAGAAACTTCTTCACAGTGAGGGTGACAGAGCACTGGAACAGGCTGCCCAGGGAGTTTGTGGAGTCTCCTTCACTGGAGATGTTTAAAACCTGCCTGGATGTGTTCCTGTGGGACTGTCTAGGTGATCCTGCTGTGGCAGGGGGATTGGACTGGATGATCTTTCGAGGTCCTTCCAATCCCTAATGATTCTATGATTTCACTGGATAATGGGCAAAGCACTGTACTTGAGACCACTTTTGAATAGAGAAAAAGGTTAAAGCACTGCAAAGACCATTTGCAAATAGCAGTCAGGCATTCTGCCCCATATTTCCTGTGGAATGGAGAAAGTGTCTTCCAAAAACAGCTAATAGCTTTCTCAAAAAGCTCAAAACAAACAGCACATCTGAAGGAATATCTTACATACTTTACATAATAGCCGTGTCAGAAGGACTAGAAGGACGTGTATAGTGCTTCATTGTGGTTTCTGTGTTGAACAAAAAGACATCATTCTTTGCTTAACACAAGGCTTAAATTCACCATGAAGTAAACTGCCTACATCAAAGCCTCGGGGCTCAAGTTGGGAAGGAGATATCACTCTTAAGAGAAGAATTTTTATCCTAGATTCAAATCAAAAAAAGATACATGAAAAAAAACACTCTCAGCTTGTTTAAGCCTCAAAAAGGAAAGTTCAACCACAGCCAGCATCCCTTCACAAAAATCTAATACATTTTTAAGTGCTTGGTCTGTAGTAGATGCAGATGTACCTCCACATACTTCTGTTTACCTTTTTTCTCATTATTTTTTAAGCACCCAATTCTTATCTGCAGGCACGTGGTTTACCTTTCCCACTAAATCCTGTTTCACATTTTGAAAATAAATACCACAAGCCTAACACCAGCATAATACCATAACCACCAGTACCTTCCTCACTTCTTCATATTCAGCTGTACTTTTGCTCACAAGCATGCTAACATTCACACATTTGCCTCAGTCACAGTCTGTCCCTTAGAGACAGAGGGGAAATATCTAACACTCTACAGAAGAGGAATTACTAGGAATTAGGCTGTAGCTATATGAATGAGCAGGTCAGATGATGAATCAAGCAAGGCTGCTTTTCTCTTTTCTTAGAACCCAGAGACTAAAGTAATTTTTGTTTGCATTAGGATAACACCCGAAGAGCCCAGAATTTCTGTAAACTTATTTAATAAGTGTTTTGGATTTTGATTTAATCTTCTCCTTACAGAGAAGTACGATGTGCTTCTTCTGTGTAAAAAAACCAAAACCACTGATTTTAGATCGTGCAAATCACCTACAACACACAGCTAAGCTTCTATTACTGAGGTAATTCCCACATCTCCAATCACCACCAAGCAATAAGCAAGAAAGTTAACTGGATCTCCAGTTGAGAGGAATTTGTGGAAAACTCTCCCAAGGAGAGGAACCTGCATGCGTTGAGAGAAGGATGCACGGAAGGGCAGGCCACACTTGGCTCCAAGCTGCACCAATTAACACAATAACTTTATCAGCAGGCCAAGGAGCTCAGCCTTTACAGTCTACCTTTAATATCAACTAAAAATATGGTTGCCATCTGGTGGCTAACGCAGAATGAATTCGGCAGATATGATGAGACCAGTGTGGTCCAGACACCAGGCGAGAGATTCCCTGTTCCTGTCCCTTGTGAAACCACAGTAAAGAGTAAAAAACAGATACAGCCACGGTCACCCTCGTGTAAAGAGCAAAGCCAGGACCTTGTTACCACAGCCAGTTGCATACTGGCTCTTTACTCGGGTTTTTTCCCAAGCAGTCAGGCAAGTTTAAGTCATGCTCCTGTCTCAGAAAATGAGCCCAAACTAGTCGCAGCACCACGTACAACACTAGGCCCAACAGGGTTGCACTCCGATTCTGACCCAGCAACGTTCTGCAGCGGTGTCGGCGACTGGCACGAGGCTCGGGCCAGCACTGCATCCAATCCCAAACCTCCTCGGTTAAATCTCGCTGCTAAAGATAACTCCCAACGAACGAGAGCAGCAGTGGGCAGACCTGCTCACCCTCCCTCCCTCGAAGATGCACCAGTCCTTATTCAGTCAATGTCATCTCACAGCAAATCGCTGGAAACCGAGGGGAGCGTGCGTGAGAGAAAAGCAGCTGACCGGTGTTCCCTGCGAAGAGCAGCCGATAATCCCCACACGGAGGCAGCTGGCAGCAGGCGCAGGGTGCCGCACGCATCCACGCCAGCACCCCCCGCGTACTGCTGCGGCGGCCGAAGGGCAGTGAAAAGCCCCCGTCATGGCGAAAACCCCTCCCTCAGGAAACACCGGCAGCGGGGCTTTGCTCTACCATCGCTCCAACACCTGAGCTCCAAGTCAGCAGCCGAGGAGAGACCACCGCTCTGTGCTGTCGGGAGGCCGGAGCCCACCTCGCTCTGCCCCGGTCTCTGAGGCTATCGCCAACGCGCAGGAGCTGAGGGCCGCGCTGTGGCGGTGGCCTTGGTGCTGTCACCTCAGCGCTCGGACAGTGATCCTAAAGGTCCTCTTCAACCTAAGCGATTCTGTGATAAAACACAACCTCAGCACCCCAGAAGGCAGCTCTCCTCTTGCTGAGACAACCACCAGCTACATACGTGAAACCAATGGGTCCCCCACTCCCAGCCGAGCCCGATGCCATGTTTTTGCGGAGGGATGGGGGAACCCCCAGGCTGGCTCCAGCGTGATGGAAAAGCGACCCCCAAATCCGCTCCCACACTTCCCCCGCCCTTTCTCCCTTCACCTTCTCTTGCGCCCGGGTCAGCTTCTTCTGCACGTTGCTGGCAATCTTCCCGGCGGTGACCCCTTTGCTGCCCAGCTCGGCCATCTTGCCTCCTCCTTTTAACGCGATGCTGCGAACAGACAGGACAGGGAGGAAAGGGAGGGGGGGAAAGCCCGGCGGGCAGGAGATGGCCACGGCAGCCACCGCCACGGCCACCACCTCCCTCCTTCCCTGCGCCGCCTTTTAAAGAGACAGCGCGCCCCGAGAAGCCTTAAAGGGGCCGCGGCTCGTCTGCTCTGCAGGAATTTCCTCTGCCAGGGGGATAGAAATGGCGGGGGGACGGGGGGTGTTGTCGGACAGGTTTCCCCCACCCTGCCAAGGGGAAACCCGCCGCAACCTGGCCCAGAGGAGACAGGCAGGGTGGAAAAATTTGGGAAACATCACACGGAGGGATGCTGCTGCACCCTGATTCATCTTGGGTGATGGCATTGAGTTTGCTGACGTCTTTCATCCCACAGCAAAATCGCATCCTTCCATGTTTCAATATGGGGAGGAGGTATCTGTAAGTGCATGTTAAAATGAAATTGGAAATTTCAGGAAATCTCATCCTGCAGTGTACCAGCCCTATTAAGGGACCCAGGGAAATGCCTTCAGCTCACTCTGTCACTTTGAAAACAGGAATGATCAGCTGATGACCTTGTCTCATGGGAACATTCAGATAATTAGTTACAGTTTGCACAAAACTTTGCGTGTGCTGTGGCAGCAGCTTTTAACGTGGGTTAGGATTTGGATTCAGCATGGCTGCCTATGATGGCTGTTCCAGTTAAGGAATAATGGTGACAGTGGACTGAGTAGTTTCATGCGTTTTCACTGCAGGACATTGCAGTGACAGGGCATTTACCAAATGAAAACCAACCATGACTGCACAGAGCACTTCATATGCCTACCTGCTGCCTTACTCTGCATGGAATTATTCTTCATCTGTGGGTCAACTGCTTTTCAGTGATGTTGCACCCTGCTCCTGACCTGCCCTCGTCCCCTTTTCGTGACCCTGGATTTCCTGTATACTGCAGTAACACCACTACTTTCACACCAAAAGGGTTTTGGTCATGTTTTGCTAGACTTATCATGCAAATACCTTTTGTGAAACTGTGATATTCTCTTCCTTTGCAAAACAGGAGAAAGTTCTGCTTCCTGGAATGCAGGAAGCCACTTCAGCACTGTTACTCATATCCTAAAGCTCAACCCTAAAGCTTCTGAGAGGCTTGGTCAAGTGATGGGGAAGCTTCCTTCCTGGTCTGCTTCTGCACACTCATCTTGCTTGTGGGAGCTCACCTCTGCTCTGCATGCACACAGTGCCTTGTACAGCACCGACCAAACCAGTCCTCTGCAAACAATTTAGATATTTGCATTTGTCTTTGTTCAAGATAGAGACTTGTAACTCTAACACTTATTTTAACTGAAAGACGGTACCAAAACCTACCCGTCTTGCTAGATGATTTCACATGCTCTTTATTTTTCCAGATGACCAATGTTGTCTCCAGAGTTTCACACACACAGGAAGCAGCGTAGCACTCCCTGTTGCAACCTAAAGCAACAGAAACATTTTGAAGATTATTACTTGAGAGAGCTAGGCCAGATTTTTCCTCTTGAATTTCATTTATTGCTGCTCATTTCCGCTCCAGCACTATTTCTGTTCATTCAGAACTTGGAATAAAAATAATTGTCTTGCCAGAGGCCTTAGAAACTGTGGGCAGAAAACCTGTACACACCGCTTTGTGAGGCTTCGTAAGCTGGTGCCTCTGCATTTCTTGCCAGTTATGACAATGGTTTCTTCTCTTTTTTTCAATTACAAAAGCTCTCATTCAGAAACTGGCTTAAATCCACGCTATGCTTCGACTATGTTAGCAGACATACTACTCCTATTCAATAAAATACTTTGGCATGTGCTGCAGTTGTATACGGAAGTGCACTGATATAACACAAGATATTCAGGCTAAAGCATGTGCATATTTGTGCTGCCACGCGGCATTTTTATTGAATTCATTTCTGGTTTGACATTTAGCATCCATATTTGCATGTGGTTGTCTGTTAGATATAGATATAACCACTTCTCTTTCCCAAGTGCATCTCATTTTTCCTGTAATTTCAGCCTTATTAGGTATCTTCATATTAATTTTCTTATACAGTATCATCTATAATTTTGCAGCATCTCATTGCCCAATATCATCTGGAAACATAATTCACATCCCATTTTCTTTGTCTCTCACTGTTCTCCTCCTCAGCTGAGCTTTTAAGAGTGAAAGATGTACACATGGTGAAACATTTGTGACACTGCATTTAAAAGAGCAGATGTTTCAGGGTCACAACACATTCCTGTCCGTCCTACCTCATATATTTGCTTCTCCTGCTTAGGTCTTTTCTTCAGTGAAACTGAAGGTTTTGAAGGGATTTTTGTCTGATGATGTCAAGTGAAAAGCCAATCACTGCTTTTCTCAATAACTACCAATAACTCAAAAGCACATGAACTGAAAAAAAGGGTCCACAGCAAACACCAGACAGTTGTGAAACAGAAGTGGCCAGGCATGCACATTCACCACAATGAAAAATGATGACAAACCGTACGTTTTGAAAGCTGGGATTAACAACAGCATCCACCTCTTCACATGAGTCACTTCCCAGTTATTTTTGTGCTCGACTGGATCAGCACCAAAGCAGCAAAGCATTTGCCAGGCTTCAGGTGTGTGCCCAAGGTATTCTTTGGCCCAGGCATCATCATACTGTCATGAGTAGCTGTGCATTCAAATGAACACATAAACCATTTTAGTTAACTGATACATGCTTAAGGATGTTGTTTTGGGAGCAGGAGAGGATTCAGTCTCGTGTCTGTCCACCATTGTTCTGATCTCACCCTTACCTTTGTTTTAGAAATGTAAATTATTTTGTATGTCAATAAGACTGCACATAGTACTAAACATACAGCCTAGCAAATTAATGATCTTGGTCACTTGTGCTTCCTGCATTTGTGAGGCAGAGCTGTCTAACCTTTTAGAAGCTGTTAGTGACAGAATCTGCAAAACTGGAATTAAAGAGAACTTTATACCTATATCCATCTCCTGTCTCATTTATTTTAACACCAGACCCTAGGACACTTAATTTCATAGAATCATAGAATTTCACCTAACCGTAACCAGCTAAACATATCTAGTTTAAGCCAAGTCACCCGAGTTATCACATAGCCAAAGAGAGAAATAAGTACTTCCAAAGCATGACAAAACATCAAACAGCTTCTGGAAATGTCCCTCTTCCCCTTAGCTATGGAGGGAGTTTAGGTGAATAGCTGTAGTAGCTTAAATAGCTACAGGGAGGACAGCTGAAGTGAAGGCTTCATAACCAACCTGTGGTCCATCTCCTTCATGACAGTAAGATCCATTTCCTCAGTCCATAAAGAGAAGCAAATCTGTCAGACACAACAGCACAAATGAAGATATTTAACATGTACTGGTTTTTTATTGCTTTCCTAATCGATTGATACTTTAGTCAGTAGTGTGTATGTTAGGTCTCAGCCCCATAAGTGCATTTCAGTTCTCAGTCCTATCATTAAAGAGACAACTCCCACAAGTTTACTGCCAAGCTTATGCTAAAATGCTTCCTGGGTTGAAGTCTGTACTTCTGTAGTTTAAGTATAATTTATTCCCTTCATTGCACAAACTGTTATTACATCTTTTTTAATTATTATTTTAGTTCTGTTTTGCCAAGTTTACCCATCTGGGAGCAGGATGTTTTCTTCATGATTCCTCATTTAAATTGGTTTAAAATTTTATTTTATAAAAAGTTATTTCAGCAAATGTGTCAGTTAACACATCTTCATTTCTTCTGACTTGAACTTTTTGAAAGTAATTTATGATTAGAACTACAAACTGTGATAATCAAAATGTATCTGGTTCCCTACTACTAGTGGTAAAATCTTTCCCATATAATCCAATTAATTTAAATGAAATAAATTCTAAATTACAGTAGTAGTGGTCTCTATCATTCATGGAACTAGAAGTATATGTTCTCTGTTTCAGTTACAGAGAAGATCAAAACCCAGTAAATTCAATGTTTGTTTCTTGCCAGCAAGGACTTCTGATTTTAATCTTATTATTATTTTTTTAAAGCATTTAGTAGAGCTCAGTTATGTAAGATTTTTATGGTAAATATATCATTGCTGATGCCTTCAAATGTGTGTGCTCATACTAAAAAGTATTATTTGCCACACATTAGTCAAAGAACTCCAAAACATTTCTGCTCAAGTTTTATTTTAACACAAGCTGGGTCTTATTTCAATCATGATTTCTTGTTTATATTCAAAGCTGAGGTTCACATTTTTAAACAACCCCACAACCTCTGGTTGTTTGGATCCATCTTCTTGTTCCAGCTCTAATCTCACTGTAAGGCTACAGGTCAGCCGGCCTTAATCATTGCCCCACTGCATCCTTGCTTTAGTCATGTCTGTTGAAGGATTCATTTAAGACAGCAACTCTAACACTACACAAAACACATTACGAAGCAGGATCTAGTCGAGTTCTGACTCCCACCTTGCTTGCCTTAAACAGCTGGCTTTTTTCTTTCCTCTGCAGATGATGCATCTGCCAGGACAACATTCAGAAGAGCTTTCAAAGGTGACTTTTATCTTTCCTTTTAATCTGATAACATTCGAAAGGGTAATTCAGACATCAATGTCATCATAATCTCCCTTGCTTCAGCATTCCTTTCTGACTGACTATTCTCATGCAAACTTTCCCTTTGTTCTCCCACAGTAAGTTGCTGGGAAGGATTAGGAAGTTTCTGCTATAAAAACATTAGATAAAACCTTGCTGATTATGTGTTCTGTCCCTTAAACCAAAAGCAAGATGTAACAACTCTGATGTAAAAACAGTGTCCAGAAGGTGTTCTCTCCCACAACTCTCAAACTTACAGCTTGTGTTGAACCTCTTCACTAACTTGTTAGGAGAAACAGATGATACTTTCATTAAAGTAGATGTTTAGTTCATGTAAGCCTTCAGGCATTGGAATAATTTATATTGTCTAGATGCCAGCTGCATCACTCGAATATTCCACGTTAAAAATAATGTGGGTCCATCCATTGTGACAGCACACATTTACATAAGGAGGAACGAAGCATAAGCCATTCTGAAAGAAAAGAGCAGACTATCCCATCAAAAGGTTTTTTACTATTCCAAAAGTTTTGCCTAAATTCTAAATACTGTACCTCATTGCTGCAGAGCCTTAGCCACTTCCAGCTTTGGTAAGTAACCAGCTTAAGTAACACCTGGAGTATCGTGTCCAGTTCTGGGCTCCTCAGTTCAAGAGGGATGTGGAGCTGCTGTAGAGGGTCCAGCGTAGGGCAACAAAGATGATGAAGGAGGTTGAGCACCTCCCTTACGAGGAGAGGCTGAGGGAGCTGGGTCTCTTTAGCTTGGAGAAGAGGACACTGAGGGGTGACCTCATTAATGTCTATAAATATTTGAGGGGTGGGTGTCAGGAGGATGGAGCTGGGCTATTCTCAGTGTCATGTAGTGATAGGACGAGGGGCAATGGTTGTGAGCTGGAACACTGAAGGTTCCACATCGATCTGAGAAGGAACTTCTTCACAGTGAGGGTGATGGAGCAGTGGAACAGGCTGCCCAGGGTGCTTGTGGAGTCTCCTTCACTGGAGATATTCAAGACCTGCCTGGATGTGTTCCTGTGTGGCTTGGTCTAGGTGATCCTGCTGTGGCAGGGGGGATTGGACTAGATGATCTTTCAAGGTCCTTCCAATCCATAATGATTCTATGATTCTATGATATTCTATGATTCTTTAATTCACAGACAAATATGTGCTCATGATTGACAGTGGAATACTATAGAGGCTTAGAATTGAGTTTCATATAGATGGAACAGTTATGATTATCTTCTCGGATTATGTGACATTTTTACATGTCATCCAATGCTCTGGCATCCTTAAGCAATCATGCCACATTTTGCAGAAAACTTTTGTAGCCTTGATGGTTTAATGAGTCACAGCCTTGTGTACACAGGTACCAGGGTTATCAGCGTGCTAGAAAGAAGAGACACAAACTTTGAGACAAATTTCTGTTTTGTTTCCCCATTCTACTTTGAAACAAGGCAACTCCACCAGATAACCCAACCAAATACACTGTGACGTCTCATAGTACCAGTGACAGAAACGTAACACTACTCCTACCACTCTACGCTGAAAGGCAAAGAACAAGTCTGGAAATGCTGCAGCATTGCAACTTCTTTACTAGGAATGTTGCATATTCTCTCAAAACCCAATCCTTTCAGAATCACATGAATGGGTTTCCAGACAGCAAGAAACTGTCAAAATCGGAATCCCCAAGGCTCAAAAACAACGGGCAGGGAGAACTGAGCCATCAGTTCAGTATTTCCACTTATTTTAAGTCCTTCACGGACTGTTCTTTCCCTTCTTGCCTTGATGATAGTGACACTGAGTCACGAGCTAAAGCAAAGTACAAGATGTAATACTTTTCTTGGATATAGAGGTACTCAGGTTACTTTCTATATTGCAAAAATGTACTGCTTGGAAAACAACCAGACAGCCTCCTGCTCTTCGCCACCACTGCTCCTGATGTGCTGAATGTGTGCAGCAAGCCCCCTCCTCTTGCCCATGTAAGCCACCAGTCCCTTTACTGTATGAAAACACTCCTCATTTTTATCCCTTCATGCAGTCTCCCATAGCAATGGCAGGTAGAGCTGTGACAGTTTAGGAGGTTCCTACCTAAGAGTGGCAGGGGAATGTGGTCACAGTCAGCATCACCTGGTTTGGCACAAAAGGCTTAGACTATGACCTAACCCATCATCTGGGAAACAAGATTATTCCCCATCTACCATATTTTTTGGTGTAATTTAGTAAATCTTAACTTCACCTGAATTGAACAATTGATACTTTCTCACTTACAATGGCAGAAACTCAGTAACAGAACACTGTGGCAGTAGAATGAAAATAGTGTGTTAGTCTTAATTTTTTCTAGTCAAATTACAGAGTCACAGAACATTAGGGATTGGAAGGGACCTTGAAAGATCATCTAGTCCAATCCCCCTGACACAGCAGAATCCCCTAGATCAGTCGCACAGGAACACATCCAGGTGGGTTGTAAATGTCTCCAGAGAAGGAGACTCCATAACCACAGAAATCACAGAATGTTAGAGGTTGGAAGGGACCTCGAAAGATCATCTAAGTCCAACCCCCCCCTTCTGGAGCAGGGTCAGCCTACAGTACTGTCTCAAGATGTCCTACATGGGGCTTGAACCCATGAGCCCAGGAATTCAGAGTCCCATGCTCTACCAGCTGAGCCAACCAGGTCCCCTGGGCAGCCTGTTGCAGTGCTCTGTCATCCTCACTGGGAAGAAGTTCCTTCTCATATTTATGTGGAACCACATATGTTCCAGCTGACACCCTTTAGTCCTTGTCCTATCACTAGATGACACTGAGAAAAGACTGGATCCATCCCCTGACACCCACCCTTCACATATTTATAGACATTAATGAGGTCACCCCTCAGTATTTTTTTCTCCAAGCTAAAGAGACCCAGCTTCCTCAGCCTCTCCTCATAAGGGAGGTGCTCCACTTCCTTCATCATCCTCATTGCTCTACGCTGGACACCCTCCAGCAGCTCTGTGTCCTTCTTGAGCTGAGGGGCCCAGAAATAACTTAATAGATTTCATTTGTTCTCTCCTATAGTAGTAGGTGGTGAAACACCACCAACTAAACAGAATTATAAAGGCACACAATACAAAATCAACATAATTGCAGTAATTACAATGACTACTGCTGCTGCATTTCAATGTTCCCCACTCTTATGGCACTGATCTCTACTATTCATTCACTAATAATGCCTTATCAATCAAGAGGACCTGACATCAGAAGGTGCCTAAAGTGAAATTCAATGCACGGACTTCTCATTGTAGGTCAAAATTCTACCATCTTGCAGACACAAAAGCGTTAGAGACATTTGCTTAGGTAGAGCAGCACGGCTCAACTAGATCTTTCCAGTGTCAGCTTAATCTCACAGAGCCCAGTGAATGGATAAATGTGGCCATTCCCTCCAGTCTTAGCTGGCGCCAAGATGATTGATCAACTGCTTTGTGATATGAATTAGAGAACTTTGCCAACTTAGACGAAAGTCTCAGAGATTGGCAAAGTTGCTGTTTTTTGCAACTGCCTTTAAAATACAGGGTAGGCTACAAGTGGGGCAAATGGCTGCCCATGCATTCTCATGGAGATGGCGATACCTATTTATATCGCAAAACCAGGCCGACTAGCAATTAGTACATGATTATTTCTTGGATTAGTTTAGTGCCTTCTTTCAGTGTGAAGTGCATGTAATTTTATACAACTTGATATGAAAATCACTAGTGTTTGCTATAGTTGCCATGATTATTATGCATTTATTAGCAATGAGTTTGTGACAACAACGTAAAAGGAGCATCTATAAATGTAGTAGTGATACATACATTGCCTTTTCCATGGTATCTTAGATGAAGATTTTTAAGCAAGCCCTTCCAGTTATTAATTCCCCACATACCCTTTTCATTCTCTAATCATCTAGAATCAATGCTTACTTTTTCCATCTGGGTTTAGACTATCTCTGCAATATTTGGGAATATTCCCGCAACAGTAACAAGTGGTTACCTCTGTCTGCATAAAGGAGACAAAGACTTTCACAAGCTGAGCTCCTGGGAGTAAGAGACTTGTCTAAATGTTTTTAACCCTCTCTTTGTCTACATTTGCATTTGTAAATTAAAGTAAGCACTAACTGAGTTAGAAAAACAAACAGCTGATATCCAATTGCCAAGAAACAAAGCTGCTAGTGTAAATGTGGTTGAAATTATATTAGCTAAGAGCATGTTTGAGGAAAGTTCTGAAGCATCCCTTTTTACTAGCTTTTCTTAGGCCCAGGTCAAAGATTTATCCTCTGTCATAAATGAGCATTTTTATACCACATGCTTTAATCACGTACACTAGATCTTCCATATTTCAGTTTAGTTCATCCTAAATAAACTGACTTTTTAAAGAGACTAGATTGCCATAATTGTAGATGTGTCAATGTTGAGGTATTACATGTGACTCCATCAACTGTTCCTTTAGCATGTCAGTTAAGTTCTCTCTCTAAACTTTGACACGTCCCATAAATATTTCTTTCAAATATGGTCTTCTTGTCTTGGTAGGCTTTCTAATTTTAAGATGATCAATATTTGGTGTTTGAAATCATACCTTATACACAAAGCTATTCCTCAGCTCACTTGTAACAGTTACTTCAATATGGCTTGCTTGTCTTTTATGTGTCCTATATGAAATATTTTTATATGGGCCTCACTTTATCCCATACTTTTTTCCAGTTCACATCAGAGCATGTACTTTCAATTATACAAATCTCCCAAAAATGCTGTATTTAGACAATTGATTAAGGAAAACCTTTTCCACAGTGAGGACAAAAGAGCACTGGAACAGGCTGCCTAGAGAGACTGTGGAGTCTCCTCTGGAGACATTCAAAACCCATGTGGAGGACTTCCTGTGGGATCTTCTCTAAGTGATCCTGCTCTAGCAGCAATGGATGAACTCCAGAGGTCCCTTCCAACCCCAACTGTTCTGTGAGTCTATAATGCACATCCAGTCAGTTTGATAACTGCCTGTGTGCATACTCTTGGCTTATGACAATACAACTTTCCTTAAATCAGAGGTCTTCAAACCCCGGCCCGCGGGCTGGATACGGCCTCCCAGGGTGTCCTAACAGTCCCGCCGGTATTTACCCCCACATCACCACCCCCCATCCCCTACAGGCAGGACAAACTATAGCCTGGCCCCTGGCACTGTCTGAGGGACAGTTAACTGGCCCCCTGTTTAAAAAGTTTGAGGTCACTACTATTATTTCTTACATGTCAGAATCAAAGAACCCCGCAAACTCTCCTCAGATCAGCTGGCAAGTGGCAACCTGAAGCAAATCCTTATCTACTTTTTGCAGACAGAGAAATTTAACCCATTTTAAATGCATCCCATTTCTTGCTCACTGGTTTCTTGAAGTTGCCTGAGCAACTAGCTTTCTCAAAAAATAGTGGTTAACTTGAGAAAACTTACAGCTTGCGCCAAGCATAGGGGAAAACACACAACTCGTTCCTCTAAGAATGATGTTTCATTCATACTTCTAAGCTTTTAAATTGTCTTCATCTGAGATATATAGAAACAATTCAATCTGAACCATCAGCTCACACCTTTTAGCTCTTGGTTTAGGCACCAGTTCTACATTTACCATAAATGGTAAAAGCAGCTCTTATCCTGAAAATTAACCGTGGTAAATAGTCTCTTGCTGTTGTTATCTATCAGTCACTTCCTCCCAAAATCCAGCCTTCCTTTCATCTGAGTGAAGTGAGAGGCTTCAGTGAGTTTACACTTCAATGTGATTTCCCAACTAGAAAAACACTTGGCAGCAAACAGCACATTTCAAACTTTGTTGCTCCCTTTAAGTGGAGTCAAAAGATCTGCTGTTTGCTGCGGTGCAGGACTGAGATTTACAGTAGTGCCTAAAACCTTGAAACTATCCCCCTCAATTATTTTCAGTCTTCTTCACTCTTATCTCACCCAGACTGTAGTCCCTTCAGAGTAGAAACTATCTTTATTTTGAATTTTTCACGATAACAGGTAGAGTGTCAAAGCCTAATGATTAACAAAGGATGTTAAAGTTAAATCTCAGCTGCCAAGGCTGGATTTCCTTTAAGGAGGCCAACAGGACACTCTGGTAATATTTGTTGCATGCAAATTCCCATTTGAAGCAAGTGTATGCAAAAGATGAACACAAATTTGCACATACTTGTCAAACAAGTGTAAGAAGTCAGTTTTTAAGAGGCTCCAGTAGATGCACTGCTTTTAATCAAACTCTTTTTTCCCCACAGACACACAACCCCAGGCTTTTCCTAGGGAATGCTATAAAGGCAGCGCCACCTAGTGGTGCTAAAACCACAGGGTGCTGTTGCCTGTGCTTTCCTTGCAGAGAACTATGAAACCAGAGGAGAAACTCTCAGAGGACATTATTTTAGAAACAGCAATATGACATCTACACATTTGGGGGGTTTTAATTCATCCTGAGCATGCATAAATAATGCAAGCTCTGGCTGGACTCAGACCACAAAGGTCTTTTCCAACCTAAACTATTTACTTATTTACTGTGTTAATACCCTTTGAAAGGAAAAAAGATATGGAAGGTATGCATATTAATCACAGAGGATAAAATATTTTCTTTGGTTTGTGCATATATGTATGTATTTCAAATGATCATGTATTAATATAGTTACGATTCACAACTTCCCACCTAACTTCATTATTTACTATGGCTGGTGTAAAATTTAGATGAAAACCTATATAGAGAGAAGAAATATCCAGAAACTTTGGACCTCTTCCCTAACACCTTACAACACACATTCCAGTGAACTAACTGTACTTTATCTGGCCTCCACACAGGTAGTCCATAACACAGATAATGGCCTTGCAAAAATCAGAAGGGTCCAACGTAGAAGACGTTGCACTCCGCAGCAATTGTACTGCTGCAACTATTTACAAGTGTCTTTAGTAGCTGTACAGTATTGTGACTAGAACGTGGTAGCATGTTAAGTCATCTTAGCATCTGCTTTTCAAATCACTCTGTAAATCCTTTACTGGCACTTCAAGAGGTGAGAAATCTCCAATGCATCTGCCTCCATGGGACCCTGCAGTGCAAATCAACATTGCCCACAAACACCAAGAATTACTGGCTTTTTATATCCCTTTAGAGCCTTTCTCAGGGCACACACAGAGGAAGTTTAGCACTACCAAAGATGTAAATCTTTAGTAATTATATGATGGGGTTTTTTTAAAGTTATGAACCTTATGTGTCAATAGAGCACAGGAAGGACAAACCTCAATGGTCAAAACCAATAGTGGCCTGGGGCACGGTTTTTTTCCTTGTATATGATCCAAACAGTACAAGCAGAAGGTGTACAAAATGCTCTTTTCTCATCCCAGCTCACATCTTCAGTTCCTTAAATTAGACGTCCCACAGACATAGCCCCAAAGCCTCCACTCTCTGGCTCTTGAACTCCCCTTCCCCACTCCTCTATGTGACAGCACAGCTCTTCTGTTTATAGCTGTAGTGTTCCTGAGTCTCCATTTCTGTTTTCCCAGTGTCTGCTTCTTTCATGTTGACAGCATTGGGCATGCTACTCACTGTTTCACGGCCACGTCAACCCCGGGGTGCTTAAGGAGCTCAGAAGTTTCATTCACCACCGGCACACATGCTGGAGTTGTGACTACTTCAACACTGAGCTCACAGATTCCTTCCACACCTATGTACATACAACAGAGTAAGCAAAAATAGGACAGGTGATACAGACTATCCTAGCTAACCAATCACTTCATAAAATTATTCTCACTATGCATCTTCATTTCATGGCTGGTTGTGGATTTTTTTTCTTCACAATTTCTCACAGCAAATACACTCATTTATTCTTCCTGCACCAGTTTATTCATTGCTAGTTGGTGATACTCGTTTTGGGCAAGCGTTGCCTTTCACTGTAAAGGGTAAAACAACTGAACTTTAAGACATTTGAAGAGAACATTTATCCCCTCTCTCGGCGTTCACTTTTCTAGACTAACTACCTGCATGCTTTTTGAGGATACATTTAATCTCTTGCAGACATATTTCTTTCCATTGTATATTTTCTAATCCAACTGGAAGGATTATAATCAAGTTTTGTGCCCAAAGAAACAAGCTCTTGTCAGCCCATGGTTACACAGCTTCTACATGGGCCAGAGCGGTCTGCTTAAACCACGAGAAGGCAGAACAACAGGCATCATAGTATGATCTTTTCTCCACTCCCTTTTTTTAACCTGATAATCTTACCTGTTCAAATCAAACTCCACCTTTCTTGAACACGTAACCACAATGCACATAGCGCTTCGGATGCAGTCTCACCCGTTCTTCCCAAATCTCTGTCAGAGACACTTCATTTCATACATTTCAGGCTGTATTTTCCATTATTTCAATACATTTGCAATTTCTAGTCATATGGGATTACCCAGGTCTTCCTCTACACATTTCATTTTCAAATGCAATCAATTATTTTTATTCTCTACATACATATATTTTGCTATTAAATTCCAGCTTGTCTCTGTTACGATTCTCGGTCTTGGTGTTTGGGGTTTTTGTATACTTCATGCCTGCACTCTTTACATCATTAATACTCTTCTGTGTATTAAGCAATTATAATTAATCAAAACATTAGAATCAGTCCTATGGTATTTTTTTGGTAAGTTGCCAGTAACTTTTCTCCATTGTGACTGTTCTCTTAGTATATCTCTCCTTCAGCCAGGTCATGACACACACCTTACATTCTTGTACAAATTCTCGTCTCTTCTAGCTGAACTAGTAATTTCACATGTAATAATAAAACTTCCCCTTCTGTCCAACGAGATAAAAACTTGAAGATGCTAAAGAAAAACGCAGTTAGAAACAGCAATTAAAATAAGAACCAGGACTTGTAAATTATGTATAAATATTTTATTACGTGTAAAAAGACAAATGAGTAATGCTCCATTAAAACAAGTCACGTGCTTTCTGTTTCCATTAAAAGACTCAAATGCTTTAAAGAACAATTTAGGATTCCAATTCTCTCTTCTGCAACGATGTATTTAGTTGGGGATTGATACCAAACAGCACATGTACCGGTAACACAGCAATGGCTGGCGTTTCTAATGATGCTATGACAACGCAAAAGAGAGAACACCACATGGAATCCAAATTCGGATTAAGTCTTGGGCTCTTGGGTCCCTAAGTAAACAAAACCAGGCAGAGCTATGGAGTCAAATAGTTAATTCATAGACTTTTGAACAGATCTTTACAAAACATTTCCTTTCAGATGTCAGCTGGCTCTGGCAAATGCCACTCTCTTAATTCTCTTTAAAATACAGACAACAGAAAATAACAATGGCGAAATTAAAAAACAAATGGTATTATCGTGAAGCCCCAGAAAACAGCCTCAGAAGGCAAACTTGTCAAGGACAAGACCCCACCACAGAGTTCCTGGTTTTGTTACAGTACACACACATGCTCTACACAGAATTACCTGTTTAAAGTAACCATGGAAGCATTTCATGTTCTCACAGATCAAATCAATTTTGTTTAGCATTACTATTTTATATAGGACACCCACACAAAGAACATATTTTGTTTTCCTTCTGTTCAGACCTTGAAAAGGCTCTCCAGAAAGTAACAAAAATACAACAGGACTGTGACTGCAGTACTTACCTATGTGGAACCATTAAAACTAAGGTGTGTTATTTCATTTGTAACCTGCTTTGGTGACTTAGGGCTAGATCTGCAATGAAAAATGCTGTATTTTTAAAAACTAAGTTGCTCAACTTTTTTCTAACTTTGCTTATGGCAGAAAAGTTTAATATTACCAGCACGTAAACTAGGTCACAGTGTCAGAGCCTGACATGTAAACAGTTAACTACACATAATTACTGACTTAATTTTATATTAGGATATGCAGGTTTGGGAAGTTGTTCAAGGCATAATGTGGACCCAAGGCATAAATAAGGTTTCTCTCAAAAACAAGTGACACTAAAGTTACCTAAAGACTAAAGTACCATGCAAAAAGAGACTTTTCTGCTAGGAAAAATAAAATAATAATTAAGAAAACCCTTTCAGATATCCACTCTTTATATTAGATACAAGATAGTGAAAAATCCCCGAATACTACTGTAGTCAACATTTCCATCCTGCAGAATGTAACTGTGCACCTGCCTGTGGGTTCAGCATGTTAGAAAAGAAAGTTTCCAGTTCTAACTGTTGGAGAATTTTGAAGACAGTTAATAACAGTGTTTTAATTAAATGATAAAAACGTAATGACTACTTCATTACTCATTATTTACATGTTTGTTTTGGCATGATAATAGCTAGAACAATGAAAGTGGCTTGTGCTATTCCACTCAGCTTCTGCTTTGGTGATGTAGACAATGTCTGGGTTTATGACTTTACAATGTGACATTCAAACTTCTTCTTTATGATTACTTTTTAATTATAGAAACACTTTATGGGGATTATGTTCAGACACATTTCTAATTGTTCTGCATTTTGAGTCTAAATGAAGTGATGTAAATATTAGTACACAAGGAGTAAATGGTTTCTTTACAGGCTAGAGAAAAATGACCTCATAAAAGCAATGCTAGGTGGAAACTTTTAAGAAACATTGGAAGACAAAAAATGGGAAAACAGTAATTCATAAATCCAACCAATTTTCACTTACAGTAATCCTCTTGCTCTCAAAAAGACTCACTGGGTAGCTGACTTTTATGATAAAGCAGTGTAACAAAACCACCGAATGACACTGATGTACCTGAACTGAATGCTGTATTTTTTTTTTCAATCATTATCAAAAGTCTTTCTGGGTAGAATTGAGATCACCAGCCAAAGAAGGGATTTTTCAGTATCTATTGTCATGTGTGTGACTATTACAGGAGAGGTAATTTCTTTTATGTACTGCTAGAACTAAGGCAGAACATAATACTTGATCAATTTACCAAGTACCTACAGAACCAGAGAACAAGCATGATTGAACATCCATAAGATGCAAGTGTGCTCCCAGGAAAATCAAATTAGTATTTCCAAAATATTAGAGTCTCACTTTCTGTCAGAAAATCTCACATTGATGGAGTTTCCAGGAGTCAAAAGTCCATGGGTTTTGGCATGCACTGGTTCAGTTTTGGGAGAAACTTTGATCTCAAAATTCTGAAGCAGCTGTGAAGATAAACAGAACAAGTATTAGAAAAGCTGCAAAATTACAAGTAAAGATTAGGCTTTCGAAAAAGCAACGAAGCAGACTTGCAAACAACATTTCTCTTGCCAATTCTGGGGAGTCTAAGTGGTACGATTGCCAAAGAGGAAAAAGAAAATGGCTGTTACAAGGTGAAGACTATAGTTGGGAATCTTCCTCCTCTGATTGAGGGAGGACTGAGCCAGTCCTTTCTGAAGAATTTCCATGCTAGATTAAACAGCATGAGCTATCAAAGAACGTGACTTCTCTTTCAAACCTTGTGAGCTTCCTCTCTAGGCATCTTTTATTTCATTTTCTATAACATAAATCACTCTGTGCAATTATAAAACAAAGCCATAAAAGAGTCCCAATCCCAAATGTTTCTCTTCCTGGGTAGAAGCAAACAAAACCAACATAAAAGAGAGCAGCTATCTACTACATCAAGTGAAACACCCATAATTCAAGAAGTCAAATATCAAAACCTCTCCTGAACAGAACAATTATAATTCAATCACACTGGTTCTCTATATATTAAATCTCTATTTCCACACACGTAATGAAACTGAACCACTTGCAAAGATAAATCACAAAAAACTGTGGGCTGAAACAATCTTCAGTACATTTATCTCACCCATTTTGAAGCTGAAGATAGAATACCTTCAGATTAGAAGAGGGGTGGTTAGCAGATCAAGAGAGGTTCTTCTCCCCCTCTACTCTGCCCTGGTGAGGCCACACCCGGAGTATTTTGTCCAGTTCTAGGCTCCTCAGTTCAAGAGGGATGTGGAGCTGCTGGAGAGTTCTGCGTAGGGCATNAATGGCAGCACAGACTGCAGGGGTGTTGGCAACAGCACCCAGCTTTGTGTCATCAGCAAACTTGCTGACAGTGCATGCCAATCCCTCATCCAATTCATCAATGACTAGATTGAACAGGACCGGTCCCAGCACCGATCCCTGGGGCATTCCACTACTCTTCCTTTTTTTTCAAACCTCTCAATCTTGTTGTTTTCAGAATTTTCTCAAATTCTACTATACTGTTGTCAAAAAGTAGTACCCAGGTTTGCTTGTCCATCACTGTCCAGCTGGGGGTTCACCAGTGTTTTGTAAGACTGAGTAACTTAATTCCTTTCTGACTTACACTGTGCAATCTGACATACACTGGTAATACACCCAAGAATTATGCTGCCTTGTCAGAACTAGCATCACTATTGAAGTGACCAACTTTCTGATATATCCTTTCAGTCTGTTTCTACTTATTAATGACCCAATCAGTTGGTAAGCAATATGTGTTTATGCATTTGGTTTCTTCTCAAGAGCAGTAACTTTCAGCTTTCCTTGGTGAACTATTTTGTGTTGATTCTGGAATCTTTCAGCATATTTCATAATTCTACACTCACAGCATCTGATTTTAACTGAATTCATGCCAGCCAGGTACTTCATAACTATTCTCTAATCTACCATTTACACTGTTCATGAAAACACCAACCTAAATCAAATGCAGCATGCATTCTTATAGAATTTTAATTAAAGACTTTCTCAGTTTAACAGCAAATATTTGCAAGCTACTGACTCGAGCTACTTCTTCTTTCAACAGCTGCAGGCATGCACTTTATAGGTTCTTCTATCTGGAACTAATTTGACTAATTTAATTGTGAGAACAATGTATGGAGCATGTGAAAATACTACCTCCTGAGCCAGAATACATGATATATTCTATACCTACCATGTATTCTATACCTACCTGTTTTCTTCCAAAAAGCAGGATCTCTATTACTTAATTAAGCCTCCTTATCAAAATGATATGAGTACCTTTGTTTTATTCAGCCCCCTTACAGCCACCTCACTGAGTTCCAAAAGACAGCTGCTAACTATTCAGACACTGCTCTAGGACCTTCCTTAAGGAAATACTAAGGCAAATTCAATCACATTTTGCTTTGAATACATATAAGAGGTCTAAATGTTTTTATAGTTAAGTAAATATAAACATCTTGAGTTTTGATAATTGGTACCCAAACTTGACCTCATTATTTGAGTTAAAAGGTGTCTTGTAAGTGACAAAAACTGTAGCAGCTGTTGGGAAAGCTTTCTTGGCTATATGAAGCAATGGAAAATAACATATCAATATGTAGTAACTACTTACATAGCTTACATACATCTGTAACTATAAAATATGCATAACTAAAATGGTAATAAAGTTAGAAGAAATAAGGGACAGAAAACTACGGAATACAGAAACATTCTACACACTGTGGTCAGGGTAAGGCTGTAAAAACTATTTTAGGTCTGTGTAGGTACTGCATTCTTGATAACTAAAAAGTTGGAAGTGAGTGGGTAGCCATTCTAATATCATTAAGAAAGACTTCTGATTTGCTTACAGAGACCTTCTGTACTAAATCCATGTATTTCCTTAACAATCTTACCTTCAATGTGACTTCATTTGTACTATGAAGATTTTTTCCTCTGCAATGTAGTTTAGCTGGTATGCTACGCTTCAAACATGATTATTCTCAATTTTTAAAGCCTTTTCTAGATGAGTATTGTTAGACAACACTCCAAAAGAATGTTTTTGAGCACTGTAAGATATTCAGAAATTGCATACATAGAAAAGAATCAGAGCAACGTATTTTTCTTCTTGTAATGCTGTCACATATTTCTAACCTGGATCAATGCAAGATGAATTTCCAGTTCTGCAATTCTTTTTCCTATACAACTTCGAACACCATAACCAAAGGGGATGGAACCAAAATTGTCTACTCTGTCCAAATTGTCTTTCCTCAGCCAGCGCTCAGGTCGGAACTCATTTGCCTTTGAGAAATTTTCTTCACTGTATGAAGTCGTATAATGACAAAGTGCCAGCTGCGTCTGAGGGAACAAGTTACACTTAGTCAACTCCAACACACATAACAAAATAAACTAGGAGGTGATAAAAATAAAAAAAAATAAAATAGGAGGTGATAAAAATCAAGTATCTTTGAGTAATTCTAGGGGGAAGAAAAGGACATCTAGAAAATCAGATTGCTTTCTCAACTGCTCAAATGAAATAAGCTTTGAATTATTTCATATGTTGCTGGATATATTAGAGAAGATGCAGTGATGAAGGAGATGGGAACAAGAGGCAGAATTATTAGGAATTGTCTCAAAAAGACAATTGAGAAAGAAAAAAAAACAAACCATGTCATAAAAATCATAGAATGGAAGGAAGTTTAAAGACCATCTAATTCCAAACCCCCTGCATAGGCCAGGGGCACCTTCACTAGCAAAACAGATCCTGGGCTGCATCAGGAGAAGCGTGGCCAGCAGGTCGAGGGAGGTGATTCTGCCCCTCTACTCCACGCTGGTGAGACCNTCCAGTGAAGAGATCCTGCTGTGGCAGGGGATTGGACTAGATGATCTTTCAGGGTCCCTTCCAATCCCTAATGATTCTATGATTCCAGATCAGGTTGTTCAGGGCCCTATCCAACCTTGCCTCGAACACTTCCAGGGATGGGGCAGCCACAACTTCCTTGGGCAACCTGTTCCAGCATCTCACCACCTTCACAGGAAAGAATTTCTTCCTAATGTCCAAGCTAAATCTCCCCCCTTCAAGTTTGTAACCCTTTTCCCTTGTTCTCTGGCTACACACCTGCGTAAAAAGCCCTCCCCCAGCTTTTTTGTAGCCCCCTTCAGAGATTGGAAAGCTGCTAAAAGGTTACTTCAGAGCCTGAACAATCCCAGCTTACTCAGCCTGTCCTCATAGGGCATGGTGCTCCAGCCCTCTGACCATTTTAGTTGCTCTCCTCTGGACATGTTTCAGGAACTCTATATCCTTCCTGTGTTGAGGACTCCAGAACTGGACACAGTACTCCAGGTGGGGTCTCTCAAGTGCAGAGTAGAGGGGGTCAATCACCTCCCTTGACCAACTGTCAATGCTTCTTTCGATGCACAGCTGGCTTTCTGGGCTGCAAGCACACACTGATGGCTCATGTGTGCAAATAAATGCAAGTGGGGCGAATACATGTGTGAAATAATGTTAAGAATTAAGCATCCTGGCTGTTTTAAAGCTACACTGCTTTAACACAGAAGTGCTGTCATTTAACATAGAAGCATAGAGTTCTACCACGAAGTCATTGAAAAGTGTAAAGGAAAGATCCATAAAACGAAAATTAAAGTTATTCTTCAAAGGGAATTAACAGCCAAATTAACAAGTTCATTTTTAAAAATCAAAGTGTAACATTGCACAGAGATGTTATTAATAGACTCCATTCTCAAAAATAGTAAGAGCGAACCATGACGGTAAATTTGATCAGCAGGCCAGGACTCACATCTAAAGACCCAACAGCAACAAGTCAATTATAAAATCAATTTTGTCATATAAATGAGCCTTATTGAGATAGTTTCCTCGTAAAGCTCTAGCTTGGTGAAATCTTTGGACAGCAATGAAGTGTGTATGATCTCACACAGAAAAATTAAACTGTGCTTCTCTGCAGAGGACTGAAATTGAACCTACCCCTTTAGGTATCAAGTAACCTCCAACGATCAAGTCTTTTTGGGTTACTCTTCCATTTCCTGGCAATACGGGGTATAACCTAGAGATAAGCATTTATGATAAGTTCAACCCTAATAACTAATATAAGTTAAGAAGTTTAGATTCATTCAAAGACCTCAAATCATCCCCAAGAATATAATTAATACATGAGAAAAGTTATTTACCAGTAACTAGAAGTTGAGCTGCTTGGTATTTATTTACACATGTACAAGCATGTAATCAGTTGGTCAAGAGGAGGCATTTTGGCACTACTGGAAGCTGAAAAAGCCTTGTTGGTGCCTTCTCTAAAATCCTCTTACTCCCCTCACCTCACTATGTACATTTGATATAAACATATTAAAGAAAAGCATGTCACGTGCCTCCAATTTAAGTCAAGAAGCTTAAAATTACTGTAGTGGCACTGCAAAGTACCAGTGTGGGGGAGGATGTTGTTACAATCCATCATACAGACTCATGGTTAAAAGGCAAAAACCAAGCTTCCAGTTACCTATTTTAACTGACATGTCCTACATGTTGGCTGCTACTTCTGCCATACATTAAACACTATATCATCTACCGTATTTCATTGCTCAGGCATCCTTGGACACAACACTGCAACAATAAATAAAAGCAGAAACCACAACAAAGCACAGTAACAAAAATTAAACACAAACATTACATGCATTCAAAATCCATTACGACTACATGGGATTTAATTTTTTAACTAATGATTGCTGTTACACACTGCTTACCTCAAGGTCTCTTTCAGCACAGCTCTAATCAAAGGCAGTTTGGGGACATCATGAGCAACAGGAACTTGGGCTTTTCCCAGCTTATTGACTACTTCCTCATAAACACGTTGTTGAGCCTCAGGGTGCTTTGCCAACAAGTATGTTGCCCAGGACAAAGTAAAAGAAGTCTAAGGAAGAAACCACAACCATCATCATCAAGTCCAACAAGATTAGATTAAAAATAATTTCAAGCCAAGAAAAACAATCAGTTTTCAACCATGTGTTTTGTAAGTTTAAAGTTATAAAACAGAGTGGCAATGATTCACATCTGGACTCAATGGAATGT
The DNA here is from genome assembly GCA_013400115.1 of Rhinopomastus cyanomelas. Classification (NCBI taxonomy): domain Eukaryota; kingdom Metazoa; phylum Chordata; class Aves; order Bucerotiformes; family Rhinopomastidae; genus Rhinopomastus; species Rhinopomastus cyanomelas. Next base: position 44,929 of record VXBP01002044.1, on the reverse strand, counting down.
AGTCAGACTTTACCATTCCCTCTTTCACCCTTTCTCCCTCTAAAAATCCCCCACATATCAAAACAATCCACGCTGATATTTTCCCAGTGAAATATAAAAAGCAACAGAAAAACCATATGCAACAAAACCACATAAACAATCCTGAAACACAAATACTCTAAACAGCAATGGATTTAGTTAATTGTTAGTTTTCAATAAGTCTTTCACTCTTCCACCCAAGAAAAACTTTTCACAGAAAACAAGATAGAAGAACATAGCTCAGACCATTACCAACCCCTTTTAAGCATGTCATGGTCTCCTGGGCATCCACACAACAGAGTGGGTATTATCACCCCTGAGATTACACTTTATCCTTTGGCAAGCAATGCTGCACCACAACTGGTACTTTCCACTTCTTGAAAATTCCCCCTCGACTTAAACTCAGCATCCTATTGAAAACTTCCTTAAGGAATCACAAAGAGGAGCTTTCACAGAATCACAGAACATTAGGGATTGGAAGGGACCTCGAAAGATCCTGCCAGAGCAGGATCACCTTTAAACATATAAGTGGCCCCAACATGTTAAAATATGCACCTCCTCCTAATTAATGATTCTAGTAATCATCACGACTACAGGAAAAATCATCATGACTCCAGAAAAGAGGTACTGTGTAAGAAATACATTTTTAAAATATTTTCGTATAAAGGAAAAAAGAAGCCAGTCTGATGATTTAAAGAAACCCACTGTCTAATCCTCTTTCACCTTAGCTGAAGAAATTGTACTTCAATGCACGTTTGTGTGCTAGGACACATTCTGAGAACATGAACTCATTCCACCTGTACCAATATGGAGCTAGACAGAGTATTGCAACCCTAAGCTTTAGTGATCCAATATTTACCATTTGCTTAAGTGCCTGTGTTTGAGCTACCTGGATTCCAGGGACTGTTTCACTCAAATACTAGAGAGACTCAAGACATTTTGTTTCTCCTATCAACTGTACCCAAGATGTTCAAGTCAAGCAAATGACCTCACTTGAGCCCCTTTTCCTCACAAGCATCACCAAAGTTTAGCATGAAAAATGTGTTTTTAGTGTTCTTGAAAGGTAGGGCAGAGAACATGACAGGAATAAGCCAAGGAAGGGGGCCAAAAGACCTGCGTGGTTAACCAGGGAACTACTGGGCAAACTGAAGAGGAAGAAGAAAGCCTATGGGTCATGGAAGGAGGGGGTGGCCACTTGGGGTGATTATAAGGCACTGGTAAGAGAATGTAGGGATGCAGCTAGAAAGGGCAAGGCCTCCTTGGAATTAAACCTTGCAAGAGAGGTCAAGGGCAACAAAAAGGGCTTCTTCAAATACATTGCAGGTAAAACTAAAACCAGAGGCAACGTAGGGCCCCTGCTGAATGAGGTCGGTGCCCTGGAGACAGAGGACGCCTCTGTCTATACTTCTGGGGGCTGTCTTGACATTAAGCTCCAGACTGCAGAGGCAACAGGTGAGCCTGCCTTGGTTGATAAGGACTGGGTTAGGGATCAGTTGATCGAACTGGATGTGCACAAATCCATGGGCCCAGATGGGATGCACCCGTGTGCGCTAAGGGAGATGGCGGAAGTCATTGCTAGGCCACTCTCCATCATCTTTACTAGGTCCTGGGGAACAGGAGAGGTGCCTAGGGACTGGAGGACAGCAAATGTCACTCCAATCTTCAAAAAGGCAAAGAAGTAGGACCCAGGTAGTTATAGACCAGTCAGCCTCACCGCCATCCTAGGAAAGGTGATGGAACAATTTGTTCTAGAGGCTGTCTCCAGGCACATCAAGGACAGGAGGGTCATTAGGGACAGTCAGCACGGCTTCACAAAGGGAAAGTCATGCTTGACCAACCTGATAGCCTTTGATGAGGGCATAACCAGGTGGATGGATGATGTCAGAGCAGTGGATGTGATCTATCTTGACTTAAGTAAGGCATTTGACACGGTCTCTCACAGCATCCTCGCAGCCAAACTGAGGCAGTGTGGCCTAGATTTTCGGGTAGTGAGGTGGATTGTAAACTGGGTACAGGTTAGAAGTCAGAGAGTAGTTAGTGATCAATGGGACAGAGTCTAGTTGGAGGCCAGTGTCATGTAGTGATTGGAACACGGAAGGTTCCACATCAACCTGGGAAGGAACTTCTTCACAGTGAGGGTGACAGAGCACTGGAACAGGTTGCCCAGGGTGGTTGTGGAGTCTCCTTCACTGGAGATGTTCAAGACCCTCCTGGATATGTTCCTGTGTGACTTGGTCTAGGTGATCCTGCTGTGTCAGGGGGATTGGACTAGATGATCTTTCAAGGTCCCTTCCAATCCAAAGTGATTCTATGATTCTCTGAATGCAATCATTCTGTTCCTCATCTGCGTTGTCTTTAGTTATCGTACGGTGTTTAATAAAGAAATTTGTAACTTTTACCCTAATGCTATCAGATTATTTTTAAATGTTTTGTTTTTCCTACTTGTATAATGAAGGTAGGCAACCAGTTCCACTTCCTAAGCAAGAAATGTTTTGTTTTCAGCTTCCAGTCACTGCTAGAACAAAGCTTATACACAATGTATGGGTAAAAACCAAAGTTATCATGATGGTGTCCTTTTATGTCTTGTCTTCAACTGGGGTACCTTTGTTTTTTTCTTCTTGAAACATCAAGTGGCTGTCCCTGACTATAATGCAACCCTGTTCTAGTCCTCTCAGGGCCCAGAGGAGCAGGCAAAAGTGCCAGGCGTATACAGAATTTCTCAGATATAAACAGTTTCTTCCCAGATTCCTAGCTAACCTCTTCAAAATTGGCACTGTTCCAAGGCCAGCCCAGAATGCTTTGTAGCCAAAAACTGCCTTACAATTTTCTTGAAAGCTTTTATAACCCTCTAAACCTCTTTCAGTTTCTAGAATAAAATGAGATCTGAAGTGATAGCAGCAGAGGGAAAAAAAAGGATTCCCTCAATTTCTGTCTTGTACTTGGAAATGAGGAAACAGGAAGTACCATCCTCTCACAAAAAGACTGTTGCCAGCTGAGAAAGCTGAGTCAAAGAGAAACGCTTGTTGACATGAGCTTGAACATTGTCCTTTTAGTTTAATGAAAGCTCTCACACTCTAAAAAATGAAAAAATAATGGTCTGAGATACTAGAAAATTAATGGAATGAACAACTGTGCTTTACTTGAGAACAAACCTTCAAAAAGCTCTCCAAACTCATAAGCCCTTGGGATATTTAACCAATGGTATAACCTTCAGCACATAATTAAGTTTTACAAAATACTAATGTAAGGTTCTTTTTTCTTTAGAAACCTTACAAACATTCTTCAATTAAAAAAAAATAGTCTGAAGACAATTATCCAGAGAGATTTTTTACTTTAAGGCTACTTTACTTTTTTACATATTTTAATCTTCCCTACTGTAAGACTCTAACAGTCTTTTTTCCACGGTGATCTACCCACAGAAGCACAAGTATCAATATTCAAACTAGTAAAAGAAAATGTTCAAGGTGAATGTATAAACAATTGCTGTTTTATCTGCTTAATAAACTGTGGAACCGCCTCCCAAATGATGAGTTCCTGTCACACACAGCTAGAACAGGACACCGCCTTCATTCTAGCAAAGAGATTACATAGAGCTTTAAGTATTTTCTATCACTTTGAAGATGTCATGATTTAAATGTGCCCAAAATTATAAGCAACATACCCTCCCTGAAGACAGCTGCAAATGGTACTGGTTTACAAAAACAACTGTGCACAAGGAAAATGGTAACAAGCTTACTGTGTCCACTCCTGCCAGAAGCATTTCAGTCATATTGGCATAGATCTCTTCTAAAGTAAGTTCCTTACTCACTAGGAGGTATGTAAGTAGCCCACCATTCACTTCTTCTCCTTGGTCCAACTGAGACTGAATAGCCTTCAATTTGTTGTCCACATGGATTTGACCTTTGGGATTCAAAATACGAATTGTTAAGCCTCCACTTTTATTTTGCTGCTGGTTCCATTCAGTAATGGCATTTCTTCTTTGTGATACACTACACAGAACAAAAATATCTATTTTCACAAGGACAAAAAGGTCATAGAATGAGTAAAGGTCCTTGGCTGCTCACAGAAAGACTGAGCTGACAAGAACCTTGGTAGCATGAGAATGCTGAGCACAAAGAAAGGACACAAGACACTGCAGTTTCTGACTGAGTGAAGGAAGCTCAAGTTCTTACGCCCACCGGCCTTATTTTCTAATGACTGCAAAAAGTGGCAGACTCTGCAGAGCGTGCTCCACCTCTGCACAGACTGCTGCAAGCTACTAGCAGCAGCAAGTAGGCTGAAGCCAAAGAACTGAATTACACTGAAGATGTGAGGAGCATCAATAACAACAAAACCCAAAAAACTTCCGTGAATGACATTTTGAGCAACTTTATCCACAGCCCCATTTATACTTTAGTGACTACAAACAGCATCTTCAGTGAAACAAGAGCTCTAAAAAGAATAAACCTCCTCAGAAAGGTAATGCCTCTCGGAATGAACTTCAAAAAAGTTAATTAGCATCACTATGTTCCTTTATGAAACCTTCACAAATACATATCACAAACAAGGGTTTTCACCATTTAATTCCTTTTTCGCAGAGGGATCGTACAAAGAAACAGCATGAAAAGTTTCCAATGGAACAACTTCCTCAAGAACAGTTTTTCAGCTGCTGTTGGGATAAAACTTGGTGTTGTGTTTAACCCACAAAAGAGAACTTTGTAATGAGAAATAATTTAGAAGTGAAAAAAACGTGTTTCACAGAAAGCACACCTGCATCAGCATTAAATTTATTCCCTAATGATCCTATTGATCTCTACCTATAAAAATATTAAAATTTAAGCATATTAGACATATTCAAAAGTTAAGAAACTACTCTCAAGATGGCATACACAGACCTACTTACAAAATGGAGCTAATCAAACAAATTTCAAAGTGCACGCAGCTTTCTAACACTAGACAGGCAAAGGGGGTTGAGGGATTTTTAACCACTCCTGAATATTAAAAAATGCACATTGCAAAGACAACTCCTTCTTCTTACTTAAATGAAAGCTGATTCATAAAGTAGCCTGGGACGTTTGACTTACAAAAAAACCACATTGCAGTATAGCAGTGTACTTGTATGTCCACTTGGATGTTTGCACGTCTACATATGAATGTCAAAGATTTTAATTAATTTCTAGAGTCTAATTTTTTTTTAACTATCTAGTCAGTTTTGTGGTGATTATTTGTCAGAGTGCCTGACCAGAAACTTGCTGAAGTCAACCAGACTATCCTCATTCAAATTTGAGTGGCTTAAGAAAGAAAAGTGGCTTGGCAAAGAACTTGAACCTGAAGTGAAGGCTGGGTGCTGAAACAGATGAAGACAAATACAGAAAAAGCAGTAACAAGTAGGAGAATAATTAAAGTGACTGGTAAAATTCTTCTTCAACAGAGTATTTTTAAAAACTTTCCCCTTGGCCAGTCTGTATTTAACATGAAACTTACTTTTGTCACAATGTCATCTTAGACTTTTAGAGGAGAAATGCAGCAAGTCCTGTTGAAACACACACAGAACCAGCAGAAATACAGCCGAACTTTTCTACTACTAAATCTTACTAAATTTGAAGAGTCCATCCCAGGATCTGCAGAACTCTCTCCAGGGTTTTGGAATAAGTGGACGAAGCCATTTGGGAATAGCACCTGCATACATAGTGGTCTTAAACATACTAAACATCAACTCCAGAGCCTCAATATATTCAACAGTCTGCTGTGGGACGTTGTTTTCCAGGCAGCCCAATCGGCACTCATACAGAATAGTTGCCACACCTGCACATATGAAACCAAAGAATTTGCTATACACATGCATGTATACATACTGGTAAGTTAAGGAAGTAAAATGCTAACATAATGGCACAACCTTCCAGAAACGTTTCAATATTACTGCCGCCGCTGGGAACAGATAAAATAGACATTTAAAACACAGTAAAAAAAATCCCAGCTAAACACTGCGATGAGCCAGTGGTTTACTATGTCAATAGTGCTCAGCATGAGAAGACGGCCAGAAATTCCAACAGAAGCAGAGCAGTCCTCCAGCGTGTTTGCTGAAGTTTTACATCACACCACAAATCCCGAGCCTGCATGTTGCCTCTGAATACACAGTGACACACAAGTCCAAAGGCACTTCTGACAACTGGTGGTAACAGAGGAGTTTATAGCAGCAGCTACGCCTTTCTTTGTCTTAAGCTTGTAGTAAATGCATAGTGACTAAACTAATAACGCATCAATAGCTAAAGAGTTTACAGTCTAGACAAGTGATTTTACTGCACACAACGTATTCCATGTGGCCTTGAAAAACAGCAAGTGTGTGACAGTGTTGTGAGTGACAATACTGACTCCTCTATTGTTCCTGACTTGCTTGTTTTCACAGATGTTTTCCTGTGCTAGAAATACCATTCCCCCTGCCCAAGTGACAGTGCCTTGTAAGCATTTTTATTGAATTATTCTTCTTCTCAAGTCTGGACTACTTCTTCCATTTATCAAATTAATTCATACCCACCCATGAGTGTCCCTGCAATCTCTCAGCTCAGGTTTTATAAACATATCCAGATTATTATATACTAGACAGAACTCAGTCAGACACTGCCCTACTGGACACAGTCAAAATGTTCTCCCAGTTTGACTGCAAACCACTTCTTACTCGCATCCTGAACACCAGTTTCTAGAATTTTTTCCTCCTGACTTGCAAAATCTAGACTACGTTATCCAGTTCATTTATTTATTAAGGTAGAACATGGTGTGGTATAAAAAGCATTCCCATTATCAAAATAATTGTACATACTGATTCTTCTAAAAGCCAGTGGCATGATTAGGTAAGGTAAAAAGGCATTCAGTTCATTTCTCAAAGCCATTTGCATCAAATATTTTAAAATAAATGTCACGCTTTTAAATTCGTTAGTTAATAGTCTGTCCACACCTTTCCAGGAAATATCAGAATAATTGTTAACTAGATAACTAGAGGAACTGGTCTTCTAACACTCTTGTTTTCTGTTTTTGCTGTTAAAAACAGGAACTATAGACAATTATGTTTAATCTTGATCTTGCTCTCCGTCAAACTCCCCACAAATTCTGGAGTAGATATATAGATACTTTGAAAAAAAGTTCTTTTTCCTTGTCCTACACTTTGGGTCCTTCTTCACTGACAAAGTAATTTTGAGATGTAGCTATTTTCCACTCACCCTTCCCTAATTTTCCTCCCTGGGAAGATATTTTTCTGTGGCTTTTCTTTCTCTTGTTCCTCTTTCAGCAAGTGCTAGTTCTTATGTAGTTTTTTAGTCTTTACATGTTCCTTTCAAAAAAATATTATACGTTGGTTTCCTGAGCAGTTGACAGTACCAGCTAATTAAAGCTGCAATTCATAAGGCAATAGGTATGTGCCAGGCAAAAGTTACAAAGGGAGAACTAAAAGAATGTGAAGAATTTAAACTAACCCATCAGTTACAGCGAATCTGTAAGCTTAGAGTTTAAAATTCCATAAAATCAGTAACTCTTAGCTTAACACCATTTTTTAAATCCACTATTAATGTAGAGCAGGCTGTGGTTAGTTTACCCAAAAGGCAGCCAGCAGTGTGATACAGCACCTTCGTAGGGGAGCATTTGGGAAGTTCCTGCACATCTCAAACCATTCCACTGCCTGTCAGCAAGGAGCATCAGTCTTTGGAAAGGTGACTACATACAACAAGATCAGGTTGTACAGAGTCAAATAAAGGAATTTATAAAACAGAAAATACTATCTCAGGCCAGAGTTTCATTTAGCATTCTAGGACAAGAGGGTATGGTTTAAAGCTAAAAGAGAACAGATTTAGATTGGATCTTAGGAAGAAATTCCTCACTGTGAGGGTGCTGAGGCACTGGAACAGGTTGCCCAGAGAAGCTGTGCACCCCCTCCCTGGGGGGCCAGGCTGGATGGGGCTTTGAGTAACCTGGTCTGGCGAGAGGTGTCTGTGCCCATTTCAGAGGGATTGGAACCAGATGATCTCTCAGGTATCTTCCAATCCTAAACCATTTTATGACACCCTCGCTAACAGCAGCCAGTAGCAGGTTATTTTTAAGGCATCAGTAACACCTGGCATGCGTAGGAGAGAAAATCATTATCTCCCCTAACATTTAGTTATCAATGGGTTCTAGATACATCACAGAGTGATTCCCTGCCTGTATTATTTGGCCAGTACATTCTTAAATTAACATAGCTTAGAAGTCACACAGATAGAAGGTCAACACCCTTATTCTTGAGAAATTAATACGTAAGTATGGAGTACTGAAAATATTCAGAGCCTTGATTGTACTTTTTACCTATATACCAGCATTTCCACAGGAATTGTTCCTTAATACAAAGTGTCACATCTTCGGACTCTGAAAGGAAGTCTGTGCCAAGTGGGAAGAGACCTGAATGCAGGATATCAAGCTTCCCTCTTCAGATGAATCATTACAGGGCACTAATGATTTGACAAAAATGTCTAATTGTAAGTGAACTGCTTTACAGGCATTTTCTCTACAGATCTTATACAGCCTGAGCTTACCTTCCATTGAATACTTGAAGAAAAGGTTGTTAACATTAGTCACTGTTTCTCCATCGTCCTCTTGACTTCTGAGGGTGTAGATTCTTTTAATTAAATCTGAGATAACTTCATTGACTCCTTCAGAGTAAACAGCTACATGTTTGGGTTTCAGAATCTTTTGCCTCAGCACACTTCTCATTTTTAGCCACTGTTCCGCCTCCCTAGAAGAAATTGTTATAGTCTACACACAATTTTCCTTAACAGTAGTCAACTGTGTAAGAGCACTGCAACGAAACTGTGCACGATTTTTCACGTCAAATGAAAGCAAGGGGTGACACCAGAGTGATGATAATGTACATAATAGTATTGTGCTCCTACATTTTAAATTCTGCATTTATCGCATGACATCATTACATTTCAGTGTGGCAACTGGATGTTCTTGTGTAAATCATTCTCTGGTCTGAGCGGCAGAGCTTGTCCACTCAGCAGTCTCGACAAGAGTATCTACATTAGTAGTAGCTAACAGAACAAATCAGCATTTTTTTCTTATTAAAATGACTTTATATAAGCACTTGAATCAGCAGTCTGCCAAGTTGCTTTTACCTATAACTGCTGCTTAATTACCAAGGAAATGTATCATATTCAGTTCTAACAAATAAGTTATTTGAACACATATTTCATTCCTGCAAAGTAATGGGATAGCCAAAAGCAATTTTCAGCTAGGTTCCCCTTAGGCTGTATTGAAATCTTTGTGCTGAAGACCGCATAACCAAAATATCACATCGGCGTATTTCGTGTGAGCAGAGCATTTGGGAACAGTGGTTCCAGAGATCTTTCAACTCTTTATGAAGACAGGCAAGTATCTTTCATGCATTTATTTTAAACTGCTATATGAAATTCTTTCACCTGGAGCAGTGCTGCTGCAAGGTCACAGGTAGTTACTGGCCAACAAAAGAATTTAATCTCTTTAACTCTTTCAACTCTTTATGAAGACAGGCAAGTATCTTTCATGCATTTATTTTAAACTGCTATATGAAATTCTTTCACCTGGAGCAGTGCTGCTGCAAGGTCACAGGTAGTTACTGGCCAACAAAAGAATTTAATCTCTTTAACTCTTTCAACTCTTTATGAAGACAGGCAAGTATCTTTCATGCATTTATTTTAAACTGCTATATGAAATTCTTTCACCTGGAGCAGTGCTGCTGCAAGGTCACAGGTAGTTACTGGCCAACAAAAGAATTTAATCTCTTTAACAGACATTGTCTGACTATCGATTTAAGATCTCATTAATGAAAATATCCAGGAACTGACGGTTTGACTCTAAACCACAGCTTGAGATTTCAGTCTGCAGCACAGTACATAACGCCTCTTGCCACCATGAAAGAAACATTGTCCATGACTCAGGAAATTAGTTTCCCTCTAAATAAACATCCTATGTCAGCGGGTACTGTGAGTAGTTCCCAGTGGCGATTAACCACACCCACACACCCCACCAGTTTATGCAAACTGTAAAGACAGAGGATTCTTTTTTAGCACCAGCGCTGTACAGAACTATCTGCGTGAGGATGCATTCCAGTGTGAGTTTACCATACAGTGACTTCTCAGTGTTGATCCACTGAGTGGGCACTTTGGTGAACAATAAAGCTAAAAGCAGCCTGAGCCAACAAGTCCACACAGCACAGTGCCAAGTAGATGCAGCAGTCTGGAGCTGAAGCAATAAAACCACATCTGCACAGCGCTGTGCCAAAGCTAGTAAGCTACATTCTGCTTCCAGGTAAGTGAGTCGGCTCAAGCAACTCTAGTTAAACACACATTCTCCAAGAATATTTTTTATGCAAGGTAGCTTACTCCACCTTCAAATATGCATCATTACCAGGCCTTTGAAAATTTACAGCAGAAGAGACAATCCACCATAAATTTCTACCCTCTCCCCACTCAGCAGACCCGCAAATTTCCCCACACAGAAAAGCCTGAGTTCCCAGATAATCTGTACAGGCCTTCAGAAAAATCACTGAACTTTTAAAACAAAACAAAGAAAATTAAGGAGTAGCAAACTTACGCGGAAATAAGTCCCGTGGCTCTCCCTCGTAAGGCTCTGTATTCCTGCCAGGATTCCATGTTAGCCCTTTGTGGTGCTCTACCTTCTGCTCGGAGGACTTGAGCAACCATATCTCGATCTGCAATGGATACAACAAACTGGGGACCAAAGTGAGACTTGAAGATCTTTCCATATTCCTGAGTGTGTTTTTGCTACAGTATCAGCAACAAAAAGAAAAAGAAGTAAAGCATTACTAAAGAAAAATATCACAAAAGGAAGGGGATTTGTTACACAGTGAATCAATCTGTCACATCCAGAAACTGATCCTCAGCCCTTCAGTGAAGGAAAGGTTTGAAATGTCAGGAGAAAGGACCCAAGCATCACTGTAAATATTCACAAGGAAAACAGAAAGGTCACACCACTCAGAGCCTCTGACTGAAAAGGCCCAAAGCTCTAAGGCACAAAAGCATGAGTGAAACAAAATACTGAGAAGATGAAAGGATCCGGGGACCTTAAAAACACATCCCCTTAGATCAAACAGGTTGGAAAGAATGTCTGGAAAATGTAAAAACAAGTTATCTCTTTGTATTAATAATTGACTTTTAATGGCTTTTGTAAACAAAGACTTATTCTACCATTTCATTCTTTACAAAAAGCCACTTCTAAGTTCCTCACTCCTAGCTGAGGAAGGTAGTTTTTCACTAGGCTAGTTTCACCATCAATTCGGGACAGCTTTATCAGCAGAGAACTGCTGAGACACACGATAATTCAGCAAAAGGAAGGGAATATTGAGGTCTTACTGCTACAGTGAGGTTTACTGAGTGGCTGATCCACAAGTTGTACAATTCCAGCCAGACACAAGCAGCACTAAATTAAGAGAATTGGAAAACATAGTTATTAAAAAACCCCAAATCCTTTCCAGGAAGTCTGCACTATCTCTGTCCCATAAAACCTTGTTGATTTTTCAAACTTCATTCTGATATGGTAATGAAATGAAGCTTCCACAAATTTACTTGAAGCAGAGGTACACCATCATTTTTGGAATGTAGCTGCAAAGTAGTCACTAAAGAGATATTAGGACATTAAAGAAATGTTTACATTTTGGAGACTTTATTAAAAGCAAGGCAGATCAAACTGACCACAGTTTAACTTTGACACCTTACCTACATCTAATCCAAAGACACTAGTGAAAGTCTAGTGTTGGCTCAAGATAAACTTATGAGGAGTATTTTTTTAGTCAGTCTTGGTTACAGAGATGAATTGTTTAATTGCCAACAAAAAGATTAAGACATGAATCACTCCTCAGCACAGGGTACCAAGAGCTTATGCAAAACTTAACTCTTTTTGCCTGATTTCCAAATAAAACAACAGTTGTGCAACTGTGGCCTCTGCCAGTCTCCTCTTAAATACTTTTGTAACACAATGGCCAATTTCAGTCAAGTTTAACAGAGAGTTAAGGTCTCTGACAACTATGTCCTTACTATTTCCAAAAATCAGCATCTGGATTCCAGTGAGACACACACACATTAGTCACCCTGCCGAGGGAAATGCTACAGTAGGAACTCAACTGTTAGTGTTTCTGCTCAGCCTGCTGCTGACTAAACACCACATGCAGACCAGTGTACGAACAAGCACTCCCAAAACCCAAAGTACCTCTTTCCTTGGAGACTCTTTAGGGATATTGAAACTGAATTGAGAGCAGGAGTCTTTAAAACAAAGCCCGACTTTGAGGGCCAATGCTGCGAGGATAAAGCAGCACAGTGAGGAGAATACAGGTCACCAGTCACAGAAAAACAGGTTCAACACATTCTGCTGTTTAAGGCATAGGTTGTGTTTTCCACTGATGGTGAGGTTTATACGGGAGTATAAACCTCAACAGAAGATAAATCCAGTGTCAAGCCATCCAATCACATAAATTAAATATTAGTTTTAAACCAGAAACAGACAAGGACAAGGTAATTGGACTCTTCCTTTCAACAGAGTCATGTTCAGTGTAGCAACTTCAAGTTTAAAGCAATGCCTAGAATTTCTCTGCTGTGTTTTCTGTCACAACAATGGGTTTTCTTTCCCAACAATGGGTTTTCTTTCCCTTCTTCCAAACCTTAAAAATATCACATGTTGATGTACCACATACCACTCTTACACCGGGCACTCTTGTACATGTCATAAATGCAAACTCCCAGCATCCAGACTCTCCCCTCTCACCTTTCTTTACACTTGAACAGCACAGCTAAGACAAAAGAGATCAAAGTCTATCAAATTAAAAATACTTTCCCTTTGTCATAATTGCTGTTGGCATTAGTGCTTTGGCCAGGACTAACTGGAATCCTGTTACTAAAAACAGAACCCTCTTTGTGAAAAACCACTAGGCTTCCCAACCCCTTCTGCATATAACATACAAATATTTCTGTGTGCCAGAAGACATTGTTTAAGTAGCTGTACTGGTTACCAAAGGGCTTTGGATTAATTCATTCCTGATGTTCACTGTATTGTTAAATGTAACAGACTGTTATTAATCCACTTAGTGCTGATTTGCATCCCATGTGTTTGCAAACAGGGCACCCACGGCTTGTAAAGTGATTTCTGAGACTCTAAACAGAGTGAAAACTTGTATCAAATTACAACTCCTCCTTATTTTTCCTTAGAGGGTAAGCATTTCTATCAACGAGTGGTAGTGAAAAACATTGAGTTCCTTTTAATATTTTGAGGAACTTTCACTATTCTGAAAGAGCTTGAATTCAATAGTAGTTATTTTTTTTCAGTGAAATGAGACCGTGGTGAGTACCTCTCAAATTCAGCACACCACCACCAAGGCAAAGCAAAAAAGAAACATGATGCAATAAAAAAGCTTTAACTATGATGAAGTTGCATCTGCACATGTGTTGGTTCCACAAGGAATTAAGCTGACCATCCTTAGCCATCTCATTTGGCTGCCACCAAACACAACACACACTGAGAAGCCCAACACTGCTTTGTAGAAATCTACATGGCAAATACAACCGAGCCTGACAAAACCAACCAAACTTTTTTCCCCCCCTTGTTTTTTTTCTTACTCCCTTCGTAAATATTTACTTTCAATTTTTGATCCTCAAACCATCAGAAGCTCTGTCCTGTTCACTTCAGTGCACCTTTTATGTTTATTTCCCTCTTTTTTTTTGTTTAATTTCAGTGATTTTCAGGCAGTGAAGCTCTTGGCTTGTCTGCAGAGCTTTTCCTAGCAACCTGGGAAAGGTCACTGAGAAAAGCAGAGCAGTAAAAGACACGTTTGGGCTACTCCCAGAGAGTTCCCTGCTGCCAGTTGAAAGAGTTACCGGCCTGCAACGGCACAAGGGTGAAACCACTGCTGGATTCCCTCGGATACGAGCTCCCTTTACAGCCACTCGGATGGACGGGTAAAGAGACCCCGGGAGATGCGCGGTGACTTTTTAGGAACGAAACCCGTGTTTAGCCAAGCAACCCAAAACACTCATGTCTGGCCGGGGACAGCCCTGCGGGGAGGCGGCTGCCCGTGCCAGCGTCCAAGGATCGGAGAAAGGACACGCGTCCAGCCGGCTGCCGCAGCCCCGGGCAGGGACAGGCGCCCTCGCCGGTGGCGGTGTCCGGGCCGCAGGGGACAGCCCTCACCCCCTCCCACCCCAGGTGACAGCCGCCGTTCTCGCTCCCTCCCCTCCTGCCATCAACCTCCCGTCGCCACCCGGCCCTGATTCCCGCCTCCCCTCCCCCGCGGGCCAGTGAGGCCGCCGGGGCTCGGCCGGGCAGCGCCAGCGCCGCCGTTACCCGACTCGGTCTCTCCGTTCCCCGCCCCCACGAAGGTTCAAACCGGCCGCCAGGCGCGGAAGGAGCGGGGCCAGGCGCATCCACCGCCCCCCGGGGGCCTGTCTGGGCGGAGCTATTTATGTAACGCGGGCAGGGGCAGCCCTGAGGGGCCGGGACACAAAATGGTCGCGGCGGAGCCCCCTCACGGTGGCCACAGCCCGGAGTGGGGTTCCAGGAAAGCCCCCGTTTCCCAGCTTCGCCCGCCAGAAACAAGTCTGTGAAACTGCTCTCTTCAAAAATAAGGACTCCTCTCTCCGCTTTCCAAGTCTAAGGCACCCACCTACAAGTCCCGAACCCGCCTCAGGCTGAGCCGGGGCATAGCTGAGGGCAGCCCCCGGGGACCGGGACTGGGGACGACCTCGGGCAGGGGGGCGCGGGGTCCCGGGCGAAACAAAACCCTAAAACCTGGCAAGTGCTGCAAAATTCGGACACTGAATGCGGGGATGGGTCCCCCGAGCCCCGGCTGCCCCCGACAGCGGCCGCAGGGAGGGGAGAAAAAGAGTGAAGCAACCCGGGCGTGAATAAAGCCCCGAATCGCCGAGCGAACCGTACCTGGATCTCATGGATGCGGCCGAAGCCGTCCTTCCAGAAGAACTCGTAGAGGTTGTAGAGGGTGTTGGGTCCCGGCATTTCGCTCAGGCTCTTCACCCTGGCCAGCCGGAGCTGGGTGGGCTCCATCTCCCCACCGCCTTTGTTCTCCGCCGCCGGAGCCGGGGGGTTGTTCTGCACCTCCAGGGACTGGCTGCCGCAGAGCCTGGGCTGCTGGTGGAACCTGCTGACCAGAACCGCGTGGTAAAAGTAAGTTCTCTCGCATTCAAACGCCTCCTTGCACCTCAGGGTCAAAACCCTCGTGAAGAAAGACATGTCTCTTGATTTCGGAAAGGTCCCACTTTGCTCGTGCAGCTGCTTTTTATTTGATTGCTCTTTCTCCGCTGCCTGCTTTGACTTGTACAAGCAGCGCTTCTCAAAACTCTCGCTGCATGAGCATCAGTTTACACAGACCATTATTTAACGCTCCCTCCCCTAGGGCTGGAAAAGGGGGGTGGGTCTGGGATGAGACTTGAATAGAACGAACCTATTATTTTGTATAATTCGAATCGGATAAATTTACCCATTAAGCATACAGCCAAAAGGTTCGTTTTCCCCTCATTCCCCCCATTGGTTTGGCAGAAAGCTGACTTAAGGCTTATCCCACCATCCACCTTCATTAAAAAGGTGGGCTTAGGGCTACTTTTCCTGCGGCATTAATTAATTCCTATTCGTTAGAAAGCGCAATTTTTTGCGAGAACTTCTGTCATGGCCACACATCATCCTGTAAAATATAGAGAAAAAAATTGGCTGTGTCCACATAGAAACAGCAATAGTTTTACACAGTAACCCGAAAATTACGGTATCCAGAGATGTCAGTCCTACTGCTGAACAATGTCTCTTTTGGACAGGACACTCTCCAAAGGCGCGGCGCGTCAACTTTCATAGAAAGTACGCGGCGCCCTGGGTGCATTGTGCATGGTGTTCTGACAGGTTCCCCTTGATGCAGCTGCATACATCTATAGCCACACACAGAGAACTTGAACTCAAACCTGTACATCAGTTCGGTCTGCATTTTCAGAAGTGTTTGTGCTGTCTTTGAACACTTTTCTGTCTAATTCTGAAGGTGTTGGTGATAACCTGTAAAACACTGATTAGCTTCAGAAGTGATGTGGAGGAGACTACCTTGGTTGTAACTGAGTCAGCAGCTCAGAGAAAATTTGAAGACAGAGGAAAGTCTCAAGAAGATCCATGTTTCCAGAACTGAGTTATAAATAAACTGCTGGACAGTATGTGTCCTGGGTTTGAGAAGAGACTGTAACAATAGATCTGATGATGAACTTCGAAGTTACTTGCCTTTGTTTTCCTTCCCTTTGTTTTTCTACATTTATATTTTTGAAGCTACAATCGCATTAAGATTTGTGTACATGTTTACTTCTACCACTGATAACTCCACTGCAACAAATCTACTTCTGGAGTTAGACATGCATTGATCTTTGTAGATACAGCAGTACATACTACAGGCAGATGGTAAGAAAATCTTTAAGTCTATAAAATAGACAGTTGTTTTAAGCTAAACAAATGTCTTTAAAATGGTCTTCACCATGCTTGAAAGGACCATCAGCAGAAAACATTAGAAGGTTTTTATAAATGACATAAAGAGGTGGTGAAGAGAATTACTTCATCTTAGAAAGATGGGCATCTCAGCTAGCCAAGGTACTCAGGAAGTTATGAAATTGCTATCACCAAACTTGGCAAGAACAGGTCTGAGAATCATCTGTCAGGCATGTCTGGGTATATCATGGTCTAGGTTACCTCTGGAGTTTCCTTTTTCCTCCTATGTTTCTATGTGGTGTAGCTACATTATTTCTTTATGTAAAGATGCTTTTGAAAGACTTATAAAACAAATATTTGTGGGAAAAACATAAAAGCCAGCTGGAGAAAAATTCACAACAGGTTTATCATCATAGTAAATGAAAGGCTGATTCCACATCTCCTCTCAGGGATAGTGGAGGACAAGAACAACAAGGCCTATCTCCCACACCAAGCACTGAGTTGTCTGCAGGAGGACTTAAGTCCAGAACATTTATTTATATGAGAGGAAAGAGTGACACAAGATCTAGAACAATCCAAACTATTGAAATGATCCAATCTATCTAAATCGACCATATTCTGTGAACAATACTCACAAAAATGTAAAGGCCCCAAGCAACAGATGTCCCTGGATTCTAAGTCCACAAGTAGAATGGGCAGAACAGGAATCGACTTTGTAGTGAACACAAATAAATGCCTCAGCTAAATGTATTAAAGGACATATCATACCAAAATTTAAAATTCTTAATCTTACTCCCAACGCTTATTTTCACATTTATGCGTTAGTGGTCCAGCTTTACAAACTATATCCATATTGCAATTTCAAGATCAGTGCACACATGATACACACTCTTCCACAAAAACAGCTGCTCACAGTACAGTACAAGTGCTTTCTATTATGTTAAAGTTAAGAGAGTGTAAAGCATCTACTGATGTGCTAGTGAGATAAACTCAACTACATCAATGCTGTAAAGGCTACAGTTCTGCAACTCGCAGTAGCTTTCTCTGGCTGTACATTTTTACAGTTAATCCTGTAGTTGGACATGAGAATCACAGAATCATTAGGGATTGGAAGGGACCTCGAAAGATCAACTAGTCCAACCCCCCTGACACAGCAGGATCACTTCACAGCATCACACTATTACCAAGGTCGGAAGAGACCTCATAGATCATCAAGTCCAACCTGTCACCACAGAGCTCAAGGCTAGACCATGGCACCAAGTGCCACGTCCAATCCTGCCTTGAACAGCTCCAGGGATGGCGACTCCACCACCTCCCTGGGCAGGCCATTCCAGTGGCCAATGACTCCCTCAGTGAAGAACTTTCTCCTCACCTCAAGCCTAAATTTCCCCTGGCGCAGCTTGAGGCTGTGTCCTCTTGTTCTGGTGCTGGCTGCCTGAGAGAAGAGAGCCACCTCCTCCTGGCCACAACCACCCCTCAGGTAGTTGTAGACAGCAATAAGGTCTCCCCTGAGCCTCCTCGAGGCTAAACAATCCCAGCTCCCTCAGCCTCTCCTCATAGGGCTTGTGCTCAAGGCCTCTCAGCAGCCTCGTTGCCCTTCTCTGGACACGCTCAAGCACCTCAATGTCCTTCCTAAACTGAGGGGCCCAGAACTGGACACAGTACTCAAGGTGTGGCCTAACCAGTGCAGAGTACAGGGGCAGAATGACCTCCCTGCTCCTGCTGGCCACACCATTCCTGATGCATGCCAGGATGCCATTGGCCCTCTTGGCCACCTGGGCACACTGCTGGCTCATCTTCAGGTGGGTATCAATCAGCACACCCAGGTCCCTTTCTGTTTGGCTGCTCTCCAGCCACTCCAACCCCAGCCTTACACCAAGTCGCACAAGAACACATCCAGGCGAGTTTTAAATGTCTCCAGTGAAGGAGACTCCATAACCCCCCTGGGCAGCCTGTTCCAATGCTCTGTCACCCTTACTGTGAAGAAGTTCCTTCTCATATTTAAATGGAACCTCCTTTGTTCCAGCTCACACCCATTATCCCTTGTCCTATCACCAGATAAGGTTGAGAAGAGACTGGCTCCATCCTCTTGACACCCATCCTTCCAATATTTATAGACATTAATGAGTCACCCCTCAGTTTACTCCAAGCTAAAGAGACCCAGCTCCCTCAGCCTCTCCTCAAAAGGGAGGTGCTCCACTTCCTTCATCATCTTCATTGCTCTACACTGGACACCATCCAGCAGCTCCGTGTCCTTCTTGAACTGAGGGGCCCAAAACTGGACACAATACTCCACATGTGGTCTCACCAAGGCAGAGTAGAGGGGGAGAAGAACATAGCTTGATCTGCTAACCACTCCCTTTCTGATCCACCCCAGGATGCTGTTGGCCCTCTTGGCCACAAGAGCACATTGCTGGCTCATAGTCATCTTGTTGTCCACCAGGACCCCCAGCTCCCTTTCTCCTACACTGCTCTCCAACAGGTCAGTCCCCAGCTTATACTGGTACCTGGGGTTGTTCTTGCCCACATGCAAGACTCTATACTTACTCTTATTATACTTCATTACATTTTTGTCTGCCCATCTCTCCAGCCTGTCCAGGTCTTGCTGAATGGCAGCACAGTCTGCAGGGGTGTCGGCGACACCACCCAGCTTTGTGTCGTCAGCAAACTTGCTGACAGTGCATGCCAATCCCTCATCCAAGTCATCAATGACTAGATTGAACAGGACTGGTCCCAGCACCAACCCATGGGGCACTGCACTAGATACAGGCCTCCAACCAGACTGTCCCACTGACCACTACTCTCTGGCTTCTATCCTGCAGCTCACTACCCAGTCATGCAGACTACACTTCTTCAGTCTGGCTGTCAGGATGCTGTGGGAGACTGTGTCAAATGCCTTGCTGAAGTCAAGATAGACCGCATCACCTATCTACCTGGTTATGCCCTCATAAAAGGCTATCAGGTCGGTCAAGCATGACTTCCCCTGGTGAAGCCATGCTGACTGTCCCTAATGACTGTCCTGTCCTTGATGTGCCTGGAGACATCGTCCAGGACAAATTGTTCCATCACCTTTCCTGGGATGGAGGTGAGGCTGACTGGTCTATAGTTACACACGGGTGCATCCCATCTGGGCACATGGATTTGTGTACATCCAGTTTGCTCAACTTATCTCTAACCCAGTCCTCCTCAACCAAGACAAGCTACTCTTGCCTCACCTTCCTCTGGAGTCTCAGCAGTCTGGGGNGGGATTTCTCCTAGCAATTGCTTGAAAAGGCCAAAGTTGGCCCTCCTGAAGTCCAGGGTTGTGATTCTGATAGGTATTCTGTTCCTACCACACAAGACCATGAACTCCACCATCTCATGGTCACTGCACCCAAGGCTGCACTCAATCTTCACTCCTTCAACCAGACCCGCCTTGTTGGTGAGTACAAGGTCCAGCAGCACTCCTCTCCAAGTGGGCTCCTCCACCATTCGCATCAGGAAATTGCCACCAATGCACTGGAGGAACCTCCTACACTGGTGATGGCTGGCTGAGTAGGTCTTCCAGGAAATATCAGGGTAGTTAAAATCCCCCATAAGAACTAGGGCCTTAGCTGTCAGGCTGCTGTCAGCTGCCTGTAGAAGACCTCATCAGCTTCATCATTCTGATCTTGTGGCCTGTAAAAGACAACCACAACAGTGTCACCCATGCCAGCCTGCCCCTTGATTCGCACCCACAAACTCTCAAACTCTCATTCATTCTTTTCGCATCATTACCTCTTCTCCATTAAAAATCATTGTAGGTGAGTGTGATTCTTTCTAAGCTACTTCTTCAGAGGTTTTGCCTTGTATTTCACTAGAACAGTACCTGTTCTCCTGAGGAATTTCTGGAAGTAGCAGCAGTCCCAGCAGAGAAGCTGTGTTGTATAACCCTAATTGCACTCCGTCTTCTAGGCAGTTTACTATTGTTGAGATTTTTTTGTTTGCTTGCTTATACTAAAATGGCCTGAAACACAGATCCCAGTTAAAAATAACAGACAAATACTCATAGAATATGTAATTTCAGTGAAACACAGAGCCCAAGGCAGCACTAAGCATCCATATGGCATTCACTTCAGGAGACACTCTGTGTAACCATAGCACTTGCGTATCATGTACAAGGCAGCAACACAGGACAGGGACAGTGCTCTGCTATGATTTCAGTACTGTAAAGCAAAGCTGCCTCATCTGTAACTGAAACTAAAGCAGCTCTGATCCATGTAGTGTCTCTGGAATATTACTCATCATGTAATTTCTACCTTGCCAAGCTGTTATTCAATAGTTACCTTGCTCACTAACTAGTCTATCTTCCAACGCAATGGCTACTGGTGTGCCTTCACATAATCTCCATTTATGAGCTAACCTGGTGGGGTGTGCCAAACACCTGCAGACATTCACATCTCATTGCTGGCAATTCTTTACCATTAGTCAACTATTCTGTGACTACCAGCTATCAAATTTATATGTTCGGCTTAGATAATCAGAGTAGTTCTCTTTTAGGAAACAATTCTAGCTTTCCTCTCCTGGGGAATGTGATGGTCTCTCTGCTGTCTGGATAGACTCAGTTGCTGTTGCTTCCATGCTCAGCAATAAAAAGCCAAAGACTGCTTCTCCAGCTATTCACAAATACTTATTAATTGAAAAAAGGAAAAACACAAATGATGGCAACACCTCTAAGTACCTGGCTAACTCTGAGTAAGGTTTTACACTTACTGGCTGTCTGCCTTTAAAGAAAAGGTAGACTGCAGGTAGGCCATTTGATAAAAGAGTCCTAATCAGAGAGCATCTCCATGACTGCTTACTGTCTTGTATCTTTATTAGACACTATCATGAGTGATTTAAAAACAGAATCAAAACCACCCCACCCTGAAGAATTCCGAAGCAGGTTAAGGCAGCAGTGGTGTGTAACAGAAATAAACAGGAAAGCACAAGGTAAAAGTGCATTAAGGATGAAAATGGCCACATTTCTTGCACCAAGATTGTCAAAAGGAACTATGAGTGGATTGACAGCCACAGGAGTGTGATGCTTGCACAGTGCAGGTGGTACACCAGTAGTAGGTCTGCCTAAAGGCTGATATACTGTAGTTACTCTTAAATGAGTAAGAGAAAGGTCACAAAACAAGCTGTCAAATAACCCTGGTTTAAGATTCAAAAGCGATTATTTATAATAGGTACTTTTAGGTGGTTTCTTAGTTGGAATAGAAAAACAGAGCCACTAACAGATGCAGGCCGAGGTACAGGAACACAACACTCCAGTAGTTACCAACAGCACCACAGCAACCCATCAGCACAAGTTTGTTTTTTCAGCCAAGCTATAGGAAAAGAACACTCCAGACAACAGTAGCTAAATTGTGTGGTGGTTAAATAGCCAACTACAGGAAGGGAGTGTTTATGAATGTGAATGAATACATGTGGGCTACCACAGCATGAGATGTGTAATTAAACTATTTGCTTCTCTCTGCTGCGCCAGATCATAATGGTGTGGTTCTGTCTGACTTTCAAATGAAGAGTTGTTAGCGTATGTGTCTGTCACCGAGGGTGCTGCTTTTCTGACACACAGTACTTACTACTGTGGAATCCGAGTTGGAGGTCAAACTTAAAATGCAGTACATTAAATAATCAGCATTATGAGTAAACCCCAGAGTTTATGCTACAAGAGACGTGAAGCTGAAATAACAATCTCCTAGAGTAGCTTTGAAAAGGAGAAAGGAAAAGTAAAGGAAAGAAGTGAACAAATACTTGAAAGAGCAGCAGCAAGTTTTACATAGTGTAACCTAAACTGGTGGAGGAATCAGCATTGCCTAACACATTTTTCCTCCCAAATGTGATCACAGACTTGTTTCAGGCACCAAAAAGTCCCGTAGTATTGCCACAGAATTCCCAGGGATAACGAGTGTAGCAGCCATGACAGAAGACCTTCCAAGCCATGTAAAACCACTGTACAGTACAGAAGGGAGAAGTTACACCACTGGCACTGGCCAATCACAACACAGTTATGCGACTTGGAAGATAAATATTTTCTCCTATTCTGAGATCTTCCAGCGCGTGTATTTATGAGACATCCTAACACAGACTCAAGACTCACAGTCCTTTACATTTAAACAATGACATTTATCCTCCTCTGTCGGTTGGCTGAGCTTGAAAAATTGGTTTATGCAACTAGTCACTTTGGAGTCCTGTTATTTCAAACAAGTTGGAGCACATGTCTCTCCACAGTGGCAGTGCTTCATTTTTAGTTAAGCTTTGGTATGTAATGGGATCACAGCATAACTTGGCTATTGATAATTTGGACTACGTATTATTTTTGGATGATGACTTGTCTCCAAAGCCAGTCACACTGTGCTTTCAGTCTGGACCCCCTAGTGGGGTCACATTAATTGTACTTTGTTACCTTCACTCAGTTATTTCTAAATCCAATTTAAACTTGCCCTCCTCTTTGCATGAACTTTGACAAAGTTCAGTTGAAGCTTTCTTTGTGTCCTAATAACAGAGGTATTCAGAGTCAGAAGTGACAGTATCATCTTACCAGGAATTCTCTCTTTTTTTAGAATTATTCTCTCGTTTTAATAGTCCTGGTTGTACCTGGCTTGTAATTCCTTGAACATTCATTTGTGCTATAGTAATTAGTCTACACTACGCTGTACATCACTCTTTAAATAGCTGATGCATCTGTAAGTATAGTTTACAGAAGTGAAAGAAGCATTAACTTGGCCCAAGTAACACCTTCAGCTCAGACTGTACAGGTGAGCTCGTCAGAACATTTGCAAGAAAGAGAAGCTGAAAAACATCATTGAAATGTCAAAAACATAAGCAAAACCTCTCAGTGCTGTTTGAAATACCTCTTCACTGAAAAAGCTCTACAGTTAGTCATGATTTTTACCTTTTGTGGCTGTCCTCAAACCCATCTTCCAGAAGATCTTTTCCAGTTTGTGAAGTTACTGCTTTGGAATTTCAAATAGTTTATTCCTGAAAAGGGGTCAAATTTGAATTGAACAGATTATGAGGTGAGAACAGAGCTTAGAGGCAATTTACTACTGAAGCACTTTTAAACTAAAAGAAGAATGAAAACAGCTTCTATCAGTGTTTGGCTTCACTTACCATAGGAGAACAGTTAAAATCCTAATTGAATACTATACAAAAAGAAGGTATTTAAGTCAGAGCAAGCTGGCCTGTGCCAGGTACTGACAGCACTGTGCATCACTTACTGTTCCATGATTAAGAAAAACTGCTGCAAGAATTGCCTGCAACAAGAGTTCAGTTCTACCTGTAGACTTACCATTAGGTTTAGATCCTTATCCTGAGTTTCTTATTGTGTACTACATTGGGTTGTCCTGAGAAACACTTTTCTTTAAGTCACGAGTTTTTAAATGGCCTCAAGTTGCATCAGGGAAGGTTTAGATTGGATCTTAGGAAGAAGTTCTTTCTTGAGAGAGTGGTTGGGCACTGGAACAGGCTGCCCAGGGAGGTGGCAGAGTCACCATCCCTGGAGGTGTCTAAAAAACAAGTAGCTAGAGCAGTTGAGGCCATGGTCTAGGGGGCAGGGACATGTTGGGATGAGAGCTGGACTTGATGATCCTTGAGGTCCTTTCCAGCCATAATGATGATTCTATGATAAATGCGAAAAAATCAAGGCACTACTAAGAATTGTGACCACCAGAAGGGTGTAAGGAACCAGAAAAACAGGAATAGGGTGCAATTTACTGCTTTGATGTGCTGTAAATGCTGCTGAAATTGCCACCCCAATGTCACTGTGTCCACCTCGAAGTCTAGAAGGCCACTTTAATGAATAACGCTATCCTTCTAGTGTTAATCCCTTCACAGCCAGCAGACACTGGTTTGCCATAAGGAAGAAGAGCACATAAACAGAAGTTTCAGTATTGCAGCCTATCAGAAATGCAAAGAAGTATCAAACAAGGACAGTTCCTCAAGAAAATTAAGGTTCCTCTGTATGGAATTTAGCCTAACTAAGGAGCAGAGTAGAAGTTTGATTTCAGCAAGAAAAACTGAATTAAGTCCAAGAAAATCATATCTCCTGTCCACACACTTCCAAGAAACAGTGTACTTGCCCCAAGTTCACCTGCCTCTGCCATCATTCAGGGTCTGAAACAGTTTTGCCAAACAAATCTGCTATTTTGCCTCCACTTTAGTGAAACACCTAGAGCAAACAAATCCTTTGTGGGTAATCACACTCTTCCATGAACTGTATTGCACCTGGCTGCTGCTGGGAGCCACATAATGCGGTGCAAGCCTGCTCCCACAGGGATAAAGGCAGCATCTCCAAAGGGCACACAAGCAGCAGTGCAATGGCATAAAGCAAGACTGACTTCATGCACCCCATTTTCAAGGCCAACGTGGAGCTCTCAGCCACATTGTTTCCGAAGTCTACTTAGCAAGAGATCTCACTACCAATTTGTGGAAGAGAAACACTGGTCAACAAGAGTCTGATAAAGCACCTGACTGTACACCATGAAGGCTAAGACCCAGATTCTTCAGATTCAGGCTACAGGGCAGCTTGGGGACTGACTAGTTCAAGAGCAGTGAAGGAGAAAGGGACCTGGGAGTCCTGGTGGACAGCAGAATAACCATGGGCAAGCAACGTACCCTTGCGGCCAAGAAAGCCAACGGCACCCCGGAGTGGAGTGGATCAGAAAGGGGGCAATTAGCATAATGAGAGAGGTTCTCCTCCCTCTCTACTCTGCCCTGGTGAGGCTGCATCTGTTGTGTCCAGTTCTGGGCCCCTCAGTTCCAGAAGGACACAGATCTGCTTGAGAGAGTCCAGCACAGAGCCACAAAGATGATGGAGTGGAACATCTCCCTGATAAGGAAAGGCTGAGGCAGCTGGGTGTCTTTAGCTTGGAAAAAAGGAGACTGAGGGGTGACCCCATTAATGTTGATAAATATGTGAAGGGTGTCAGGGGGATGTAGCCAGGCTCTGCTCAGTGTCATGTAATGATAGGACAAGGGGCAGTGAGTGCAAGCTGGAACAGAGGAGGTTCCACATCAGTATGAGAAAAAACTTCTTCATAGTGAAGGTGACAGAGCACTGAAAGGGGCTGCCCAGGTTGGTTGTGGAGTCTCCTTCTCTGGAGACGTGTAAGACCTGCCTGGACATATTCCTGTGTGACTACATCTAGCTGAACCTGCTGTGGCGAGGGGACTGGACTGGATGATCTTTCGAGGTCTCTTCCAATCCCTGATGTTCTGTGAGCCTGTGATTTAGTCTGCACTACTGCTTCACATAAAAAGATGGTGCTCAGTTTTATGACTGAACAAGACAATTTCGTTTCCCAGAGGTCTGGGATTACAGACTAACTCTGGAGTAGTCTACTGCAACAGCTGGATGAGGTGCACTGCTGAGCTGCAGGGGTAGTGAGGGGCCAGCACAGTGAAAGCCCAGGATCCAGCTGTTTTTCTCAGCAACAGACCCCTGTCTGGAAAACAGGGCTGGTAATATTCCACTGCAGATGCTACCATGTGTAGCAGCAGCTGTTTTGTAGTGAGTAAATGCATACCAGTCTTGACACTTGTGGCTACACTTCGGAGTAATAGCAGGCAGTAATTACTGCCGTAATCATATCAAAGTCATTAACATTTGAATACCAACATATTATCACTGAAGCATGGAGTCATTCTTACCTTGTAAAATTATTGTTTTACTTAATGTTGAAACTACTTCATCCCACACAGACCCATTACTTGTATGAGTACAATAATTTGTCATCACAGCCAAGATGTACGTTAGAACTAGAGCGCTGTCCTAAATCTGGCTCACAGTGCTACCAAGACATCTGTTAATATTAAGCCAAATCCACATTTTGTAGGGTTTTTTTCTGAAGTTTATGACAAGTGGAGAAGAGTTGCAAAGCCATTCATACGGTGCTACAGAGAATTACACAGAGGGATACTGGCTGACCTGCTCCACTACCCCATTGCCACAGACCCTCCCCACTATACCAAATTGCCATTCTTCTACTAATTGTTGCCACAAGAACTGGTCCAAACTACTACTGAAGTAAACAAGGCTTTAAAATTGGGGAGAGGAAATCGGCACCACAATATCGTGCATTAATTTCTTCCCCCTCGAACACTGTCATGGCTGATCACAGTTTGTGAGGCAGAAGACTTGGAATAAGTGACAGAACCAGGTGTTATGGCACAGGGCTCAAACTAACAAAGTTTAAACTCAACCAGATGAATTCCATTTTCAAAATTACCTGACTGCTACAGACACACAAAACAAGCATCATGTGTTCTGAATTACATTTCCAATATTTCTACATCCTTAATTTTATGCTGGTAAGAAACAGAAGCAGTGTTTTTCTGAAGCACATCTGTCATATAACCAGGACAGCTCTACCATACATACTCCTTCCAGTATGACAGATTTACACTGACCTGTTCAGAACAAACAGATCAAGATCAATGTTATTTCATAGTTTGTTCCTAAAGCTCTGCAAACTCTCTGCAAACAAAACCCCGAAGACCTCAAAACACAGCACCAAGTAGCATAACCATTACAACAGAATGGTTTAGGTTGGAAGGGACCTCAGAGATCTTCTATATCCAACCCTTTTGCCAACCTCTAACTACAGCAAGTTGCCCAGGGCCGCATCTAGTCTGGTCTTGAACACTTCCAGGGAGGGGGCATCAACAACCTGTTCCAGTGCCTCATCTGGGGGTTGGACTCGATGATCTCTTGGGTCCCTTCCAACCCCTAACATCCTAACATCCTATGATCACCCTCATAGTAAGAAATCGCCTACCTTGACCTGCTAGTGACACTTCTTGATATAGCCCAGAATATGGTTGCCCCCTGGGCTGCACTCAAGACACTGCCAGCTTACACTGTTAATCACCATTAATCAGACATGATTTACAAAGCACCACTTCTACCTCTCCTCAGATTTTCTACATATGTACTGCAGTTTCCATTAAGGAAAAAAAACCCAGCTCAGGAATCATTCCTCCACACCTCAGCTTCAAACTCACAAGCCCTAATGCTTTCTGAGTCAGTAATAACCTCTGCAGTGACACTGCAGTTCAGCAGTTACAATGGGCTTATTGCACTGTTAATAAACGGAATGACAAGGGAAACAGCTTTTAGTTCAGCAGCTTCTCAATAGTAGCAAAAAAAAGATCAGAAAATAGAGCACAGGATGTATTTGTATTTACCAATTCTCTCCTTGACTTTACTTCTGAGACAGAGTCCCTCTTTTTCCTTGTACTTCAAAATATTTCCAATCAACATTAGAACTTTTACACAAGGTAAGTCCTAAGTATAAGCTAGCTCCCAGTTTATTATGGAAAGTGCTCCTATCAGGACTTTTTCCGCTCCATGAACGGTTTTTATTAAAGCATTAAAAAAAACCCCATGGTATTTTGCTAAGTAGACACAATAATCAGATAAATAGTACTTCAAACATTGGTACAAACTTTATTTACAAAACCTTTTCAGAAACTCTTCTGAAAAAGTGTCTTTAGCTGACAAAAATAAATTCCATTAATTACCCTGAAAACCAGACAGGTAGAATCAGGATGCATTCAATGGATAACATCTTTCCTGTGATGAGATTTAGCTCCTTTTTCTCCTTTCCCATACACCCAGGAACGCACATACATTGCCATGTAAGTGTGAGGCTATATAAATGCATCAAAAATATGCCTTTTAAAGGACCCTTCAGGCATTTCAACTCTGCATTTTTAGCTATGGAAGCAGGTTTTCACCTGCTTGCTGAATCCACGGTTTCAACAAAACGTGCACAAGAAGGACATCATTTCCGAAAGCGTTTAAATAGCGGGTGGACGTGCTTATTTGAAGATGCCTTATTCCGTGATGAGTGGTATTCCATGTAAACTGTATCATCTGCTCCTGACATAGAGCTCATTGTGCCTGTACGACGTGACACCTGCAAGTGAGGGGAGAAACAACGTATGTTTCACGCGTGATTACACAGACCAGGCCTAACCTACTGATGCCTGTGGCTGCAGGGCAGCTCTGTTCAGCTAGTGACCCCAGTCAAAAAGCCTCCCTTTTCTTTACTCAAGAATTTTCTACAAAGAGAGATTGTCACTGCCTGCCACTCACCATTGCATACAAACACATGCAAGGTTCATATGGGACACACTGTACACTGACTTCAAGTCGTACATCAATACATGTTTCAGGGTATTTACTTTTCTTAAATCTGTTGCTCCAAATGTAAAACTTCTATCTACAACAACAGCACTTCTCCTTAAAATAAACAGAAGTTGCCCTGATGCTGCTGCCCTCTGGGCATAAGTAAATCAGGACATAGTTCAGGAAGCACACTGCCACAACAAACGCCTATGTGCTGCAACATACCGGTATTTTAAAATGTTTTAAAATATTTCCATTGTTTGTGACTTTGAAGTTTTACTTCAAAATCTGTAATAACAGATCAGTCACCATCTTCCTCAAATATGATGGAGAAGAGCAGGAATTCCAGGTCTAACTTCTTTCTAGTGCCCTACAAGTGAATGTTTCACATAGCTACTTGCTAATGCAGCTTAAAAAAAAATACATCTGGTCTCTACTTTCTCAAAGACACTAAGGCACCAACACCGGCAACACCTTTAGAACTGAGATGGAATGGTCTAGTTCTGTCACATTTATGGTCGGCTAATTACCTGAGCTGACTTTGAACCATATTCTCCAGCGACTACTTCCTCCTCAGCATCCAGGTCAGATGCTTGCAGGACTTTCTGGAGAAGCTGCTGCTGTTCTTCTTTGGTTGAAAATGAAAGTTCTTCTTCTTCCATGCCTGCAAGTTTTGTTATTACCTAAAATCAGAGCACAGTAGCAGGTGAGGGCTCCTTCACCTCACTGTTAGCTATTCAAAAACAACACAAACATTTGTGACTTCACATGCTGTTGGAACTGCCTTGAACTTGTATTAAGTGGTCTGAGCAGCCCAATGCTACAGATCGCACACAAATACAGTACCTTGCTAAGTGGTGCACACACACCCCCCCACCCACCCACCCACACATACCCCTCGCAAATACAAACTTTCTGTGGGGTGGGAGAAAACAGAAAAGCTGTAGGCAGAAGATGTCAACCCAACACTATCCATACCAGCTCAATTAAGAACCTCACCAAAGCACACAGTTCAGAAACCTATTGAAATTACTGCAAGGTCAGCAGCACGTAGTGGCACTCTAATTTAACCAGGAGTTGATAGTCAACACAAACAGCTTTCCAGATCAGTGTTCAGCATAAACACTGATCAGTGAGGGACAAAACAAGTGAATGAATTGACACATATGATCGGTTGAGAGACAGTGCAACAAACTGCATTCCAGCACCAGCAGTAGAACAGGACTCCTTCAGTGTCTGTGTACTGAGACATAAGGCAACTTCCCTGCTGTCTGCTCTCCCTGAAATGAGGTAACTGGTTCGCTAGCCATGGACGCAGGGCATGTGCCATCTACTGGCTGTGGAGTTTTAATTCAGCCACTTCTCTTCCGTGTCTTCCTTTTCCAGGTCATCTCTACAGTACAATTAAAAACTAGTTACCTCAGTCATCTGGGCTGGACCCGATCACAAAGACTGATACAACAATACAAATACAGCTGAAGGCAAAACAAATCCATATTAGACAAAGTCCTGTTTTTGAAAAACAGGGTGGTGAAATGCTGGAACCAATAACCATTGCTGTAGGCCACTGGCAGTGGCAACTTCTAACTAAAAAAATGGATGTCTTTTGGACAAACGTCCTCACTTTAAGAATCTATGCAGGGAAACAAGCTGTCCTACTATGTGGCTGATGGCACACCATGGTCCCCTTTGTTTATGTAGAAGGTATTAGGATCACTCCAAAAGCAAATGGGTTGACAATCACAGAATCACAGAACATTAGGGATTGCAAGGGACCTCAAAAGCTCATCTAGTCCAATCCCCCTGCCAGAGCACGATCACCTAGACCAAGTCGCATAGGAACATATTCAGGAGGGTTTTAAACATCTCCAGAGAAGGAGACTCCACAACCCCCTTGGGCATGAAAAGCAATTTGTAATTGCAATGCCTGTTTCTAGTTGTGATTGCAAAACACTGCTCATGTCATTCCCACTGCGGCACAATTTCTTACAGATGACCAACAAATGCCAAATTTAAAGTCACCCCAATTCTCTCATGTATTCAAGAGTTCTGCTAGTTCTTTAAAATTTAATATATCCTACACCAGACCTCTAAATAAAACACCAAATACAGTGAATAGCTACAGTTAACTAACCCCAAATACACTAGATAATTACTCTGAGCAGAAAACTGTGATGACAAAGCTCTTATTTAACAAACAAAGACAAAATAGTGATTTAGCAGAAATTCCAGTCCTCTTTGACAGAGAATGGAGATATTGAGAGATGGCAAGAAGAAAGTCTTCCAAAAAAAAACCCCCATGAAAAAATGTTACCCTTTTAAGAGAAGTCATTTTAGTGGATTTGGGCATCAGGAACAAAAATTCTGCAGGACATCAGCACTGAATCTAAAGATGAGGAAGGGTCTCCAATGTTTGTAAGAACAACAAGGTAAACATGCTGTGAATGACACACGCATGACACTATGATTGTAGTCAATCCTGCACTGCAGTCAGAAAACTGCTTCAGTTTTAGTGACTGAATTGGACATGAGCTGACAATGTGTACCCACAGCCCAGACAGCCAAATATATCCTGGGCTGCATCGAAAGAAGAATGGCCAACAGTCAAGAGCGGCCAACAGTCAAGAGCGGCCAACAGTCAAGAGCGGCCAACAGTCAAGAGTGGTGATTCTGTTGCTCCACTCCAGTGAGACCTTGCCTGGAGTACAGTGTCCAGCTCTAGAATCCTCAGCACAATGAACACAATGAGTACAATTAACCTGCTGAAGCAGGTCTAGGAGAGGTGGCAAAAAAGATCAGAGGACTAGAGCAACTCTGCTATGACAGGTTGAGAAACCTAGGGTTGTTCTGCCTGCAGAAAGATCCAGGAAGACCTTACTGTGGCCTTTCAGTACTTAAAGGGAGTCAGTAAGAAAGATGAGGACAATGTTTTTTGCAGGGCCTGTTGAGAGAGGATGAGGGGTGGTAGTTTTAAAATTAAAAGAAGGAAGATTTAGATTCGATTTAAGGAGGGATTTTTTCTAACACTGCTGATGGTGAAACACTGGAACAGGCTGCCCTGGTAGCTGCTCCATCCCTGGAAACATTCCAGGTCAAGTTGGATGGGGCTCTGAACAACCCGATTTGGTTAAACATGTCTCTGCTTACTGCAGGGAGGTTGGACTTAATGAACTTTAAAAGGTCCCTCACAACTAAAAGTATTCCATGATTCTATGAAACACAATAGATGGTGTTTGGAAGTTTCTTCTAGCCTAATTATTCTCTGATGCCAGCTATGCCAAGCTTACAGTCTGGCAAACAGAAGAAGATACATAATCTACCACTTTGTTCCTAAAACGCAAATCAAGAACAGCCCAGCACTGTTGCTCCAGACACACAGCTACCACCTGCACGGCTTTTTTCCACAGATTACACTAAAACTGCTAGGATTAGGTCATCCTTGGAAAATAAAATCCCTCTGTTTCAGCCTCGTTCTTAATTCCAAATGACAAGACACTGAAATGTAAGTAAACTGATTTCTCTAATCCTCCTGGCTGCAGCCACAGACGTAGATGCTGTTATTAGCTGCAGCTCGGTATTGACCTATGGTTTTCTCAAAATACATTCACTACAAAGCAAGCCAAGGTTTTTACCCATAAAGACTGACATGTCTGTTACGGCGTGAAGAACTCCCATTAAAGCCAGTAATTACAGAGCAAGTCTTTACTTCAGCATAGGTGCTCCTCACAGAGGTTTTACACCCATAGGCATGTCCCATGCTGTGTGGATGCCTCATGAGGAAAAGCCCTTCAACAGCAAAGCTCGAGTGCAATCCAGCAGAGGCTGTTTGCTCTTGTACCTCATGAAATCTTTGGATGATTCTGTCAATACCATAAGGTTGAGCTTGTTCCACAAAGGCAGATATGGGAGCTTTATGCAACAGCCTTTCCCCCCGTTCAACACAGTGGTACTGATGATGCACTTAATGCAGACAAAATTACAAAAGGAAAGTCAAACCATTGGTAGAAGCTAAATACGCACACTCTGAAGATCTCCGTAAGTCAGAACAATCTCTGCTAACAAAGCCACTACACCCACATGCCTGCATCCTCACTGGTCTTCTGTGGAGATGGTGCACAAGATTAGTGCATGGACAGAGATCCCTGAAACGTATCTCTTTTGGAATAAGACACATCTACCTGTGAGATCCAGGATATGATGTATGAACGCAGGGAAAGAAGAATCCTGCCTGCTGAATGTTCTCTTTGGCCAAAAGGAAAAGGATTTTCTCTCTATGATGAAATACTGGTCTGAGACTGGAATTCTGTAGAAATCATGTGTGACTTGCAGTGAACACTCAGTATGGAAACAGGAGGCTGCACAGATAGACAACTGAAGAGCATGAATCATAAACAACCATGCAAGTTATGTTCTGTTTCATTCCCCAGAGGGTGCTTGGTTTGACATTAGAATACTTACCTTCCTAGAAGCTGTACTTAAGTAATTGTGTCTACTTTCACAGGAACATAGATGATAAAACAACACGGGAACGTGCTTGTGAGCAAAACCTTCATTAGTACCCCCCACAACTGGAATTCTCAAGTATTTGACAGTAACGTGGAAGAATATAGAAGCTATATTCTTATGCCAAAAGGATAATAAATAGAAAGTACCAGTTACCTTGAAGCTATAACCCTGATCTACAAGAAACCGTTGTCGCTTTGTTGAATAGGCCATTTCCTGAGTGTCTTGGGATACGAGAGAGTAAAAAAACGCGTTGTATTCCTCTGCAACCATGCCTAGGAGACAAAGACACGGAGTGCTTAGTTCCATTTGGAACACTGCAACCAGGAACAAAACAGGCCCCAATACTGGAAACAGATGTTCAAATGAGTTGCCTCTCACAAACACAATCTGCAAAGTTTAGCTGCACCCAGACCTTACATAAACTGACAAAGTACAACAGCATGAAAATTCCTACTCTTGCTTTTAATCACAGAACATTAGGGATTGGAAGGGACCCAAAAGATCATCTAGTCCAATCCCCTCGCCACAGCAGGACCACCTAGATCCAGTTACAAAGGAACATGTCCAGGCGGGTTTTAAACGTCATCAGAGAAGTAGACTCCACAACCCCCCGAGCAGCCCGTTCCAATGCTGTCACCCTCACTGAAAGTAAGTTCATCCTCGTATTTATGTAGAACTTCCTATCTTCCAGCTTACACCCATTGCCCCTTGTCCTATCATTACATGACACTGAGCAGAGCCTGGCTCCATCCCCCTGACACACACCCTTCACATATTTATCAACATTAATGAGGTCACCCCTCAGCCTCCTTTTCTCCAAGCTAAAGAGACCCAGCTCCCTCAGCCTTTCCTCATCAAGGAGATGTTCCACTCCCTTCATCATCTTTGTGACTCTGCGCTGGAATCTCTCCAACAGTTCCATGTCCTTCTGGAACTGGTCACATTATTCCAGATGTGGTCTCACTAGGGCAGAGCAGAGGGGGAGAAGAACTTCTCTCGATCTGCTAACCAACCCCCTTTTGATCCACCCCAGGATGCCGTTTGGCCTTCTTGGCCACAAGAGCCCATTGCTGGCTCGTGGTCATCCCGCTGTCCACCAGCACCCCCAGGTCCCTTCTACACTGCTCTCCAACAGGTCAGTGAATAGCTTAAGAATGGGTGAAAAGGATAATACGGAAAAGAAAACGTAGACTAACACAACTACCCAGGTGCGCTGAGAAGAGCCTGTTTACTATGCTAGGCACAGCAAAAGGTTAAATTGAGTCTATTACACAAAGAAGTGAAAAATCAAGCACGAGGATCACAACACATGTCAAAAACGTTCTACACAAAAAGACAAAAGGAAGCTTTACCAATGTTAACTGGAATTTGCAGTGTTTCAGCTAAAAGCAAGAGGCCAGACAGAGGTATTTGCTACCAATTCTTAGGGCAATATAAAGTCCAGGTTGTACCACGCTGAGTATAATTTGGTTTTTGAAGTTAACAGTGGTTATGATCAATTACCCAAACAGCACCAGGTTGTCTTTTAACACCCAAGATTTCACTAAGACTTTGCAAATTCACTAACACTGTCTTGGTATGGACTCCCAAACAAACCTTCGGCTGTAGCTGTACAAACTGCACATAAAACAAGTGAAGGCACATCTTAAGTGCAAAAAAAGTGTTTTAAGGATAATTTTCCCAAAGAAAAAGCTCCTTCCTTATGTTTTGCAAAACCACAACTAGTTGGAAGCCAAACTGCATTTTAAAAATCAAGTATTTGGCAGTATTAAAGCCATGCTTTCTGGAGGCTGGTCTTTCAGAGCAATCCTAGGAGGCTTTAAAAATTATTTATGTTGAGAAAATTATCAAGGAATGAAAAGGTGAAAGAGCCATGAAAGAACAGAAAGCTCACCTTGCATCAGCTTTTTTTGTGTTTTGGAAGTTTTCCCAATAAGCTTTACTCAGCCAGAAAGTGCTTTGTTGTCATTCACTGGTATCAAGGAAAGTACTCCCTTGGACTGAAACATACATCCAAGGCCAATATAAACAAGCACCATCTGTGCAGTTCTATGACACTGTGATGCCAGACCCAGAAGCCAACTAGCCATTTACCTTTTTTGGCTCTCAGCACCCGCCCCAGTCTTTGAGCCTCCTGTCTTCGAGATCCTCCATGGGACGAAATCTGAATCAGAACATTGGCTTCAGGTAGATCAAAGGAGGTGTCACCTACCTACAACAGAGAAGCAGCTTATGATCAGTATCTTATTTTCATAAATCAAACACTTAACAAAACCTACCACCTCTGGGAGCTGCAACACAAAGGTGTCCAATACACAACTTGCACATAATGCACTTTTAAGCTCACTCTGAGGACAGGTACAAGAGCACTTGTGTCCTCACTGACCTTGGAAATAAAAATAGTGTTGATTTTTGGATTGTGCTTGAAGTTTTGCAGGATTTGCATTCTTTCTCCTTGAGCAGTAGGACCGTATATGTAGGGTCTGAAAAGAACAGAACACATACAAATCAAATCAAGATTTCTCAGTCATTTCTTCTGAGATACTGTGGCAGAACACAGTGCACATCTGAAATGATACACAACCAAAACAGATTACAGTACAGTTTACAGTTTGCTTTTAGTTTCTTTGGCTCTGGTAGCCACCCAGCTGCTTATGGAACCCTCTGCTGCAAGGCAGTCAATCAGAAATAAACTCTGACAGTTACAAACGTTTTGCGATTCCGTGCCTCAATGAGGCTGTAGATCAGCAGACTGAATACATTTCCTAAGCCTAAATGAAAGACTGAAGGCAGCTGTTAAGATAATAGACTTTTTTCCCCCTCAAATCTACTGAATTAGCACATTGACAGCTGAAACCTTTCCTTCCTATTTAAACACTTCAAAATCCAGGCTTCTCGTTCAGTGATACTCAACAGGCTGTCACAAGCTGGCTGCTATTCCTGAGAGTATTGTTTTTTGCTTTTGAAGCTACCCTCTTCTCCCACTCCTACTAACTTCTGGACCTACTGAAACGAAAACAAGATCCCAAACGTTCCATGGCCACAAGCAGCTCACAGTGGCACTTCACCTTGGGTTTCTAATATCTGACGGTCAATCACCTGGAATATTTAACATCTCAATCGAGAACAGTCATACAAACTCAGTCACCCACTGACTCCAAGAGTGATTTGGGCTACCAGGAAGTTTCCACGACTCTATAGTCTTGCTGGTTTCTTCCTAAGCAGATCTGAAGAAAAATCAAACCAACAAAACAAAACCAAAATGTCCTAAAATGCTAGAAATGGCAAAGCCCACATGAAAAATGAGAAGCATGTGGGAATGCATAGCCACTGCTTCTTCATCTCTTCCACTGCTTTTCCAAAGGTTCATTCACAAGCATTGAGGAACAACAGGAATAGAGTTCTACAACTTCTATTTGAAAATTCACTTAATATTTAAATTGTGACAATTTTTGTCCCCAACTAAACTTACATGGAAGACTGAGGTTGAAACTAAAGCACTGTGAGCCTTTGGTTTCTTACCTCCACCAAGAAAAGGTTCTAAGACTTTTTTTACCAAGAACAAATCAACCTAGAACACCTGGCTATCAATCTTCCATCTTAACCCCTGCCATCTCCTGCTTGGCAATGATTCAGTAACATGCCTTATGAGAAAAAGCAGCGGTAACTGTCCTCTCACTGGGACAGAACTGGTTGGGCAGACACTCTCAGCCACCACCACAATACCTGCTGTGCTGGTTTCTCCTCCTTGCACACAGAATTCCTGCGCCACCCAAACTCCCTCTGTTTCAGCATGCTCATAGATAGGAAAGACTCCTTCACAGCTTTCTCCAGCACTGCAAGCCTCTTTTCTCTCTAACACTGACAGCTGTATAACCTGGAGCTCCACGCATGACATCAGGAACAGAGAATTCACTCAAGAACAAGAAAAGCGAGCACCTACTGGTTCTTCAGCTGGTTTTCATGCTGTGTTTCCATGGCATCTACCCCCTTTAACAAAGAGTGTGCTATCTAGCAGGTACCCCCTCCCAGCATCACCTTTGCTAGAGGCTTTTCTGTGTGCACTGAACACCGTTAGCGACATTCCAGAGGGATCATTGCAGCTAATCTCTGTCCAGACAGATTACAAAAAAAAAAAAGATTAAAGAGAACATGGGTGTTGGAATTCATCCAGCACCATTAGCTCTGCTTCTTATTTGATGTCACAGCAAAGCCAGCACAACGTGGCTGTTAAACTACAGTCCAAACCAATCATGAATTTTGTAAAGTGTAAAGCTAGTGTGTGGTTTTGCTAAGACATACGGCTCAAATTCCTAGATGTGACGCGCAGTCAAAGTGTCCCCCAGCCTCCAGCAAGCAACGCGTCATCTGGGCTTCTCAAAATAAGGAAGAAGCCCACTACTATGCTTATTTTCCCTGCTAATTGCTTTATACCTGATCCTGGCAAGCACTCTTCCTGATCATTCCTCCATAAACCCAATAAACACACTGATGCTAACCCCTCATTACACTCTACTTGTACAACCTTCTATAATTGCACTCAGAGTCCTTTCAGGAAGCTGAGGAGCAATGTGAACAATACCCTTTTCATCTATTAAATCACAGTAGTTCCAGACAGTACACAGGTACAGCACAGATCCCCAAGAAGTTTGTCTAATTATTAACCTAATTATTTTTAGACAAGGTTAAGAACTGCTGAGAACCTGAAGAGGAACACTCTAGAGCCCTGAAGATCCTAAAGGTCTATGTGAAAACCTTTGTCTCAGAGGCACAGGGGAAGATACGATCCATTAAACACTTCTTGTATATTTTTTCAAGCATCTCATCTTTCAGCTGGCTTTTAATGGTATTTAATCCACCCATTTTATCATTAACTCTTTCACAGAAATCTTGGATGAAAACTTCTGAGACAAGTGCTAAACAGAGATTCTTCTCAAACAGCTCTACACCAAAATAATCATAGAATGGCTCAGGTTGGAAGGGTCCTCAGAGATCATCTAGTTTCACCACCTGTGTCCAGCTCTGACATCCTCAGCACAAGAAAGAGATTAACCTATTGAGGCAAGTCCAGAGGAGGCCACAAAAATTATCAGAGGGCTGCAGCACCTCTTCCATGAAGACAGGCTGAAGGAACTGGGGCTGTTCAGCTTGAAGGAGAGAAATCTCCTGGTGGAACCTTACAGTAGCCTTCTAGCAGCTGAATAGGGCCTACAAGAAAGCTGCAGAAGGACTTTTTACAAAGGACTCAAGAGACAGGACAAGGTGGAATGGTTTCAAGTTAAAAGAAGGTAGATTTTGATTAGATCTTAGGAAGAAGTACCTCACTTTGAGGTTCATGAGGCACTAGAACAGGTTATCCTGGGAGGTTGTGGGTTTCACAACCTGGTCTCACAAGAGGTATCCCAGATGATGGCAGGAGGGTTGGAACTACATGATCTCTGAGGTCACTTCCATTCTAGGATTCTATGCATTTGTGCTTGGCATCACCCCAACCCAGATGCTGGACCCTGCACTTAGACATTGAGCCTCATGCAGTTTGCACGGGCCCAGTTCTCAAGCCTGTCAAAGTCCCTCTGGATGGCCTCCCTTCTCTGCACAGTATGTTAAATCGCACCACACAGCAATCTACCCTTACTGAAGTCATGTAGTTCTCCAGGTCATCTTTCCCCCTCCTTTTTAAAAATGGGGAGGGGTATGTTTTCCCTTCACCAGACTGCCATGATTTCTCAAACATGATGGACAATGGCCTAGAAACTTAATCTGCCAATTCCCTCCTAATCCACGGAGAAACTCCATCAGGTCCCACGGACTTTTGAACATTCAGATTCCTAACACATTCTTGAACCTGATCTGCCCCTATCATGGGTAGTACTTTCTTCTCTCAGTCCCTGCCTTTGACTTCAGTGACTTGGATAGTACAGTTTGACAGCCTTCTAGTGAAGACCAAAGCAAGAAAATCATTGAGCATCTAAGCCTTCTTCATATCCCAGCTTCTCAGATCATCTGTTTCCTTCTGGAGGGGGCCCACATTTTCCCTTGCTTTCCTTTATTGACTAATATACCTACAGAAGCTTTTATTATTTCTCTTGATGTCACTGGCCAGACTTAATTCCATCTGGGCTCTGGGTTCCCTAATCTCATCCCTGTCTGCATGGACAATTCCTCCATATTCCTCCTAGTGTCACAGTGCCAGTAAAATCCATCCCGCAAAATACGCTTCCAAGCACCTCTTCACACAGGAGGTTTGGAGTCAAGTTAAACAGCACAATAAGAAATATCTAAAGCCTACTGAAAGCTGCAAGATTACAAGGCAGGAGGAAAACACCAGCGCTGTTGTTGGCTGTGAACACTTACTTTCCAAGTCTGATTGCATACTCCTTCAGTGCAAACACGTTGTCAGCAAACACGATGATTTTATCATTTCGTCGCTCGTGGAACTTAATCAGGAACTGACAGGCTCTAAATTTATTTGGGTTCATGGTGTACAGCAGGATTCGCTTCTTTGTTTTGATCGCTACATATTCTCTATAAAATTCAGGTGACATTGGGCACCAAACCTAGAATTAAAGAACACACACACTAAGAAACCCTCCATTACTTATTTTATTCTCAAGTTAATTGAAAATATATTGGAGATGACAACACAGCATAACTTTTGTATAGCGGGCCACAAATTCTAGCACAGTAACTTCTGTGCTAACACAGAAAGCCACCAGTTGGTGTGGTGTCCAATACCACCAAACCCTGCTTAACCTCATTCATATTCTGGCCTTCCAAAATGCTTTGGCAGTGACTTCGACAACAGAAAGAGGCATTGCGATTGGAATCAGAGCGGAAGATACTTTATGCTTCATACTTAGTAATTTAACTAAATGCTACTATTTCTTACAGAGTAAAATGAAGGGAATGAATTGTCTGTGTTCTTGCCCCGTCACAGCAGTCAAAGCTTTTTCCACAAAAATTACTTTTCATCTGTATTCCAAAAGCTAACGCAGGCACAATTAGTTTGCATTACAGATAAAATCTTAGCAATCTTCCCCTCATATAGCCACAAAGGAATGACCTTTACTTCAACAGCTACCGAGTCTAACTTTCAAAACACTGGGCTTTATTAGAGGTTTTCAACAGATTTTGCTAAGCAATTACTTTATTACGCATATATTATAAATACATAATGAATATGCTATGTATACAGATATGCTATGTAATATCTAGAACATGTATTGCTCAAGTCTAGGCTTACTGAGGTACTTTTTCTCCTGCAGCATTGAAAAAGAAGAACTTCCTAGGTTAATGTAATGGTCATGACACACTATAGCACACAGTGGCACTATGGCATGCAGAGCACACAACTTAGAACTGAGTCATTCTGCTGTACACAGGCTATTCCCTCATATCCATGATGCAGTACAAATGAACAGAGCACTTCTGTAACACTGCTAAGCTAAGGAAGTTATGTGACAATTCACAGGAGTTCAGAACCTGAGCCGCTCGGTATTGTTAAGAACTACTGTTTTGTTTCAAAACATTTTTTCCAGTGAGTTAAATGCTAGGGGAGGCTTTTTTAATCTCTTGGGACAGAATTAACACATTTGGGCACTGAATAAGCACCATTGTTAAGGTATGCTGTCAATATGAAAGATCTAAAAATCTTAGAAGAGAGTATTTAAAGGTGAGAATGAGATATGAATACTGAACACCTGACTGTGGTGAAATAATTCATCTATTGCTCAGTGCCTCTGACTACAAGCCAAACTGATTCTATTTTAATTTGGTAATGATCTACTTCTCATCCCAGTCATCTTCTCGTTTTTACTTTTTGCAGGACACCCACATGAGCCAAACAATTGTATGGCAGCTGGGAAAGTTATTTGTACACTGCAAAACTCTGAAAATACCGTTAAAAACAACCTTGGTGTCCTTTAAAAGTGTTTTTAAAAGGTTTTTAAAAGGAAAAATTTAAAGTGTGCTGTTCTCTTTCATAGCAGTGGAAGACTAGTACCTGCTGTGACCTGCCTTATGGGCAGCACAGCCCTCTTTTGCCAGCTGGAAAGAACAGCACTCGCCCAGCAAACCAGACATCTTTCCGGGCTGTGGGGAATCAGCCAAATGGATTGAAGATTCTACTTCTCAGCAACACATCAAGAAAACCAAACTAATATGCTGTGCACAAGTTAGATTTGTTATCTATTGCAGTTTTTGATTCTTTGGCTTCTGGTTGTCCCATCAACTGTTATTTCACAACACTGGCTTAAAGAATTTTTAAAAGCTCACAGAACGTTCACGTTTTTTCGAACAAAGCGAGCCCATGCTGCACTTCTCAATGTCTAAGGGGCTGTTCAGGGATCGAGAAGAATTACGTTCCCAAGGCAGAATTAAGCAAAGTGCCTAAACACTCAAATCTGTGTTTGCACTCTCCTTTCAACCTAGTTATTCTCTAGATG
Source organism: Rhinopomastus cyanomelas (assembly GCA_013400115.1). Classification (NCBI taxonomy): domain Eukaryota; kingdom Metazoa; phylum Chordata; class Aves; order Bucerotiformes; family Rhinopomastidae; genus Rhinopomastus; species Rhinopomastus cyanomelas. Next base: position 3,376 of record VXBP01002044.1, on the reverse strand, counting down.
CTCTTCACTTATATTCTATTCCTCAAAAATAACTCTTGATTTGTATTCTATTACTCAAAAGAAATGTGGGCTTCCTTCTGTTCCACTAGCCTGCAGCTTGCACAAAGTCAAAAAGAAGAACAACTGACCTGCATCTTTTATTCCAGTACCACAGACAGGAAGAAGTGAGGTTACCACAGTCAGATTACAAAACAATCCAAACAACCAAAAACTCCCAACATCAACCAACAACAACAAAAAACACAACAACCCCCAACAATAATAAAAAAAACCAACAAACAAGAACACAAAAAAACCCTCAGGAAAAAGAGGAGACGATTATGAAATTCTTCCACAGCATGCAGCTGCTAAAGCTTTACTTCCACTCAATGGCAGCCTGAACAAGTTAGTGAAAATGAAACCCACTGACGGTTACACAGAAGCCATCACCATGATTGAGGGTTGTAAAACGTATCACGACAAGGAACAGGTAGGTTTGTCCTGCATTTCTATTCTTCCCTAAGCATCATTGTTAATAAATGGTTTCTGATAATGGCCAAGTCAGATCTTCAGCCTGACCCTGGAAGGTTACTTGAACATTCTAATGTGCCTGTGTGAAAAGATTCCACTTCTCTGTCACCACATTTTACCTCACCTTTAGGTCAGAAAAACCAGAGGTCACATCATTATATTGGAAACAAATAATAAGATCCAGTCCTATGTTTTCAGTTATCAGCCTCATGCATTCAGGCTTGAAATAAGCAAGTAATTTCTTATGTTCCTTAAACTTTTCACAATCCTTTTTTGCTTTAAAATTACAAAAAATTTCCTCAAAATCCTGCAGACTGTCTATCACTTGGAGTCTCTAAAATGCAGCTTCCAGCACACCCACCACCTGTTGCCATGCTTATCACAACACAATGTCTCAGGTAACCACAGAGTACCAAGCCAGACAACTCAAATGGCATCTGCACTGAACTACACCTGCAGTACTGACACTGCCATCTGCACTTCCAAACACTGCCCTGGAAAACAGGTCCTCACAGAGTGCTGAAGTCTCTATGAAGAGCACGTGGCTCCTGGATGTCCTGCATGCTCACACTGACCGGTGACAGCCTTACCAGAGCTACAGAGTGAATGAAAAGTCACAAAGGTACTTGTTTTCACCCAGTTAAATACTTACAATTTTACACATCATCTTTACAACAAAAAAGAGGTATAAGCACACTAAAACATTAGTAGCACCAAAGAGCAGAGAAAAAAAGCAGAGCATCACCTCAGCACACTGGACTTTAGCAATGTAGCCACTGTTCTGCAGCTCCATCCAGTTGGCTTCATAGAGTTTTGGTCCAATCAGGAAGTTCAGGTCAACAATTTTATCATCCTCTCTGACCAGGGTAGCAGTCAGCCCCAGCTTGCAATGTGCTTGTACAATAGTGAGCACACGTCTGAACATCTTCGCTGAGAAATGCAAGACAAGTTTACTGTTTACTTTCCTGAATGGATTTAGAAGAAAAATACTGCAACATAAACCAAACATTTTCATCACCCCCTGAACACAAAGCAAGCCCAGCACTGGGAAGTTTTCTCTCACTTCAGACACACTTCTCACAAAACTGTGTTGCAGCAAACTTCACACAGTGTGTAAACTGTTAGTTTACATCTCCAGTGTGCTCTGAAAATCCCCAGTGCGTCTTGTGGTATCTTTTACGATTTCACATTTCCCAACAGAAAATTAATACATTCAGTAGTTACAGGGCTTGTTTTGTGTCAGTTAATATTTTGTAGAAAGAACTACGACGAACTCTTGGCAGACTACCACATTCAGAACAGTAATCACTATGGTTACTCACATTCTCCTGAGTAGAAATAGATATTAACAGCTGGTCTGCTGTGCCACTACAGAGGGCAAATTTCTGTTCTAATTTGTCTGCAGCAAAATTATACAAATACAGTTCAGGTATCTTAAGAGCTCTTAACCTACACAGAAGTACCACGGACTTGTGTTTTACACTGCCATTATAGAAAACTCAGCATCTAATTTGGTTTCCGAAAACTAATGGTCAGCTAAACTCTAGTATTGGGAAAAAAAAGAAAAAACAAAGTAGAACAAGGTCATTTACTTGCCTCAGAACCCTAAGCCACAAGTTTACTCATTACATTAATTATGAGAAAGTCAGCAAAGAAGCATCACTTCTTAAAGAGCAGACTAACACTAACAGTCTACGTAACGTACACCATTTGAACACCATTTCCTTACCAGGGATAGTATGCACCTCATCAAGTATCATAAGGCCCCACTCTTGACTTTTAAGCCACTCCATGACTCTTTCTGCTTCCCAAGACCTTTTTGTTGTGTGTCCCAACATGGAGTATGTGCTGATGGCAATAGAACAGCCAATGGGCTTGTCTTTGGCATCAGAAGTGAACCGACATATCTGGCTGTCATCGATGGTTGACCACATCTTGAACTGGGCCTTCCACTGCTCTACAGACACGGCAGAATTACCGAGGACCAGACATCGCTTGCGAACAGTACACGCAGCAGTCACTCCAACAAGAGACTTGCCAGCACCTGCAGAGGAAGAAGAGTGATGTTCATTAGTCATCTCTCAGATACAGCTGGAGTAGGAGGGAAACAACAACAAACGGAGAGGACATGAAATCATGTAGAGGCAAATCCTCTTTACTGTCATTGTCTTTGAGAAAGGGAGTATTCACTTCTGAAAAAACAGCTGGGTTGTCTACTGGGCACATAACTGTATTTTCTCAGGCAAATCACTGCAAGCTGTAAACAATGAACATTCAGAGGCAATCGGTTTAATGCTTTCTTCATTTCAAAAGCATGTTCAATTCTAGCTGGGTACAGAAAGGTTCCTCCAGAGGTGATCTGTCCCACTCCTCCACACAGCAGGTCTTTGTTTAATCTGAACATCTTCTTTGCCTCTGTCTATACTCCTTGGGGCTGTCCTGGTATCAAGCCCCAGACTGCTGAGGCTCCACACGAAGTTGAGGCAAAAGTAGCTTGTCTTGGTTGATGAGGACTGGGTTAGGGATCAGTTGAGCAAACTGGATGTTCACAAATCCATGGGCCCAAACGGGATGCACCCGCGTGTACAAAGGGAGATGACAGAAGTCATTACTAAGCCACTCTCCATCATTTTTTCAAAGTCCTGGGGATTAGGAGAGGTGCTTAGGGACTGGAGGAGAGCAAATGTCACTCCAATCTTCAAAAAGGGTTAGAAGGAGGACCCAGGTAACTATAGACCAGTCAGCCTCACCTCCATCCCAGGAAAGGTGATGGAACAATTTGTCCTGGATGGTGCCTCCAGGCACATCAAGGACAGGATGGTCATTAGGGGCAGTCAGCATGGCTTCACCAGGGGGAAGTCATGCT
>VXBP01002043.1:90298-118771 GCA_013400115.1 Rhinopomastus cyanomelas | reverse complement strand
CTTGGTAATACTGTGATACTGTGATACTGTGAACACAATACAAGCTGCTGTTAAGCAGCTGATCAAGATTTAAGAAAGAAAGAAAAACATGGAAAATTCCAGTAGCTGCTGTGGAAGGAAACTTACTCGTCTTTGCTATTAAATAGATTTTCTTTAACCTGACAAAGAGCTCTGTTATGGGGGTATTTAGACCTCTGCACTTTGACTCACTTCAGGGTTATTCAGAAGAAAATGGTGTGTGCTCATGAATCATAGAATCATTAGGGATGGGAAGGGACTTTGAAAGATCATCCAGTCCAATACCCCTGCAACAGCAGGATCACCTAGACCAAGTCACACAGGAACACATCAAGGGTGTGTTTTAAACATCCCCAGTGAAGGAGGCTCCACAACTACCCTGGGCAGCCTGTTCCAGTGCTCTGTCACACTCACTGGGAAGAAGTTCCTTCTCAGGTTGATGTGGAACCTCCTGTGTTCCAGCTTACAACCATTGCCCCTCGTCCTATCACTACATGACACTGAGAATAGCCCAGCTCCATCCTCCCGACACCCACCCCTCAAATATTTGTAGATATTAATGAGGTCACCCCTCAGTCTCCTCTTCTCCAAGCTCAAGAGACCCAGCTCCCTCAGCCTCTCCTCATAAGGGAGGTGCTCCACCTCCTTCATCATCTTTGTTGCCCTATGCTGGACTCCCTCCAGCAGCTTCACATCCCTCTTGAACTGAGGGGCCCACAACTGGACACAATACTCCAGATGTGGCCAACACTAGGTTAGATGAGGTTTTAAAATGATAGGACAAGGGGCAGTGGGTGTAAGTTGGAACATAGGACGTTCAACATCAATATGAGAAGGAATTTCTTGCCAGTGAGGGTGACAGAGCCCTGGAAAGGGCTGCCCTGGGTGGGCTGTGGAGTCTCTTTCTCTGAAGATGTTTAAAATCTGCCTGGATATGTTACTGTGTGACTGGATCTAGGGAATCCTGCTGTGGTGGGGGGACTAGATCATCTTTCGAAGTCTCTTCCAATCCCTAATGTTCTGTGGTGAGAGGTGTCCCTGCCCATGTCAGGGGAGTTGGAACTTGATGATCTTGAATGTCTTTCTCACAACTTAAACCATTCTGTAATGCAAAAAATGACAACACATAACAGTGTTATCTATGACAGGTCTTTTCTCAGGCAGTCCTAGGTTATTGAAATACCAGTTGTCCAATATCCAGGGAAGAAGAGCAATGCCAGTTGAATGCTAATTCTTCATTATCTATCAACTGCATTGTTGTAGAAGATGCATTCACAATCAAAAACAGAAGTGTCTGGCTGCCCTGTTTCTTGTGACTGTATTTATTTCTGCCACTGATAAGTGGCACTAAATGGGACTGTCTTATCAAGACAGAAAATTGCCACCTGACATTAAGGCCCACAGAACAAATAGACATTGCCGTGAAATTATACAATGATTTCAAATTGGACAACGGAAACCACTTGTGTACAGGCTAGTCTACAATTTCTTGTACAGCCTCAAGACTACATTGTCTTCATTTTCACCAAGGGCTTGAAATCCCACGTTCGCTGTCCAAATAAAGATGTTTCTGAACTCATAGGGACAGTAGGAAATATAACGCTGGATGGATGGAAAAATACAAGATTACAGAACCCCCCACAGTAATCCTTTAATGAAGGTTTTAAACGAACACGAACCTATTAAATAATGTCACATGTAATGAGTACTTAAATAATATCATTAATAATGGAGTAATTGGACCTCTTTACACAAAGAAAATCTATTTAACGCGATCATCATTTCCAGCAATAGAAGTTACAGACCAGCATCTTATTGTTAGTTGTTACTATTCTTTAAATATAAATAAGCCAGAAATAATGAGTGAGAGCAACTTTCTGGGAACTGCTGCCCAATAATTTAATTTATACTCTACAAAAATTAAAAAAAAAACAAACTACACTGCCTTTCTGTGATTATGGCAGATGGGGTTATAAGATTACCATTACTGTTACGCTGTCTTGGAAATGCCCAAGACTTGGACAACTGACTCAAGTAGAATGGGATGGGGTGGAATTTCACACCAATTATCATCCTGAAGACAAATGGAAGTTGTAGTAAGATGGGGGTCAGGCTCTTTTCCCGGCAACTAGCAATGGGATGAGAGGGTAGGGACTGAAGTTGCCAGAGGAGGGATAGGTTGGATGTCTGGTAGCTTTCCTCATGGAAAGGGTGATCAGACCTTGGAATGGGCTACCCAGGTGTAGTCCTCATCCCTGGAGATGTTGAAGGACAAACAGGATGTTTGCCCTTAATGTCATGATCTAGGTCCTGGGCTGGGCTGGATGATTTTAGAGGTCTTTCCCAGCCTCAATAATTCTGTGATTCTGTGACAGAAAGTCTTCCAGAGGCAAAGCCAAAATGACTTCTTTATGCTAAAAACACCTTAGGTGTATGGTCTGGCTGATAGGGTGATATTAGGTCATAGGCTGAGCTGGATGATTTTAGAGGTGTTTTCCAGCCTTAATGATGCCGTGATTTTGTGCAGTTTCATATTTTTGTTATAAATTAATAAAATTAATTAAGTATTCTTTATAGAATCATAGAATGTATTGGGTTGGAAGTGATCTCCAAAGGTCATCTAGTCCACCTCCCTACAACGATCTAACTAGAACAGATTGCTCAGAGCCCCACGCAGTCACACCCTGAGTGTGTCCAAGAATACAGTCTATCATTTTATAAACATCTGTGATGCCACCAACAGACCAATGTGAAACCAACAAAAACTTCTTTTATTTTATTCAGTCAAGGGGAAGGAATTGTTTTTATAAACATAACCACATAATTTTAAAGTGGAGATTTTGAAAGGATTTCTAAGTCTGCAATTTTTCTACACTTGCTTTTCTCAAGAAATTAAATCATGATGTGAAACTGTCAAGAGATAAGAGATGTGCCGAGTCCAGTATGCAAACCTTCCAGTTAACGCAGTGACTAACCTTTCTACTGAAAAAAAGTTTCTTATCATATGCAATTTCACTTCCAACATTCCATCCCTTATAGGATTTCAATTACTGATATTTAGACATTGATAGGACAAAAGAAAATCCATGTAAGCTGGAACATAGGAGGTTCAACATTAATATGAGAAGGAAAGTCTTCCAAATGAGGGTGATAGAGCACTGGAACAGGCTACCCAGGGAGGTTGTGGAGCCTCCTTCTCTGGAGACATTTAAAACTTGCCTAGACATTTTCTTGTGTGACTTGACCTAGGTGATTCTGCTGTTGCAGGGGGATTGGACTGGACAATCTTTCGAAGTCCCTTCCAATCCTAATGTTCTGTGATGCTGTGATATATTTTAAAGTCTATATAATGACCAAAAATAAGCACTGATATTTCCCTTTCTAGTCTTCTCCTTATAAAATTTTAGTAGCTATCTCAATTTCCTCACCCACCTTCTGAATTTATATTTAAAAAAACAACAAAAAAGAAATATTTGCTATTATTGGAGAAATTTGTGACTACTGCTCATTTCTACTGGTGTTTTAACACTACAAATACTGATTAGGTTCTGCTTTGTCTTAATACAAGCAGGGTGAAGTCACCACTGAGTAGAAACTCAGTCACAGAATCTAAACTGAACATAGCGAACATCGTCTTGCTATAGACAAGAGAGACTGAGGGACTTCCCCACAAAGCAACTCAAAGCTGGAGCCTAACTCGACTGCTCTGATGCTGACAAAGACTTTGTCACCGCAGGAAGGGAGCGTGGGGCGGTGAGTCTCACTGAACTGAAGCCAGTCTTTGTGAACAGCCCTTACATCAGCTGGAGCAGCTGCTAAAAGGTAAAACTTCTGTTCATGTTCATGGAGCTCCAGCTCTAACAAAAATACCTAGAAAACACAGGGCTGAACGTCTGTGCCAAAAGAGGTTAGTGAACAATTGTATTTGCTCAGTACTTCAGGGGAGCAGACTTTTTCAGTGGTGAAATCTGTACTTACAGGAAAATGGATTTTGTTCTCAGCTCATATTTTATTGACTACTAACGATGCTGACAACCTTTTGCTCTTTATAACAAAGATTTGCAAGACAAAACATTGGTTTCAGTCCCTGTGAGCACTTACTGACAAAGAATTTTAATAGGAAAGTGGACCCCACAGACTCCAGCGGTGTGCAGCAGGTGTAACTTAGCAACTACATAAACTGAAAAATCATCTGTAAATCACAACAGGACTGAACAATTTCCTGGATTGCCTCCTTTTGCCTAGTGGAAAAACCTGCTTGAATTTTTCTTCCCATTTAGCTCAGGACCATTCTAACAGAAGCTTCTATTATGAAAATGTGTTTTCTGTTGTTATTCTGGATCCTATTAAATACTTCAACAAAAAGCATAAATAATAATCCCCTTTCATTCATTTGCCTTTAATTATGTTAAACATTTTTTCCTAGGCCATGGTACTCTGCTTTTCCTCACTTTTCTGTGTAAAATAAACAGTTTTATCATAACAGGCTTTAAAAGTTCAATATAGATTCACTAACTAACTATCAAATGTATCTTCATTTGACATGAAGCAGGACACCACTGATAGGATTTAACCTTTAAACTGCACTGCTTGGTCTCAATTCATATCCTAAATCCAAGGTTGAGAGGAAGAAGTAATCGCATCAATAAAGACCATGAGAAAGACTAACAGATTAGAAAAAAAGAAATGAAAGTGGAGATTAGGCTTCTAAGGGATCCCATGAGAGATATGAAGTAGACTTGCTTTGGTCAAACATGCTCTGCAAGAACCTCTAGCACAGTATTTCAGCTCTTTGGTCTTCGGCAGGAAATGGTGAGAGCCTGCCTGTAAGATACACCTACACAGTTATTCTGGGCAGCTTGCTAGAGGGTAGGGGAAAGTCTGGTTTGCTCGTTTACTTGAATTGCTTGAAAAAAACTTAGAAAACAGTACTAAAACCTGAATGTGTCTGTTAACTGAAATACTAATTCCTAATTCCTAACTCTTAAAACATTAAAGTGATGAAGACTGAATCTTCTCTCCCAGTTACCCAGGTTTACACATCCTATGGTAAAATATCTGTTTTGGAACTCCTGGAATTAAGCAAACAAATGAGCATTCTCAAATTCAGCAGACAACAACAGAACCTGCAGAGCTAAGCTATCAGGGGTATTTTAATTCACACCTCCAAGGATAACCACTGAATGCATCCTTTTGAACAATAAAAAGTGGTTGGAAGAATTCAGACTGTTCAGAGCATTTATACTGTTGCTTAAGTACAATCCATTTAAATGGGAACCCTTTGATTTATAATTTAGGATAATCTGAGTTATATATATGTAGTCCTGGAGCTTGGACAGGGTTTAGTTGTGGCCTTGAGACAGTTGGGTTAACAGTTGGAACCGATGACTGGTCTTTTCCATCCTTAACAGTTCTGTGATTCTGAGCTTCTATATAAAGAAAAAGCTGTCCAAATCCCACTTTGAGCTCCAACCCATCCAGAAACACTAGAAGTGAAGGAGGTGAGCCACTATTTAGCAGGGACTTGTTTGATTAGAATGAAACAATACAGAGCTCTCTATACATTATCTCATTTGAATGAGAAGCTTTGAGCAAGGAGTTCATGGTATCTAGACGTCCTCCAGTCTTAATTATCTTGTGATTCTATGATTTCTCTGATAATGACCACTAATTTCTACCTTGATGCACACCTACTCAGCAGCTGTATTTGGGTCAAACTCACCCTCTGTTCATAGCTCTGCTTAAGTCAACCCAAACATTACTAAGTGCTGGCCCAGGGAACTACATGATAGATCTTCCATGGGCAGATGTGTTGTTGTAAGTAATAGCAGCAAAAAACTGAAGAAAAGACAATGGACAAAGACAAAAATCAGAAGAAGAAGACAATGACAAGAAACATACAGAGTCACAACTTTTCATCATTTTTATATAGAAGACTAACAAAACAAAGATAATGACAATGTTGATAATCTTATCACACAGGGGAAAAATCTCCCCATTCCCAAAGAATAGAGAGTCTCTAAGTGCTGCCTTAATGACCCATACATTACAAATCTACAAAAGCAAGTAAGAACTCGCTTCCAAACCCTTAAGATATATAAATAACAAGCTCTTTCCTTGGGTTTAGAAGGAAAGAAATGCCAGTACCTTGAGGAAAGGGTAGTCAATTGTGAGAACAGAGGACATAATGTATTTTGTTTTAATTATAAATTAGTTCTACAGAATTCCTTCACATTTTCCACAATTGTTGCAAACTTAATGAAAGCAGAAGGATAGAGCACTTGAGGCCATGGTCTAGGTGTTAGGGAGATGTTAGGAACAGGGCTGGACTTGATGAACCTGGAGGTCCTTTCCAGCCATGATGATTCTGTGATTAAAAGTACACTAATTCTTTAAGCTACTCCATACCTTTGGCTTCATCCAAACTTTCTAGAGTTAGAAGGGATATTGTAGAATCTAAATTAAAAGCAGAGACAACAGCAAGTAAATTGCTTTCCCAGTTATTTCTCTGACCACAGCAGTTTCAATTAATTAACAAGAAAAAAATCTCATCTAGAAAAGAACGCAAAACATTCTTCCCTGACCAGCAAAGCTCTTTAATCTGGTGTAGGCTATCCCATACTATCATCACTGGTGGATAAGTATTTTAGTGAAATGTGGAAAGTTTTACAGTCAAAGACTTTGGGCTAGTGGTGGGCTAGATTGGTGGGCTGGTTTAAGATGCCTTACAGATCATTCACAACAGCTGGTATGGAGCTGGTTTGGATTTGTGCTGGAAACTGCTGATAACATAGAGATGTTTTAGCTTCCACTAAGCAGTGCTCACACAGTCAAGATTTCTCCTCATACCACTGCAGCAAGGGGGCTAAGGGTGCACAAGGCATTGAGAGATGACCCCAAGGGATATCCAAGACCTCATGACATCAGGTTCAGCATCTGAAGCTGGGGGGAGAAGGAGGAAGCGAGGGGTGCATTTAGCATTATGGCATTTGTCTTCCCAAGTCAGGATGACACATGATGGAGCCTGGCTCTCTGAAGATGGCTGAACACATGCCAGCCCATGGGAATCATTGAATCATAACGTGGTTTAAGTTGGAAGGGCCGTCAGAGCTCACATAGTTCCGACCCACTCTCATGGGCAGCAACACCTTTCACCAGATCTGGTTGTCCAGAACACCATCTAACCTGGGCTTAAACACTTCCAGAGATGGGGTAGCCACAACTTCCCTGTGAAACCTGTTCCTGGGCCTCAGCACCCTCCCAGGAAGGAATTTCTTCCTAAGATGTAGAATCATAGAATCATTAGTGATTGGAAAGGACCTTGAAAGATCATCTAGTCCAATCCCCCTGCCACAGCAGGATCACCTAGACCAAGTCATAAAGTCAGTCAAGCTCCCCTCTTTGTTTAGTTTTCCTTGCACACACATGGATTTTCCTTTCCATATTAAACTGTCAACCCATGAGTTTTCTCTTTTACTCTTCTGATTCTTTCTCCCATCAGCAAATGTGAGAGTTTGGCTGCTGGCTGAGGTTAAACCACAACAGAGGTTAATGTTATTATCTCATAGAACAAAAATTAACTACATGGGCCTGGTACAGGTTCATCAACATCTGCAGGATGAAAGAGGCTTTGGATAAAACCCATTTGATTTTTACATATAGCCGCTCTGATCAGTGGGACAGTAAATTCATCACTCCCCTTGCTAAATCTATTTTCCACTTTATCATTCTCAAAATATTTCAAAGACCAAACATTTCAGGGTAGGGCTTATACCTTAGGCTACTGCTGTAATTATACAGTCAGTTCAGGGTAAATATTCAACTCTATCTGTCTGAAAGCTGGCAAACCAGAGCTCAACAGTGGGATTAATGTTGGATCTAAATTTTATGGCTATGACAACAACAAACAAATCCTGGAATCGCTCTGTGTGCTGTAGATTATTATTGGATGTAAGATCTATCTTTTTTTTTCTGTTTTAGCAGCACAGGAATTACAGAAGTAATGTAAAAATAAAGAAACAAAATCAAATCCAAACACAAAACTTTAGAATAGAATTAGTTCAAGAATCTGTATCAGCTCTAAATGTAGGGTCTTGACAAAGAAACAAAGAGGGTGGAGGTGCCACGGATTGATCATAGATTTGGACCAAGGCTTAAAGCAAGCTCTAAGGAAAATACTTGTCTCTAGACTTTCACCCAATGTGCAGGAATGTCTTGGTAGGAAGGGAAGGAAATATACAGTCAGAGATGATTAATACAGGCTCCTAACTTTTCATTGGTGCTTGACTTCTTTGGACACCATTACATGTCATAGGAATCTAGTACAAAAATGTTCACAAACCTTAGAAAATATTTGCCATGCTAAATTTTAATATTAAACATTAAATTTTAAATTGCACATTTTAAATTACAAATGTAAATTAAAATATGTGTTAAACAATTCTAAGTATTGAATATTAAAATTTATATTCAACAATACGTGAACGACTTAGCAAATCATTGATTTTAGGACATGTATCTCAGTTAGTTCATCTATCTCATTGTATGTAAAGAAAGCCCATTTTATTAGTGAGAAAATGACATCTGATAATTTGCTAGGTTATTTGCAGAAAATTAGTTTGTAAATATCCAATAGCTTATTCTTAACCTTATGAATTTGTTTCTTTCATTGATGCAAATATTCTCAATTCTTGAAGTTGATAAACAGGCATGAAACAACATTAGAGAGGATCATGTCAAGCCTGAATTGAGAATATATCACAACTCTTTTGATTTCAGACTTAAAATGTTGAAAATAAAATAACAGGCACTCCAGATATTTATTTTACTCTGAATAACATCAATCTTTCAACAACACTTCTCTCTTTATTTATGCATGCAGTAAGTTCATCAGATGTTTTGAAAGGATAATGTTGGACCTCAATTGAAATCTGGCTACAATAGCTACAACTTCTTCAACTCTTCACCTTCACAGCAGGTGAAAAAATAGGATAGTACCAAATGGTGTCTTACAATTTATTTTCTGTGGTTTGATGTCCCCTTACTGTCTACAGTTGTGTGACATACAAAGTTGTCCAAGTAACAGGCCTACCTATGACTATTTAGCATCCGTAGTTAGAACAGCATCACTACAGCTTCTTGTGGTCAAATTATGGGTACATTGTGGAGAAATATGAAATCAGCCAAGTAAAGCTACAGCACTTAGATTTTCATCTGTGATGAAAAGTGATGACCTCCAAAGCTGGAGTCATCTGCTATGTCTGTACCTCTCAATCAACACACCTCATCAATTTAAAATTTAAAATATTCTGAAAGGATAACAATGCAACATTCAGTGGAAGATTCAGTTGGAAAAGGGTCATATGGGTCAATGGGCAGAGGCCAATGGGATGAAGTTTAACAGGGCCAAGGGCAGGGTCCTACACTTTGGCCTCAGTAACCCCCTGCAGCTGCAGACTGGGGGATGAGAGCCTGGAAAGCAGCCTGGCAGAGAGGTGGACAACCACTTGACCTGGAGCCAGTAGGGTGCCCAGGTGGCCCAGAAGGCTGATGACATCCTGGTTTATATCAGCAATAGTGTAGCCAGTAGGACTGGGGACATAATTCTACCCATGTACCGGGCCCTGGTGAGATCTCCCCTTGAGTACTGGGGGCAGTTCTATGCCCTTCACATCAAGAAAGATAATGAGGGGCTGGAGCAAGTCCAGAAGAGCAATGAGGCTGCGGAACGGACTGGAGAAGGGAAAGTCTGGGGCTGGGGAAGGGAAAGTCTGATGAGAAGAGGCTGAGGGACCTGGGGTTGTTTAGCCTGGAGAAGAGGAGACTCAGGGGGACTGATGTTAGGAAGCACTTCCTGATGGAAAGGGTGATCAGACACTGGAATGGACTGCCCAGGGCAGTGGTGGAGTCTCCATCCCTGGAGGTGTTTAAGGACACCCTGGCTGTGGCCCTTAATGCCCTGGTCTGGCCAGTGTGGGGATGTCAGGCTGGGTTTGATGATTTCAGAGCTCTTTTCCAGCTTTAATAATTCTGTGATTCTGTGACAGACCATCTGCTAGAGTCAAAGCCAAAGTGAATTCTTCATACTCAGAACATCTCAAGCAAATCCTTTTCTTCCAACTTGCTCAGCATTGCAAAAATTAGCACATAGTGAGCATCACAAACAGGGCTTCATAAATTGAGGAAGTGAGCAACCTGTAAACAACTGATTACAACTATAGACTAAATGAGCTATGAACTACTGAATAAAAAATTTAACTGGAACAGGCTGCCCAGGGAGGGGGTTAAATCATCATCCCTGTATGTTTTTAATGGTTGTGTAGATTTAGAGCTCAGGGACAGGGTTTAGCAGTGGCCTTGGGACAGTTGGGGTAACAATGATTGGACTTGATCTCAAAGGTCTTTTCCAACCCAAGCCATTCTGTAGCTCTATGATTAATTTGTCTTTTCTTAATAAAAACATAATTCTCAGTTTTGTAAAATCGTAGTGACTTGGTCTAGGTGATCCTGCTGTGGCAGGGGGATTGGACTAGCTGATCTTTTGAGGTTCCTTCCAATCTCTAATGATTCTATGATTCTATAATGTTAACTGTTTAGTCAGTTAGTTTTTGAAAGGAGAGGACGATGGAACCTTATTGTAAGATTTTGAAGCAAAATTGTCAGTAGTTTCAGAGGTTAGGAAAAAACCTCTCTTTTTCATTTAAACTTTGATAACCAGACTATCTGCTGCAATCTGGTATTTCCTGGGCTCATTAATGACAGATGTCCATCTCAGCATGTCCCAACAAAGAGTTTCTGAAGGTGTCTTCTCCTGTGATGAAGCTGAGTAAGGACAATTGCCACTATGAAAGCTGGAGGGGAGAACAGCTGCCTTTGGGCAGAGTTTAGATCAGCAGAGTGATACATCGTGTTTCCACCTCCAGATGTGAATGTTCTCATCATAAAGATAAAAATATTAAACCTGAAAGACCAGCACTGTGTGTGGGTGTCACACAGTGCTGCAGGATGTTAGAATGGGCAGCTTTGAGCAGTTATCTTCAGAGAGGTCTCCTACAGCATTTTATCCGCTTACAATCACACTTTCTGGGATTGTAAAGCAGGCTGAGCTCAGAAAAAGTTTGTTATAAATCAGCGTTTATAATAAACAACAGCTCAACAGGACAGTGAGGGTTTGGTGGGAAGTTCCCAGTGACTCCTGTTCCTGCACAGAGGAAGCCAAGCTCGGCTGCAGGCTCGGTCCATGACTATCATTAGATTTCAAAGAATTTACTTCTTATTTGTACTTGTGATAAAAAGCCCCATTTTCCATCATGTTTCTAAAGAGAACATCAACATAGCCTTAACTTTGCTTCCCATGTCAGGAATGATCTATTAGTACAATTAAGACCAAGTTCAGCTTTGATTTTATCCTTTTAGTAGTCCTGAGCACACAGGGAGAGAACAAAGGAAGTTTACAATCTAAGTGCTGGAAACGCCCAAGCTAAATTAGTTTAAAAGTCTTAAATAAATGCTGTGCAGAGTAAGTTATGGAGGAAAATTTTAGCATGGGTTAAGGAGGATAAATGTGACCTTTCCACCACTAATTCACAGTATTTTACAACCAAAGGTGGCTGAAGAGCTAACACTTTAGACTTAATTAATTTTGTGTTGAACACTATTTCACCCAACTTCCTTACCTGCTTCTATTTGCAGAATCACAGAACATTAGGGATTGGAAGGGACCTTGAAAGACCATCCAGTCCAATGCCCCTGCCACAACAGGATCCCTTAGATCCAGTCACACAGGAACATGTCCAGACAGGTTTTAAATGTCTCCAGAGAAGGAGATATTTTAAATAGAGTCTTTTAAAGACTCTAGAACCAGCCTAGGCAGCCCCTTCAGTGCTCTGTCACCCTCACAGGGAAGAAGTTCATTCTCCTACTGGTGTGGAACCTCCTCTGTTCCAGCTCACACCCATTGCCCCTTTGCCTGTCATTGGGTGACAGTATTCCGTGCCTTTTCCAGCAAAACTACATGTGCAGAGGGCTTTAACAGGTGAGTCTGATGTCAACAAAATATATTTTAACATTAGATAGTATTTAGTATCAAATATATCCTGAGAGCTTTTGCTCTTCAATTTTGAAAAGGTGAGACACTCAAACTAACTTGAGTTAAATCTTACTGGTTAAATTTAGCAAACATGTAGTAGTGAGCAGCAAAGTTTTAGTGTCATATATTGATCTGGATAAACTATTATACAAAATACAGAGTTTAAACACAAAGATTAATATATGAACATGACTGTAACCTCCTAACAGAGAGGAATTTCTACCTAAGATCCCCTCTTTCAGCTTGAACCCATCACCCTTGTTCTGTTAATAGGGTTCTTCATAAAAAGTCCCTCTCCAGCTGCCCTGTAGCCCCTTCAGACTCTGGAAGCTGCCATAAGATCCCTCTGGAGTCTTCTTTTCTCCAGGCTGAGCTGCACCAACCCCCTCATCCTGTCCTCACAGAAGAGGTGCTCCAGCCCTCCAATAATCCTCGTGACATTCTCAACAGTTTTGTATCCATCTTATGCTGGGCAGTCAAGAGCAGGATGCAATGGCAATTGTTAAGATGAAGCTTTGGGAACATATTGACCTCTCATGTTCCTTATGCTCTGTTTCAGGCTAAGAGACCACAAGGATCTGCACCAATTAAAGGCCACAATGTAATGTGAGGACACACTTTGTTACGGAGCTCTGCCTTTTATCTACCGTGAGGACCTTATGAGAACATTCGTGGAAATGTCTCTAATTGACGTACACCGCTGCATCTAGATCACAAGTTATACTCAAGTGCAACTTACAGTTTCTCAAAGTACTTCTGAAGTAACACAGGGCAGTGACTAAGAGCCGCTTTTAACAGAGGAACAACATGGAACAGACGGTTCTGCTTCTACCCTCTTCAGCTACATTTTTATCTATTTTTTTATCTTGTCCCATTTATCATGTGCTGAATCATGCACATGGAAAAGATGATGTGGTAGAAGTTTTTAATGATTTTATAAATTTTAAAACTATTTTCTTATTCTTAATATGTTACTNGACTAGATGATCTTGGAGATCTCTTCTAACCTTAATAAGACTATAATTCTATTGTTTACATTGAGTGACTTCTTGATTACTCTCTTCCTAACTTCTCATTATGCTAGCACATTAAAAACAAAGAAAAACGAAGTTCAAGTAGCAGGATTCAGGACTTCAGTCATTGTTTTAGAATATGATTTTGTCTAAAAAATTGTTTCTTAACTTTCAATGCTGAGTTTTCCCGATCTTGCCACTGGACACCACAGAGAACAACTATGCTAAAAACCGACATGCAAGGAGAACACACCTCACAGAACTGTAGAATCTTCATAGAATTACTGAGGCCAAAAAAGTTCTTTGAGCGCATCCAGCCCAGCCCAGGACCTGGCGTCACCACATGAGCCAGACCAGGACACTAAGAGCCACAGCCAGGCTATCCTTAAACACCTCCAGGGATGGAGAGTCTGCTACTGTCCTAGGCAGTCCAGTTCAATGTGTCTGATCAACATTTCCCTGAGGAAGAGCTTCATGGTATCCAACCTAACCCTCCCCCAGCAGCTTCAGACTCTGCCCTCTCATCATGGCACTGGTTGCCTGGGAGAACAACCTGACCCCCACCTGACTACAACCTCCATTGACCTTGTATAACATAGTGAAAACAATGTAAGTCCCTGTTGGTATCTGATTCTATATGGTGGTGAAAACTCGATGCTTGGACTGATGGGAACAGACAGCTCTCTATCAGACCATGAATGAAGTTAGGACAAATGAGGATTTTGCTCTGGTTGATGAGGACTGGGTTAGAGACAAAGAAGTCTGGATGTACATAAATCCATGGGCCCAGATAGGATGCACTGATGAGTGCTAAGGGAGACAGTAGAAGTCATTGCTAAGCCACTCTCCATCGTCTTTGGTAAGATGTGGGGATCAAGAGAGATGCCTGGGGACTGGAGGATAGCAAATGTCACTCCAGTCTTCAAAAAAGGATAAGAAGGAGGACCCAGGTAACCCTAGACCAGTCAGCCTCACCTCCATCCCAAGAAAGGTGATGGAACAATTTCTCCTTGATGCTGTCTCTAGGCACATCAAGGACAAGAGGATCGTTAGAGACAGTCTTTGGCTTCACCAAAGGGAAGTCGTGTTTGACCAACCTAATAGCCTTTTATGAGGGCATATTGAGGTGGGTAGATGGTGGCAAAGCAGTGGATGTGGTCTCACAGACAGGCAACCTTAAAACTCTGGATTCTCTTTTTTTTTCAAGTTTCTTCTTGCCAGCTGATCTACAGTTATTGACTACAAAAAGATCATCCCATACCAAATGTGAAGTAAAACAAAGTAGTTAATCACCTCTTATTTGCATATTCCCCTCTCTCTTCTCTCCTAGAGACATAAAATTCTATCACCCCCTGACACCTAAATTAATTTATGCTGATGTACATGCTTGTTTTAGAAGGTGATGTCTATTCTTTCATCCCTTTTATTCCAAAAAGACCTTTCCTGGTTCCTTCCTCATTTAGTCTGAATTAATGACTGTCCACCAGATGCCTGGTTATTAATTTAGAGATGAATGTGATAAATGATGCCCCTTCCATAACTTTCTATCAAAATGGCACCTCAGTGAGTTTGAACTGCTTTGTGTAAGGTTTTGAAGTAGGTGGTCATATACTTTGTCATTTTATAACGTGAGGCTCCTTGCATGAAACAATCCTTTAGATTGCTTGAATTTCCAAATCTATTAAATAAAAAACCAGATGACAAATAAAATGGATGTATGAAATTATAGCTTAATCTGTGATGAAATTTATAGGGCTTAGGCCTTCTTTCACAACTAAGTAAGTTTATTTGGGTATTTTTCTGCATACAAACATTTACTTCATATGCTTGCGCTTGCTCATGTTGGATTGGTATGGACCTCGAAAGATCATCTGGTCCGATCTCCCTGCCACAGCAGGATCCCCTAGATCCAGTTGCACATGAACATATTCAGGTGGGTTTTAAACATCTCCAGAGAAGGAGGCTCCACATTCTCCCTGGGCAATCCCTTCCAATGTTTTGTCACCCTCACCTCAAAGATGTTCCTCTTCATCTTTATGTGGAACCTCCTGTATTCCAGCTTACACTCATTGCCCCTTGTCCTATCATTAGATGCCACTGAGCAAAGGCTGACTCCATCCTCCTGACACCAACCCTTCACATATTTATAAACATTAATAATGTCACCAATACATAGCTCAAATACTTCATTAATTATTTCACTCATCATTACCAGTATTTATGGTTTTCATGGTCATTACTCGGAGTCTTCCACTCTACATTTGTATCAGCATCTTTACATCAAATGATATCTTATTGAGCACAAATACTGGAGCAATGAAAGAATAACGAGAATGGACAGTCTGTCTTATCTCTGTGTTATGACCTGTTTGATTCTTATAAATCCACATCATGTCCTTTGCAAAAGGCACTTTCTTTGCAACAAAAGACACAAATCACCATGTGAACAAACCCACATCCACCAGTGTATAAAATTCTACTATTGACTGCTGATCACAGAATCATAGAATCATTAGGGATTGGAAGGGATCTCGAAGGATCATCCAGTCCAATCCCCCTGCCCCTGAAGGATCACCTAGATTGAGTCACACAGGAACATGTCCTGGCAGGTTTGAGACATCTCCAGAGAAGGAGACTACACAACACCCCTGGGCAGCCCCTTCCAGTGCTCTGTCACCCTCACAGGGAAGAAGATCATGCTTCTTCATGTTGAACCTCTTGTGTTCCAGCTGACACCTATTGCCCCTTGTCCTATCAAACTATCAAAAATTACACAAGTGTATTTAATCACAGTTAGCTGTAATCATTAATAATTCAGTGTCATGAAAATGTTATTCATAGAATCACAGAATCATTAGGGATTTGAAGGGACCTCGAAAGATCCTCTAGTCCAATCCCCCTGCCACAGCAGGATCACCTAGACCAAGTCATAGAATCAGACAGGGTTAGAAGGGACCACAGAATAATCCAGTTCCAACTCTCCTGCCATAGGCAGTTATTTTCAAAAGCATATTCAGTTATTTTCAAAAGCATTCAGGATCCAAATACGCTTAGAAATGCTTTTGCCATCTGCATCTGGCAAGGTTGGGCTGTGGTTTCATGTATACAAATAACTAATCCAATTAACTCTTGAAAAGGACTCAATCTACTGTGCATGGAACACAGCAACCTGAAGAAGTAGGTCATGAGGAGACAAGAAAAATGGAAACCAAAAGACCTTTACAATATATTCTTGCAGATATTCCTGCATATGGAAGTAAGCAGTGATGGTGGTGGAGTAAAAACAGAAACTAAATATTCAATTATTAGTGTAATCTTAATTAGATACAAAGGAACACCATCAAGAAATTATTCTTCATGAAAGCCTCCAAAAGATAAGCTAAATGAAGACAGGTTTAGAAACTTCAGGTTAACACTGCACAGCTGTGTAAGGTCTGCATTTATAGGTAACAGCAGCTGCTGGGGTTCTTCACACACTGAGAAAAGCCTTTAGAGTGGAAAGGAGCAATGGGAGGCTTGCTAATTAGGAGAAGTAATAGGGTAACTTTAAGGAGGTACCCACCTTTATATTAACGTGGAATGGCACACAAGTGGACGGAACAAAGGGAGGAAAAGAAAGGAGGGAGAAAATGGGAGTACGAGTTGAAAAGTGACAGTGAAATGCATTAGGCAGAGAGAAGCAGGAATATAACCTGCTTCACAGCAAGATATGGAGAAATACAATGAATAGGTAACTTGGGAGTGCTGCTGTCTGTTCCTCGCTGTGTGTGGTCTCCAACCATTTGTGATGTTGGGAAAAAAATAAGGTATAATGAAAAAATTGCTGGAAGGCATGAGCTTATAGAAAACTCCCAGTCTTATACTTTAAAGTGATAAACAGAACATTTGACTGTTTGCAACGAGGACAGGAGGTGTGAGATAACGTAGCAGCATTCTAACATATGTTATAGTATTGCTCATATATCTGAGTTTGGCAAACACAGGGAGATAATCTATAAGAAGATACTAACAGCCGGTGCATTAGCACTACAGAAGAGTAAACAAGAGTGGTAAAGTAACATCATCCCTGAGAAAAGCTGTAGAAACACAGAAACAGAAATATACAGTAGTGTTGTAGGAATAGGTTGTCTGTGAGAGCTCACAATCCTGTGCTGGCTAATGAAAAAAAAAAAACCACAACTGAAATTATATGAGTTCTTCAGGAGGGTAGTGGAGTCACTGTCCCTGCAGGTGTTCAAAAATGATGGCAGAGAGCGCAGGTTTTAGTGGGCAGGGTGGAGTTGGGTTGGGTTAATGGTTGGACTGGATGATCCTGTAGGTCTCTTCCAACCTTACTGAGGCTGTGATTTCTTACATATTCTATCATCTGGCCTTGACTACTAGAGCAGTTTTGCCCTGTTTCCACGGAAAAGAGGTGTTTCAGCTGCATCCACACTCCGTAGGCTAAGATCCTGGAAGATCTGCTCTTTTAGCAGCTGCACTGCCTTTTATTTGGCTGAAGCTTTAGCCTTAAGAATCTGCAGATGGCATCATGTGCATTTCAAGCCCCCGAGATCCACACCGATCTGACATGTGGAGAAACTCCACAGGCAAATTTACTCCCTCTTCTGGTTAAAAGGGAAAGATGCTGCAATGAGTTTCCTGCGAGCAAGCTGCTTTCCCCTGTTCCTTACATGATGTTTACGGGATCAGAGTAATTAACTGTTTGTTGTTTTACGGCAGCAGTATTTCCTCACCATTGTGTGTAACACAACCCTGATGCTCAGATGCCCCGCTGCTTGAGATAAAGGCTTACTGATTACAAAGCACCACATCTACCTTTTCTTTCACATAAGGACATCTTACATGTATTTAAAATGTGTGCATGTGTATATATTATCAATACAGCCTATAAAGTCACAGACATCTCCAGACAAATGAGGAGTTCTTTTCCCTAGAGATCCCCAATTAGTTCCAGCTTTGCCTGTGTGATTCCTCTTGGATACTGCTGACTCACAAGTAGTAGCATATGTGATAGGGATGGGCCCTCAGAGCCTTCCTGATCATAAAACTGTATTGCTCTGCCGTAAAAACATTCAATTTAGATTACTCTACTGTGAAATTGTCTTTTATGTAAACTAATACCCAAATAGTCCTATTTATCACTAGGCTGAAACTGCTTCTGAAAGAAGATGGATGAACTTAAGGCTGTGCTTTGACTTGGTGGGAATGACTCAAATCAGCTGATAGGTAATTAACTAATTAGTATGAACCATACTAACGTAGTCATTGAGAGGAAAGGTGCTAATTAAGGGTCATAGAGAAAACAGATGAGACTTCAAGAAATCACTACACATTGTTTTATACCGGAACAAGATAATAGCAGGAGTAGGGAATGTACAACACGCTCCCTGGAAAAGTGTGACTGTCGTAAAGCAATTAACACCCATTTACTGTGATCATACAAACGTCATGTAAGAAACTGGTGAAACCAGTACACCCTCCCTTCTGACATCCCCAGCAGGTCTCTCAGCTGGATACGCTGTACATAACTCTAATTTTAACAGAGACGAAGCAGTTTAAACTAACTTTGTTGTTCTTTGGACACAGAAGGAAAATTAATAGTAAGTATGATTTTGCTGGAAAGCAGAACTGTTGTCAATATCTTTTAATAATATTAATTCATTGATATAGAATCATAGAATCATCAGGAACTGGAAGGGACCCCAAAAGATCATCTAGTCCAATCCCCTTGCCACAGCAGGCTCACCTCCCTGGAGAAGCCAGTTATCTTTAACTCTATCTAGTTAGTAAATTGTGAAGTCGAGCTCTGACTCTTGACTGTGACCCCTGTCTCTGTAAAAGTGGCGTAAGCCGAACCTGCAAGAATTAAAACCTGATTTGTCTCAGGATTAATGGAATATTCCACAAATATCTTAAAAAAAAGCCATGCAGTAATGGAGAGATTGCACCATGTCCTTCCGAAATCAAGTCATTATGAAATCCCACCTAGGGATTAATGGCTGAGTACTCATTTGAGAAAGGTTCTGATCACTTTAATAATATAAATCAAAAATAGAGTCAGGATTATGTTGGGAGGGACCATAGAGATCATCTGCTCCAAGCCCCTTCCTTGCAGCTGGACTTGGTTACTTAAGGCCTCATCCAACCTAGCCTTGACCTTCTCCAAGGAAAGGGCAGCCACAGCCTCTCCAAGCAATTGATTCCAGAGTCTCTCCACTCTTGGACTGAAGAACTAGTCTGACCTTCCTCTCCTTCAGCTTCAAACCATTTCCCCTAGTCCTGTCACTAGATCCTCTTGGGAAAAGTCTCCAGCTTTCCTGTAGGTTCCCTTCAAGTACTGGAAAGCTCCTGTTGATTTCTCTTCCCTAGGCTGAACAACCCCGGCACCTTCAGTGTGTCCTTACAGCGTGTCCAGCTGTCTTTTGTTCCCTCTCAAACTCATGGGTTGCTCAACTTCATCAAGAGCTGATGGTACCACATTCAGCACCATTTACTGCTTCCAGGAGCCAGCAAGGAAATCAGAGGAAGAATTCTCAGCTTTAGTTGTCCTCAAAGACAATTAGGTTTTAAGAAACCTAATGATGCTGTCTGATAAGGCTCTAACTGGGATGTTCAGTTGTTTCCTATTCCACAAGAAAAGTTCTGCTTCTTCAGAAACATCCGCACTGTGCACTGAAAAGTGCAGTTGACAAGGGAGGACTAAACAGAGAGGAAGGTTTTCCTCTGCTACCAGGAGATGGACGGGCACTCACAGCACTGGCACTGGCACAAAAAGCCTTTGTAGTGGAAAGGAAGATGAATAGAGATGCCTCCTCCCACCAGATTCTGAAATATGCCTTGAAAACTCCCCCTATCAATGTACTTATGACAGTTTGTTTTGGGTTTTGATTAGGTATTGAGGAAAGAGATAATTCCCCTAATTTGAAAGAGAAGGGTTAAGATCAACAGCAACACACCAGAAGGTACATTTCACATCTCATGCAGTAGTTTCACTGTTATACAAGTTTATACAAGCAGGAGATAAAGACTCTGTGATCACAGATTCATATTTTGCACCTTCATCCTATATTTAAAATTTATCTTAGTTCTGGTAGGATTTTGCCTCAGATCTTCCTTTAAATCTAAGTCCAACTAATAAAACAACGACTCCACAAGGCTGTGGCTTATAATTTTCAAATAAATATTCAATGATTTTCAGCTACTTTTCACAGCTTCCTCTTAAGGAGAGTAACTGGCAGGTGTGTTTGTATTTCTGCTCAGGTGAATAATGCAAAGTAACGCGTTCACACAGCTGGCGACAGTAAGAATAATTCTTCATTATGGATTTCTATCAAACTCAATAGTAGGATGAATTTTTCTTGCCAGGATGGTAATTATTACAAATATTGTAGTGATGGATGATGATGCTAAGTGCCACAGGGGCACCATCCCTGGAGGTGTTTAAGGCCAGGCTGGATGGGGCTCTGTCCAGCCCGGTCTAGGGTGAGGTGTCCCTGCCTGTGCTGGGGGTGTTGGAACTGGATGATGGTTCCTTCCAACCCTGAGTGATTCTGATTTTATGGCTTGTCCAGTGAGGTGAGCCTGCTGTGTTAAGGGGATAGGACGAGATGATCTTTTGAGGTCCCTTCCAATCCTTAATGATTCTTTGATTCTAAGATTCTACTGTAGGTGGAAGACTGGTTGAATTAGAAAACACACAGGTATAGTCTGACAAAAACAGGAGACACAGCTCCTCACTCAAACAGTTCCCTTTTATTTGACCATTGGATTTTGGTTTTCAATTACTGGCCAGAAGAATAATGGGCAAATTGTACCCAGTTATTGCTGTAAACAGAATGGGGATGTTCAAATATTGCAGAGAAGTAGCTCTCACACACAAGCAGGGCAGCTCTGGCAGTGCGGACACAAGAAGTCTAAGTGGACACCTTAGCACATGTTTATGTTCTTTGCAGAACTCAGCATGGGTTGTGGAAATGGACTGTGTGTCCACACTGAAATTTAATGAGGACAAGATGCACAAGGCTGACTGTACCTGGAGAAACCACGTGCAAAACGCTTATCTGGAGGAGTCTGAGGGAGGATGTCATTGATATTTATAAATACATGAAGGGTGGGTGTCAAGAGGATGGAGCCAGGCTCTGCCCAGTGTCATCCAATGACAGGACAAGGGGAAATCTCAATCTCCCCTCATTTAGTTTGAACTCATCTGCCTTTCCCTAGCAGTAGAGGCTTTCAGAAAAAGTCCCTCTCCAGCTTTCTTGTAGCTACCTCAGGTACTGGAAGCTTTCTCGAAAGTCCCCCAGAAGCCTTCTCTCCAGGCTGAACTGCCCTAACTTCTTCAGGCTGTCCCCAGAGCAGAGGGGCTCCAGTTCTCTGATCATCCATGTGGTCTCCTCTGGCCTCACTCAAACAGTTCCATGTCCTTCTTGCACTGGGGACTCCAGAACTGACTGCAGGGGAGGTCTCATAAAAGCAGAGTAGAGGGGGATAAATCCCTTCCTTTGACCTGCTGGTAAATCTCAGCACAGTAGTTTTTTTCCCTCGTGCTTTTAAGGTGTTGTTGATTTAGCTTGTAACATACCATCTAAAAAAACCAAACAAAATCTTATGACTAACTAATGATTCAATAAATATCTATTTCACTGGGGACATCATGATTCTCTGAGTAAAAGAAAGGAACAAAAGATGTTTTAGAAATATTTATCCTTTTATGTCTTCCTGATGAGTTTTGCCAAAACAAACATCCATTCTTAAGTGTTTTAGAAATGCTTCTGGAAGTTCTAGACACACCAAGAATGAAATGAAGGTCAAATATTGCGAAGCATCATTCTGCAGGTGAATTACTGTGAGCACAGCACTGGAAATGCTAACTCCTCAGTGATGATCTGGAAAGGTTTGTCTGCCATCTACGGGTGACAGGAACAAGTGCACTAGTAGCAGACACAAAAATAGACCTACAGTCCTGATCACAGAATCACACAACTTTAGGGATCGGAAGGGACCTCGAAATATCATCCAGTCCAATCCCAGGAACATATCCAGGCATGTTTTAAATGTCTCCAGACAAGGAGACTCCTCAGAAACAACAAAAGCACATGTTAGACGAAAACTGGTTATTTACATAACCAGGGAAACAACAAAAAAATTCCTAGAGGTTTTTATCAGATGAAAATCTGACTGCACACAGAATCACAGAATCATAGAACACCAGAGATGGGATCTCAAAAGATCATCCAGTCCAAAACAACCATTTTCATGATCTTTCGAGGTCCCTTCCAATCCCTAATGATTCCACAGAGTGGAAGATTTCTAATAGGTATGAAGTACCAGCTTTTCCCTTGTAGTTACACAAAGAATTATTAAGGGATTTCACTTTGTAAGTTCTCAGTTAAAACTATCTTCAATAATTGATCTCATTAAATATTTGAAATTTTACATTACAATTCTATTTCCAATTGCATTCTGAACACCTAATCACACGTAGACTGTGCAAGGACGCAGTCACAGGCTGAGGACTCAAGCCAGGACATACATGCAGGTGGGTATAGAAGTCCTAAATTTAGAGTTTTCTGTCAAACTTATTCTTCCCAATCAGGCAATTTATGTCCAAGCAAAGCATATGCCAACATATCTCAACACAAGTAACTGCATAAAGATTTTCCTTCAGCTGTTCAGAGGAGCTACCATGATAGTTCAGTTGAGTCTTGTCAAACACGTCCCTTCCCTTTTCACTTTCTCTCCTTTAACAGCTGCTACCAAGCTGCTTTTCCTTCCTCTCCAGGATAACCCTGCTAAAAATCTCTTTCAAACGTTATCTTCTAAACTTGCAGAATAATTGCATGGCAAAAGGAAAAGGATTGAGAAGAGCTGTAAATTAGAACCATTATAAATAAAACCTATATTCTAAATAATGAGGTATTGTGATTAAGCTAAATTACTATATTACACTATACGGAGCTGTCCTCAAGCTCTTCTGTGCAGATCAGTATTTTATATAAAAATCTAAAATAAGTTTGTTTAATAGGAAAGGTGCAGACAGAAAATGAAGAAGACTGTAGGTCCAAGCTGCAGCTGACTTTCTGACTTTCAAAGTCCTTCAGCAGCTAGAACTGACTACTCTACTACCCAGAGATATCTGACTTCTCAGTATTACAGAGTCACTGACTGACAGAACATTATGGATTGGAAGGGACCTCGAAAAATCATCTACACATGAAGAACAAGCACCTTTGAGTTTTATCTTTATGTACTGATTTATTAATTCTCAACATTTATTCTACTTACGAGAGGACTGAAAAGCTGCTAAGACATTCAAGTCTCAACAGTCCTAATCAGTCCAAAGTGGAGTCTTAAACTACATATTCTGCTGCCAGGCACAGCAGTTCTATTTAAACCCAATCCTAGGTCATTAGTCTCCTCTACCTGAGCTGGTCTCAAGCCATGACCATGCTCCTGCCCAACCCCAAGAAGAAACCTATGAGGTTACAATAGAATTACTATTCTAAACCTGGAACTGCCAGCAGATAGGAGCCACTCGGATACTACTGACAAGCTCAGACATTATTATATGAACATCTAAGAGCAAAAAATGCAGCCACTTTTTATTTTATTTCCCCTTTAGGTCAAGTTTTAAAAACACATTTGCTTCAGTTCTTCCCTACGTATTTTGTAAATAAGTTGACTTAGAGCACTTCCATGAAAGCTGAATTTCAATTGAGTGCGCTGTTGAAGTGAAGTGTTTCCTATAGCTGTGTCTGCTTTGACTAAACACTCTTGGCAAGAGTATGACACAGCATGATGTTCATTTCACAGTAAAGCAGCAGCACCAGTGGCCTCAGAATGGGGGAACAGTAAGTCAGCAGCTTGCTAAAACCTGGAGCTAAAATTCTAACACTCATGCAGGAAAATAATGTTCAGGGTATCTTAGAAGTAAATAAATTGCTGCAGATAAGTGACTCTAAGTGTGATAAAGATGTCTTCCAAAATGACTAGACCAAAACTGGGAGGCAAGGCCACAAAGGTAAGTAAGGGATGATGCCTCCCTCCTATGAGGAAAAGCTGAGTAAGCTGCAGAAAAGATGGCTTGGGAGAGATTTTATCACAATATATAAACAATTGTAGAGAAGATACATAGAAGACAGAGCCAGGTTATGTTCAGTGGTGTCCAGAGACAGGACCAGAGACAACAGGTACTAACTGAAGCAGAGGAGCATCCCTCTGAAACACTCTTTCACTGTGAGCACTGAAATAGGTTGTCAAGGAGGCTTGTGGAGTTTCCATTCTTGGAGATACTATAAACCTACCCAGACATGGTCCTGGACAACACTGTTTCTGCTTGAGCAGGGAGACTGGAGAAGATGAATTCCAGGGATCACACAACCATTCTGTGTCATTTCACAAGATTTACCAAAGCTGAGGAAGTTATGCTTTACAGGACAGAGAGATATATTCTCCTTCTACATATTAATTTGATTTCCTG
The DNA here is from genome assembly GCA_013400115.1 of Rhinopomastus cyanomelas. NCBI lineage: Eukaryota > Metazoa > Chordata > Aves > Bucerotiformes > Rhinopomastidae > Rhinopomastus > Rhinopomastus cyanomelas. The sequence goes on along the minus strand of VXBP01002043.1, from coordinate 94,170 downwards.
ACCTTCTGATATTCTATTACCTGCTATAACAGAACTAGGAAAACTTTATACATGTTATTTCCTTTCACTACTTAAATTTATTGTAACTAAAACTTCCCACAAATACTACAATGCAAAAGAGTTTTCATCATCAAACTGAATCTTTCCTCTAAAATTTATGATTACTGACTTAATCTATTTAATAATTTATAATGTTAATAATGGAACTCTCAATTATGTACCAAATCTACAAAACATCTAGTATTTCACATGTGTGACTTTCCCTTCATGTGTTTATATCATCCCTATTTCCACTATATATTTTCAGAAATTGCTTAATTTTGATTGAATCTCCAGCACAGGATATAAATACTGGATTAATTCTAAGTATTGTAAGTTCAAATTTTACAATTTAGAAGTCAATACACTTCTGTGTAAAAGAAAATGATGTCTGGAGACAGAAAATCAAAACAAAGATGTACTTAATTTCAGAGACTTGAGTGTTTTTTCCTACCTGAGTTCCCAAACAGGCAACCATCATGTGAGTGAGAAGTTTAGCTGCAAACATGGCACATCTGGTGCAGAAAAGATGGGAGATAATGGCCAAAGTGAAACCTACACAGAAACAAACAAAACAGAAGTAATATTTAAGGATTAGGCTGATAAACTCTGCTAGGTAAGAACAACCAATACTGGACCTCTTGAAGGTGTGAATCATTAAAAAAAACAAAACCTCCCAGAAACATTACAATGAGGATGTGTTCACTTTGGTTCACTTTGGGATCACTCATTATTGCTCTCTACAACTACCTCAAAGGAGGTTGCAGTGAGGCTGGTGCTGGTCTCTTCTCCCAAATTACTAAGGATAGGATGAGAGGAAATGGCCTCAAGTTGCATCAGGGGAGGTTTAGACTGGATCTTTGGAAGTTCTTTCCTGAGAAGGTGGTTGGGCTCTGGAACAGGCTGCTCAGGGAGCTGGTGGAGTCACCGTTCCTAGAGGTTTTTTAAAAATGAGTAGCTAGAGCACTTGAGGCCATGGGATTAGAGAGCTGTTGGGATGAGGGCTGGATTTGCTGATCCTGGAGGTCCTTTCCAGCCATGATGATGATTCGGTGATTCTATGAGTAGTTTGTTACTGAAGTGCTAACATCTATTCAATCTTTTCATAGGCTTGGGAGGTAAATTATCTGTGTAATGCAAGTGAGTAATAGTTGAGTAGGTTTGTTGGGTTTTTTTTCAACTTGTGTATGATCTGGGCAATGTTACAGCAGTTAAATATAACACAGGTAATTCTTCACTGAATTCTTCAATAAATAAAAGTATTTGTTCAAAAGCATTTGTTTCTCTCATCCTTTTAGAAACAAAGAGTTAAAAAATGGCCTCCGGTTGGGTAACACTGCTTTAAAAACCAGCTACACCTTTCTAAATGCCAGTTCGCCTATTTCTTCTGTGTGGAGGGTAGAAACACATTATGGCAGTGGTGGGGAAGAATAAACCCACTTTTAATTTCTCTAATTCTTTGTGAACATCAACAGAACTGGAAAGTCCCTTTCTTTACCAGTAAGCAGTTCTTGGGAGATGGACACGGGTAATGCTGAGTCGCTATGGAAAACTCTGCTAAAGCTCATTAATAGTTAATTCATTTTACACTTCCATACCCAGGAAAGGCAGGAACTTCATTCCTTAAGGGACATATTCTATTCTTACTTGAGGATGACTGGTTGCTTAACTATAAGTAGTTGTAAGATATGAATGACATAAATCATTGCAGAAAAAATTAGTTCTAAATTCTAAAATTAGCTAATGATATTTATACATAAGAAAACACCAGAAATAACAATTTTCCATTATTCTATTTCATTGTGCTCTGCTACTTTTGTTAAGTATTTTTTAATTCATACCTAGGTGAAGATGCTAGGGAAAAAATAATATCCTTATAGCTCTTAAATGTAAACCAATTTCATAGTCACTAGATTGAAATACGATTAATCACATAAGGAATTATCTTCAACCAGACAAAGAAGTTTAACCAGGCTAAACTGTTCTGGTTTTTAAATAATGCTCTTATGACATATGAATACAACAAGCAGCTAGTGCTTGGAAAGGCTCTGTACTACCGCTAAAGATGTGTATGAGTCTAAGATTTGTATTTTTCTTCCCCAAAATTAATGATATTTCTTTTCTGAAGGGTTCAGTAAAATGTCACAGGGGAAAATATTTCCTTGCTGGACTTCAAATACCAGACCAGACTGCAACTTTAATACCATGAATTTAGGACACATCCCTTCAGTACCCCTCCAAACAAAGAGATTGTCATCGATCACTAAAATTCACTAAAAACCAGTCTTATTGTTCCTCTGTTGTTGCTAATGAGAAAATTTAAATCAACTGACCTGAAATGCAGATGAACCCAGAAGAGAAAAATGCCTCGTTGTACGTAGATAAGTTGTCTGTTTGGGCATAAACTGCATAAACGGACATGTGGGAACAAGAGCATTCCACGTAGTCTGAGGTGTCATCAACCACTTTGCAGAACCCACTATCAGACAGCCAGCTGCAAAACAAAAGGTTCACAAAGGTGGAGGTGGGCTGGTGTAATGCACATGGCAAGCAGGCTAGCAAACTGTCGCATCTCTGAAATACCAAGTTTTCTACACTATTGTATAGGTGCTTTCTCTAATCTTTTAGGTGGAACATTTTCATGAAATTAAAACATTATTTATAGCTTTTTTTTAATTTTTATGAGTAAAAAATTATAACAATAAAAATATTTTATTGTGATTTATTTTTCCTATTAGATAATTTTTGTGTCCATGTTTTTGGGATATGGTTTAGTAGGCACATTGATGTTGTGTTGATGGTTGAACTTCATGACCTTTAAGGTCTTTTCCAAGCTTAATGTTTCTCTAATCCTATGAGTTACAAGTCTGCTGCCTGCTCTCTAGGGAGGACATACAGGTAAATTCTACTGCATCGCTTTTCTGAAAATATGTGTGTCAGTGACAGACTGGTATAATCCAGTCTAACAAAATTATATCCAAAACCAGATCTCAGCAGGATACAGAACATAATTCTCTCCAAGTTCATTTATACTGTGTGAACAGGAAATGCACAGGATAATCACATAATGAAGCACCGAAGAACGTACACAGAAAACTACATTCTATGTTTCACAGTGGTATGAGCAGTACCAAGAACAGAAAACTATCAGTAGTCGGTAATTTCTCCTAAAAACCAACAGACATTAATTTAAGCTACTACAGAACTATTTAAAATTAAAAAACACAGTTAAGGTGGCTTTTCTGTCAAAAAGTTATGTCCTTCTATGGATCGTTGTCCAGAAATATGCAAAAATTCCAGGTGGTTCGCAGAATCGCAAAACATTAGGGATTGGAAGGGACCTAAAAAGATCATCCAGTACTATCCTCCTGCCACAGCAGGATCACCTAGATCAAGATGGATTAGGAACATGTCCAGGTGGGTTTTAAACATTTCCAGAGAAGGAGACTCCACCACCTCCCTGGGCAGCCCCTTCCAGTGCTCTGTCACCCTCACCATCAAGAAGTTCCTTCTCAGATTGATGTGGAACCTCCTGTGTTCCAGCTCACACCCATTGCTCCTTGTCCTATCATCAGATGCCACTCAGCAGAGCTTGGCTGCATCCTTGTGACACCCACCCTTCACATATTTATCAACATTAATGAGGTCACCCCTCAGTCTCTTTCCAAGCTCAAGAGACACAGCTGCCTTAGCCTTTCCTCATCAGGAAGATGTTCCACATCATCTTTGTGGCTCTGCGCTGGACTCTTTCTAGCAGTTTTGTGTCCCTCTGGAACTGAGGGGCCCAGAACTGGACATTCCAGATACGGTCTCACCAGGACAGAGTAGAGTGG